>OZ020514.1:42331361-42390711 GCA_963971425.1 Bryoerythrophyllum caledonicum
ATGTTACTTTCTTGCATAATAAATGATTTTGGATGTAACAAAATCCCCAATATTAATGCAACATTATTATTCTTGGTTGAATTATATGTAACTAATTGCAACGGCCTTCCAAATGATAAGAGATGGCATTCTACAATACAAATTATCCATATTATATCTTAATATGAGTATAAGTTTGCCATAGAAATCATTTCCCATGCTAATTGAAGGTACTAACTCTCCCCAAAAAATCATTACGTAAGTATAAGTATTGTGTGCCTAAGTAAGTAGAAGTATTGTATAAGTATGTATAAAATATTAAGTATTCTATGTATAAGTAAGTACAAGTTCAAGGTCATTGGTTGTAAGTAAGTATAAGTATTGTATGTCAAGTTCAAGGCACAAGGTTATAAGTAAGTATAAGTATTGTATGTCAAGTTCAAGGTACAAGTTCAAGGCACACCCCTCTCGCTTATGCGCGCAACCCTTCAGCGTACGCCCGCAGCCCTCTCGCGCACACGCACTTCTTGGTCGTATGCGCCCGCCATAGGTTACTAATTTACTATAAATATTAGATTTCACAGTTACGGACCCCACTTCCTAGACGCTTTGGCCTGCAACTGCCACGTGGCGGCTGCTTGCTTGGCACTTTTAGGAAGTTTTTTACGGTGTCTATTGACACCTTTGTATTTCGCCAGCTTCATTTTCCTTCACCTCGTCACCATGGATTCTGGACAACCATCTACCACTAGCAGTCTCCACGGAAAACGACAACGTGATTATCGTTACACACGCTCAAAGCAGAAGAAGCGCCTTCACGTGTTGATGGATGAGAAGATGAAGGCATTTTCCGGTTGGGAGGCAGTTCCAATTCCATGGACATTTGCACAATGTGCAAAATACATTGGATGGTGTCATTTGGAGCACCTCTGGCCATACTCGCGATATTCTCTAATGCGACGTACAAATAGGGCCAACTTGGGGTATTGCACCAATGAGTTCTTCAAGGAGCGTTGCATCCAAGCGTACCAGCACATTTATGACCAGGCGAAAGTGCGCTCCAACTCGGTAAATATTTCAATTTTACGGATGGTTTACGCGGAGGTGGTACTTAGCGTACCGGTTGATTGGAGGACAATGGAAATCCAAACACATTCCAAGATGGCGCCAATCATTGGATTACCAATATCGTTTGTGCGGAAGTTTCCAGGAGAAGGTCTCGGGAAAACAATGGAAGTTCAACCTTCGAATCAAAAAATCGAGTGGTCCGGGTCTTCATCTGACGACTCAAATACTGGATGTCATCAGTCTGTGCGTAGGCAATAAGAATTGTCCATCGTATCAGGCTTGAACCCTTAACCGCCGGTTTCACAACAAGACAGAGATGCCACGAAGACGGATGCAGTACCTAAGGAGGGTGTGGATAATAAAAATAAGGCTTTGGAGGGTGACTGGGTGAGTCGTGACGATTATCTTCGAGTTGTGAAGCAACTAAAAGAAAGCTTGAACGTAATTGAGGATCAAGGAGAAGAGCTCGATGAGAAGGATAATGAAGTTGCAAAATGTCTTGAAGAAATTCAAGACTTGAAGGCACGAGTTCGGAAGAAAGACAATCTTCTTTCATTTTTTACAGGCTTTAGGGGAGTTTAGAACTACAATAGTGCTAGAAATGTACATAGAGCAATGTTGAAACGTTTTGGAACAAGAGCTTTCTACAATTTTGTAACTGCCATTCAATATTGAGCGATATTTTGTATATTTAATAAAACCTTGTAAATTGAGTGGCACCATGTATATTTAGTGGATTTTTATAAGATGTTTTACACATCAAAATGTTAAGTGTTGCAATGTTTCATTGTACCGTCGAATTAGTGTGCACGCCCCAACATTGTGCGCGCGTGGCCCGAGAGCATACGCGCACGGCCCCACAGCGTGCGCGCCCGGATGGAAGCGTGCGCTTTCAGCTGGAAGCGTGCGCGTTCGGACCACAGTGTGCGCGCTCGGCCCTCCTTGTGCACGCCCGGCCTCATATGCTCCTGCTCCAGCACTATATAAGAACCATATGCGATGTGCTTGACTCACCTCACATCCTTGGCTTCGTGTCCTGGAACTCTTATTAGGCTCCTTGCATGAATCTACAAGTTTGTGAGTGACCTTTGGGTCCACATTTTCTATTAGCACACAATTTCCTATTACTTTTGGCGGATTCTCTTTGGCACAACATTGCGCGCCAATTTATTGTGATGTCGTCTCAACAAAGGGCTTAAACGAAGGAGTGGTCCTCATGGTACACATTAAACAAGAAGGATCAAGTGACAAGTATTTGGTGCAATTACACGTTCGCATACAAACGTGGAAGGTGCATGTCACACTATGGGTATCCACAATGGACGAAGACTTTGTGCACTAAGGCCCAAACAGCTATTAAGGCCCGTTTTAAAAGATGCGGGAATATTATTCTTACTAGGATGACCGAGGCGGAGATTGTTGGCCTTCCTAGCGCACCAACAACATGTTCCACTGAACCTTGTTCTAGCCAATCCATCCAACAAGGTAGTTTCTTGGAAACTCGAAATGAGGAGAACAAGCAGTCCACAAATCCTCTAAGCCAAGCAGCATCATCAACACCAAGATCTGTACGACAATGGAGCTTTCTAGAGGCTTACCAAATAGAAAAACAAAAAGAGTTGGACAAATTATGGGCACAATTTTTTTATGAAGCCAACGTTGCATTCAGCGTGGTTAGACATCCGGCCTTCATCAAGGCCATCCTCACAACATCAAAGGCGGGTTTCGATTATAAACCGCCATCGTACAATGCCATGAGGACGGCATACATTGAGCCTCTAAAAAAAAGTGAAAGACCTTGTGGACAAGAAGACCGGCGTAGATATTGCCAAGTATGGGGCAACAATATGCTCGGACGGGTGGGACAATGTTACGCGTCGCCCTCTCATGAATATCATGCTTGTATGTCCAATGGGTGATATCTTCTTGGGGTCTATAGACACCACGAGTATGAAGAAATCTACGGCATATATAGGGGACCAATTGAAAAGTTTTATCCATAAGGTAGGACAATTGAATGAGGTCCAAGTGTGCACCGATAATGCTTCAAACATGTTGGGGGAAATGAAGAAGGCCAACGATGAGTACGCGCACATATATACTCAAGGGTGTTGTGCACATATTTTGGACCTCCTCCTCAAGGACTGGGGGAAGGAAGACATGTTTGCAGACCTCGTCTAGAAGGCGAAACAAATTGCATTGTATATCCGGAACCACCATGTGCCCATGGCCCTTTTTTGTCGATTTTCGCCAAAATTGTCTCTGTTGTGGCCAGCAGCAACAAGGTTTGCATGCAATTACATAATGATCCATCGTCTGTTGGAAGTGAAGAATGCCGTGGAGATGGTTGTGATAGAACCGGCATGGATATCCTACGTATCCTCTCTTTTCGATATGCAAAACGGGCACCGTGCCCATGCGAAGGCATCGCAGGTGCAAGCCACCATTCTAGACGAGACTTTCTGGCATCGGTGCACTAACTTTGAATTTGTAGTGGCACCAATACTAAAGGCATTGCGGACTTTTGATGGTGATACACCAGCAATGGGAATTGCTTGGGTGACCATCAACAAGCTAAAGGAGCACATGTTCAAGCTACGCAATGCGCCGTTCAACATGCCTGACGGAATTGCAACTCGCCTCGAAGGATCATTCCTTGCCCGTTGGGAGATGATGACAACAGATCTCCATCATGCAGGGGCTTTATTGAATCCTTATCTAGCCAATGACTTGCAAATTCAAAACAATGGTGAGGCCAAAAGGGCCCTAAACAAGGTTGTTATGACGCTCTCTAGTCCACTCGGAGTGTCTTTTTCGGCAGTAATGCTCGAAATCACGGAGTATGAAGATTTGCGAGGCCCATATTCACCGGAGGAAGCTGGGGAAATTGAAAACAACAACCTGTTGCCTCACCAATGGTGGAACCGCGTGGGCGGGCAATCATTGCCTATCATAGCGAAGCGTATACTATCACAAACTTGTTTGGCCTCGTGATGTGAGCGTAACTGGAGCATGTATTCGTTTGTGCATAATAAGAGCCGAAATCGCTTGGGAGTGCAGAAAGCGGAAGATTTGGTTTACATCTACATGAATAGTCGATGGCTCCGAGAACGTGCTCGGCGAGACCCGATTCGATGGTATGAGGAGAATGTGCATTTGGAGGAGTCTGATCCAGATGGGGGACTTCCTTCAAACACCGAGGACGAGGGCTTGGAGTCGGATGATGAGGGTTACAACTGGATGGGCAGCGATTGGGAAGACCTTGCCGGTAACAACAACCCCGTGTCTGATCATAGCCCACCTAAGGACATTTATGCAAACAACGAGCACGGTGGAGATGCACTACATGACCATTTTCACAACGTCCACGGTGATCCAGTGGATCCTTTTGTATTTGATGATGTCGACGCAGCGGCAGTCCATACTGTAGTGGAATTGTCGGGTGAAGACCGTGCCCAAGAAGCTAGGGCAGACGAAGATGGGTTGGCATTGGGGGGCAATCTTGATGGAGATGACAACATCTCGGAGAATCAGTCTCCCAACTCAAACGGCTCTAGCGCCTCGGGCCCTTCTAGTCGCGATGGCCCTGATATCGACGGCCATGGCATTGGCATTGCAACGCAGAATACATTTCCTCACGATGGAAACGAAGTGAGCAGTGGTGGAAACAATAATGAATCCCATGAGCCAATGGCCACCACGGGGTCCATTGAAGTTGTTAGAAGCACTCCGGGTTTGCCTCAAGCAATAGAACCGGACTCAGAGGAAGACATGCCACTACAAGATTTGTTTCGGCGGCCACGTGCTCAAAGTACCGCATCGATCAGAAGAACTCTTTTACGTGTAAAGAAAAAGACCTCTTCAACAATAGTTCGGCTACCCGTCCACCGTAGCGCACTCGAAGCAATTGGTGGTGTGGAGCGCGCGATACTAACCCCACAACTTCCCTCCGCGAGGGTTGAGTCCTCTACTATGAGCAGCCATTTAGGGACACGGAGGGGCGAGAACAATGATACTCTCCCTTTCTTCACGAGACCTTGGCGAAGCGGAACCTCGGAGAGAGTCATTGGGGCCAAAGGCAACCGCTCCAGAAACATGGATGGAGTAACAAACAAAATGAAGAATATCCGAGTAAAACGACTTGTGAACGCCGCATCAACTACTGGAGCCAAGCTACAACTACGAAACTTGGCCTCGGAGATTGATGAGTACGTGGCACCAGTCTTGGAAAATTCAGCGGAGAACTTCTCATCATCGGGCGATGATGCAGACGATGAGGATTGCGATGAGGTACCTGGCGACAATACGGTGGTGCTTCGCGGGCTTTCTCTTCCCCAAAATGGTCGCCGATCAAAACGGAAGCGGAAACAAAATGAAGAATCCTCAAGCTCAGATGATTAAAAGATGACGGACACGAGGGTACTCCAAGTTAAAAGTGTCTTTAGTGGTGTGGTGTTAGCATGGTACAATGGTACCGCGGTTTTAAAATATGTACTTGGTGTTGTGAGTGCCCATTCATAAAAGCACCACATTGAAATAAATAATTTTATTGTTAGAGCACCCTGGTACAATTGTATTCTTTCAAATTCTCTAAATCTCAGCCCTTTTGAGGGGCAAACGCAGAGTTTGACCGCACGCGCGCGGCCCCTAGCCGCGCGCGCCCGATAGGCAGGTGCGCATGCGACCCACAATGGTACGCGCCAGGCCCGTGACGCTGCGCGCCCGGCCCCTAACGGTACGCGCCCGACCTTGATGGTACGCGCCTGGCCCTGAGTGCTACGCGCCCGGCCCTAATATGCACGCACGTGGCTCTTAGGGATATGCGCCCGGCCCTGTATGTACGTGCCCGGCCCTAAAACGTACGTGTACGGCCCTAATTGGAACGGGCCCAGTCCTACATGAACGCGCCCAGTCTAGATTGGTATGCGCCCTGCCCCAAATGCTGCGCGCGCGGTCCGAAGGCACGCGCCCGCCCCTTGATGTGACGTGGAAAGCCGTCTGACATGTCGTGTACACGTGTTTTACCACGGGATAAGTTGAAAATTTGATGTAGGGTTTGTAATTTTTTTTACACGCAGATGTCTGCCAAAAAGATTGACCGTCCTGTCCGTCCGTCCTACTGTCCGTCCCCCCGCTGTCTTTGGGCCCCTGTCTGTCTATGTAGACAACCTTGAGTGAGCTAGGAGGAGCACGATAGGTCCGAGCTGGGAGGAGCCTGGTAGGTTCGAGCTGGGTGGGAGCACTGCAAGCCTGACCACAAGGAGTGTTGGAGGTCTGAGAGCGGAAGCACCACCGACATCCGAGTACAAGGTGCCCTAATCGAGCAAGGTGCTGCAGGTCCGAGAACGGGAATGCCACCGACACCGAGGTGGAGCGTTGGAGGTGTGGGAAGGAGTACTGGAGGTCCGAGAGCGGAAGCGCCACTGACACCAAGGCGGAGTGTCGTAGGACCGAGGAGGAGGGCTGGAGGTCCGAGAGCGGAAGCACCACCGACACCGAGGTGGAGTGCTGCACGTCCGAGGAGGAGTGCTGGAGGTCCGAGAGCGAAAACACCACCAAAATCCAAGCAAAGTGATGCAAGTCCAAGAACGGGAGCGCCACCAACATCTGAGCACAAGGTGCCCCAGCCAAGCAAGGTGCGGTAGGTTCGGGAGCGGAAGCACCACCAACACCGAGGTGGAGCGCTGCAGGTCCGAAAGGGGAAGCAACACCGACACCGAGGCAAAGTGATGTGGGTCCGAGAAGGAGTGCTGAAGGTCCAAGAGCGGAAGCACCACCGATACCAAGGCGGAGTACTGCTGGCCCGAGCAGGGGCGCACCGACATCCGAGCACGAGGGTTATCAAGCTCAAGAGAGCTGTAGCTCCGAGCCTAAGGTAAGAAGGGTGCTGCAGGTCCGTGCCAAAGAAGAGAAGAGTCCGAGCTGAGAGTACACCCACTACCCAAGGGGTATGGCCAACGGCAAGAGAGAAGAAGACCGAGGGAGGAGGTCTAGACAAAATGACCTCAATAACCAAGGAGATTTGTCTCATCGTCCCAAGAGATCTACTCGAGCTCACCGAATTGAAGGAAGACCTCCTTCAGATGCGTTGTCTCTCTCTCCTAGACTTCTGCTGGAGTTTTTGTGTGGACTCCACGGTGCACGAGCTACGACAAGATCCGCTACCAGAGCATGAGGGGAGTAGCATCCGAGCTTGCCCGGACCATTGGACCATGGGAAGATGGCAGTAGGTGTACGGTTTCCCGCGACAAGGGGCGGGCTTCACGAGTTTGAAGAAAGAGGAGTACGCCAACGGGCTCTTTGGTACCAAGGACGCAAAGAATGGCTATGCATTGCAAGATTGTCAAGATCCTCGGGCGAAGAGGGTTTTCGCATTCCTCGTACCAATGAAGCACCCGGAGAAACCTACCCGAGTCACGATCACTTTGGCTAACACCTTGTATGGTGCCTATCTTGGAGAGCGGATGGTGAATTGGGCTCTTATCATGAAGGAGGTAGTGATGAGGTTGACGAAGAGCGTCAACAGCACGAGGCGCTCCCCCATTTGCCCTTACCTCATCCACCTCTATCACTACTTCAAGGAAACCACTCTGGAGGAGGCACACATCTGATGATGAAGAAGTTTGAAGGGAGGGAATCGGTGCTCGAGCCTGAATCAGAAGGAGGAAGTAGCTCTTCGCAGTAAGAAGGGGAAGCACTGCCACCTCCCAAGCGTCAACGACAGTGACAAGGAGGAGCACCTTCCACCCGGACTCGAGTTGCCGTCCGTGCAGCCGCTACAAGATTAGCTCAACTTAAAGGAAAGACTTACCGTGCCTCCGAGTTGATAGAGGCTCTTTGGGTGTATGTGGACGATGTAGACTAGACCTTGGGACAATTAGGCTACCTGCTTAGTAACCCTTCTTACCAAGGACTAGTCGCTGCGGCCAAGGAGAAGATTGGAGGAGTTGGTGACCTCCGCCTCATGGAACAGAAGGTCAACCGACTCACTTTGGATGTGACCAAGATGAAGAGCCGGACGTTGGAGGGAGAGAAGAGTTGCAAAGAGGCTCTTCTCCAACCCAATGCCTCGACATCGGCGTTGCAGCAAGTGGAGGAAGCATTGCACGTCCCAACGGATGCAGTGATGAAGGCCAAGATGTTTGATGCTAGATTGGAGAGGGATGGCCACATCTCTAGTAGGAAGGTGATTGCCTTCATGGTGGAATAGACCGTGAAGATCGAAGAGGCGTATGCTAACATGAGGTTGTTGATAAGCAACCTCACCCATATCTTAGCAACGTTTGTGGAGGATTCGGATGGTTCGGACAAGGATGGCAATTCTGATTTAGAGGCAGATTCAGAGAGGCAAGACTCGGGGGACCAAGGACTTCCAACAAGGAAGGGAGTCATTGATCTCAATAGTCCTGATCTCCCTTCTCGAATTCCTCGTGTGGGAGTTACCACTTCTCCTTCCCCTTCAGATATCACCACGCAGGTGCAGAGTGAAAGAGAGGATAGCTTGGGTGCCACGATGGAGCCTCCGAGCACAACTCTCCTTTGTCAATTTTCCCTTAGAGACCCC
This sequence comes from Bryoerythrophyllum caledonicum, assembly GCA_963971425.1. Lineage (NCBI taxonomy): Eukaryota > Viridiplantae > Streptophyta > Bryopsida > Pottiales > Pottiaceae > Bryoerythrophyllum > Bryoerythrophyllum caledonicum. The sequence continues at coordinate 42,339,973 of OZ020514.1, forward strand.
GTTCGTGCAACACCGACTATTACTCCTTTGCAAGGTATGTCTCCTTTTGGGAAGACCACGAGTGAGAGTTCTGCTTACTTGCACCTTCCAGTACGGACTGAGGTGAAGTTGGGACACACCTCCGTATATTAGGCCTTCATTGGGACTCCGAGCATTGTACCGGCCCTTCCGGCTCGATCCGAGCTCCACTGAAGCACGACTTCCGTGCTACTCACTCCGGGTGGTCCGGATGCCTCCTTGACTTCGATGGAGGCCTTACGACGGTCATCCATGGCCGGATCGGCACCCTTTTCATCTACAGACCTGTTATCACCTCTTGTGATGCTCGCGAAGGCTACGGCGAACCCGACTTCGAGCAAGAGCGCAAAGAAGCGGAAGAGGAGGGAAGAGAAGACTTGAGGAGTTGACCCGGAAGTAGGATCAGAATCTTAGTTGGTAGGTCACTATTCATTCACGGACTAGGCCCCGCATTGACTTTGGTTTTGATTAGTTTTGCCTTGGAATTTGTGTAATATGTTACTTTTTGACGGTGCACGTCGTGTGGAGTGGCATCCACGGCCGCCAAGAGTAGTTAATGCGCCGTTTTTAGTTAGAAGGTATCGTTTGCCTTTGGACATTTGTGTGAGTTCTTGGCAGTATAAGAGAGGAGTCTCGTGGCACCTCTCTTCACTGCTTGATGTGTGTATTTACTTTCAATTTAATTCTAAACCTACGCTCTCGGAAAACCTTCGATAGTTGGAGAGCTTGGATTCCATGCATGACTGTGAGTGCCATTTCAAGTGGTCCACTCCTCAAGTCCGTACCAACCGTCAACAGGGTTGTCATAACGGAAGGGTTGAGGTGATCGGACGGGACAACCGGACGGGTGGTCCAGACGGCACGGACGGACGGTTCGGACATGTAGCCTGAAGTGTGCCTAGTAATTTTTTGCAAGTAAGAAATTTTTACTGTGATGGCCACGTCACATTCGGACGTGTCACGCCACCGTGGCACCAGGGCGGGGACGTCTCCATGAGGGGCGGGGATGTCTCCGCCCTTACACGAGCACGGGTGGGGACGCCTCCTCTAGGGATGGGGACGTCTCCGCCCTTATCCGGAAAGGGGCGGAGACGTCCCCGCCCTTACATGGGTACGGGCGGGGACGCCTCTCCTAGGGGCGGGGACATCTCCGCCTTTATACGAGCAGGGGCGGGGACATCTCCGCCTTTATACGAGCAGGGGCGGGGACGCCTCCCCTAGGGGCGGGGACGTATCCGCCCTTACTCGGGTAGGGGCGGAGACGTCCCCGCCCTTACCCAGGCGGGGGCGGGGACGCCTCCCCTAGGGGCGGGGACCTCTCCGCCCTTACCTAGGCAAGGGCGGGGACGTCTACGCCGCTAGGGCGGGGACGCCTCTCCTAGGGGCGGGGACATCTCCGCCTTTATCCGGGCAAGGGCGGAGACGTCCCCACCCTTACTCAGGCAGGGGCAGAGACGTCCTCGCCCTTACCCGGGCAGGGGCGGGGACGCCTCCCCTAGGGGCGGGGACGTCTCCACCCCACGAGGGCAGGGCGGAGACGTCCCCGCCCATACCTAGGCAAGGGCGGGGACGTCTCTCTAACCTAGGAGAAAGAGGCCTTCGGGGCATTTTGGGTGCTTAGGCACTCCTCCTCTCCATGAGGAGGGTGGAGGTTTTAGCATAGGGTGCCTTGTTTTTTGTTCCAACCAGATTGCGAAGCACTTAAAATAACAAGCAGATTATATCTAGGAAGGAAGGCTAAATGGAAAGTACGACTTTTGTCCTTTGACGGCATGCTCTCCAATAATGAAGACCTTTATTAGCTCCCTATTAGATCAAGTAGAGAATAGCATGGGAGCTATGCAAATCCCCATCCACAAGGGGTAGTATAAGCTTCTAGTAGAATGTAATGTGCAAGTTCTCTAAATAAAAACTTTAAAGACAAGTGCCCCACAAAAGATTAGGAATGTACCACATACCATTAAAGATACCATATTTAATCAAGTAGTGAAAAGCATCAATCTATGCAAGTCCCCATCCATAAGGGGTAGTATAAGCTTCTAGTAGAATATAATGTGCAAGTTTTCTAAATAAAAACTTTAAACACAAGTGCCCCACAAAAGATTAGGAATGTACCACATACCAATAAAGAAAAAAATAAATCAAGTAGTGAATAGCATCAATCTATGCAAGTCCCCATCCATAAGGGGTAGTATAAGCTTCTAGTAGAATATAATGTGCAAGTTTTCTAAATAAAAACTTTAAACACAAGTGCCCCACAAAAGATTAGGAATGTACCACATACCATTAAAGATACCATATTTAATTGTGCACCCGGCCAAGCAACAATGGCCTCAAATAACTTTCACATACATTAAACATACCATATTTAATTGTGCACCCGCCTCATGGAGATGAGGAGTGCCTCGGCCAAGCAACAATGGCCTCAAACGCCTCCTTCATGAGTTAGGTGGGGACGTCCCCCCAAATTTTTGGAAGCATACGTCCCCGCCCCTGCCTTGGTGGGGCGGAGACGTCCTCGCCCCTACCGAGGCAGGGCAGGGACGTTGCCGCCCTTACCTCGGCTGGGGCGGAGACGTCCCCGCCCCTACCGAGACAGGGCAGGGGCGGGGACGGTTGCTTCCAAAAATTTGGGGGGGACGTCCTCACCTAACTGTTGAAGGAGGATTTTGAGGCCATTGTTGCTTGGCCGAGGCACTCCTCATCTCCATGAAGCGGGTGCACAATTAAATATGGGGTGTATTGTTTTTGGTTCCGACAAGATCGCGGTGCACTTAAAATAACACGGAGATTATGTTTCCCTAGTTCTAGGGAGGAAGGCAAAATGGAGAGTACAACTTTTGTCCTTTGACAGCATGCTCTCCAATAAGGAACACCTTTATTAGCTCCCTATTAGTTTTGGAGCGAACATAAGAGTGTAGAAAATTATTTCCTTTCAAAATTACAAAAAATGATTCTTGTCTTTAGTGGAAAATAACGCTTCAACCCAAGTCAAAGATTTTCACATATTGCAACACATTGTCGGGCAAGGTTCCATAAACAAAATCGTCTTACCACATAAAACTTAGAGCAAGCCCAGTCTTTCCCCGTCAAATGCTTCCGGCAATGGGGATTGACGGGGTCAGTGTGGGAGGCGGGAGGGGAATGCCGGGACCCTGCCCCAGTCGACGCCCTGAAAGGGCTCCCGGCATGGGCTTACCAGTGCCCCCGTGGAGCTCCCGAAGCCACCGTGGCGGTCCAGCAGGGCATCTCTGACAGTGGAGCCCAAGTGCTGCTCACAGCCGTCATGGAAGTTCTTTTTTAATTTTAACCAAAATAAAAAAGTAAAGTATATTGAGGTGTATTTGAGGTGTGCTTGAGGTGTTCTTGAAGTACACCTCAAGCACACCTCAACACGCTTTTATTTTTTTCATTGGATTTCAACCAAAAGTTTATAAAATAAAATAAAAGTGTGTTGAGGTATGCTTGAGGTGTACCTCAAGCACAGCTCAACACACTTTTATTTTTTACTTTTGGTTGAAATTCAATGAGAAAAGTAAAGTAGACACTACTATTCATATTTTTTTACTATGCATAATGTAGTACAAAAATGGGAAAATACATTAAACGCTGAAAGATATAGCATTGTAAGAAAAATGTCTCTTGGTACCGCAAAAACAAAAAATACACCTAATCAATATTCACGGTAGTATATGCCTCTATGTTGTTACCGACAATAGTTTTTTGTTAATTAGTTGCATTAGTTTCGCATGTGGTGGTTAAGTAAGCAGTACGGCATCTTTGTAGAAGAGTATGTGTACTTGACAATTGCCATACGTCTCATTTAATCAATATTGTATACGTCCAAATCTTAAATTTTCAATATGAGATTTGCATTTTTTCAAGAACAAATAATTCGGTATAAATATTTTCTTCACATATAATATGTCAATGCGAAGCTACCAACCTAGTGCACATGTGAACCTCTCTAATTCAAAGAAAAAAAACTCTTGCAAGACTCTATTGATAGTTTAAGTAGTACACCCTCCAAATTCCACAGCTTTCACTATCAATATACTGTAACTTTAAGCACTATAATCTAACCCATGAAGGGGCGGAGACGTCCCGGCCCCTGCACTAGTAGAGGCGGAGACGTCTTCGCCCCACACAGGGCAAGGGCGGAGATGTCCCCGTCCCACACAGGGCAAGGGCGGAGACGTCCCCGCCCCTACGTTGGGTAGGACGGGGACGTCTCCGCCCTACCTCCCTCTTGGCATTAGTCCCCGCCCCTACTCAAATATGACCATGTCCTACGTGGCAGCGATGTGGTGCCAACATGGCTGCCACGTCGCCTATTTTTTACCTTGCGGGTAAGTCAACCCTGTGTTGACTGTATCGGACGGGCGAGAGCTCTACCGGACGGGCGAATCGGACGGGCGGGCGAACCGGACGCCCGTCCAGTATGACAACCCTGACCGTCGACTCATTGTTTCCTTGTTCCATCAAGTAGAGTTAGCCCGTGTGGATGAGAATAACAAGTGAGGTGGGGAGAGTGTTAGTAGGGGTGTGACTCTAACTCTAACAATTACGGTTGTTTTCTTGTTCCATCAAGTAGATTAGTCCGTGTGAGTGGGAATAACAGGTGAGAGTGTAAGTGTCTAGGGAAGGACCTGGGTTGTCATAAAGTACGGACATGGCCCAAATATTGCGGACCGGACAAACATTTGGACGGACGGACCGGGCAATCCCTAAGAAAAATCGGACATTGAGGGGAGGAGCAAAAATTACTGCGGTGAATTTTTTTTTTACAATGTACGAAAAGTTAAAGTGATACGATGACATGGACAAGCGATTGGTGACGTGGACGACTTGAAAGGCCACATCGGCATTTCAAATTTGGAGGGGGCGCGGACGTCTCGGGGGGGGACGCGGACATCTGGGGGGCGCGGACGCCTCGGGGGGGCCGTAGACGCCTCAAGAGGGGTACTGCAATGGAAAACTTAGTTACCAAGAAAAAATGAAGAACATATTATAAAAGTTGGATTCACCGCAACGGGAAATGTATTGTGTTTGAGATACTCGTCATTCATGAGGTGTGCAACGTTGTGGATAAGTGAGAAGGAAAAAACATGTCATTCAACTTCAAAACAAAAACTCACACAAAAAAAAGGGCCAACGCAATTATCCTTCACCTCCTATTGCTATACTAACACTACATCTATGTCTACTCATCTTCATTTCCTCCTGTTGTGTTGCTTGGTCCCGCTTCGTCGCCCAATATGAGGCTGTGCCTCGCTTTTGTTCGCGTCCGCCGAAATGGACCATCCACCTCACTGAGATTACGCAACATTTGCCAGTTTCTCAATTCTTCGAGACATCGCAGCGTTGATGGACTGTGCTCGTCCAAAAGAAAGTCCACGGCTTCACTTCTCCAAGTCTCTTTCCACTATGAAAGATCCATCTGGACTGCTTCAAGGGCTGTCATGCTTGCATGCCCACGTTTGTCTGTAACCAACTCTCCCTTCCTGTTCCACATGAAGCCTTTAGAATGCTTACTAAATTGGAATTTTTTCTTTCTGGAATCCCAATAGCCATCCATAGTTTGGTAGAAGAAATTCCGCTTTCCTTCGTCACCTGGAGCAGTTCCAATGATCTTATGGCACACCCTCACAATCTCAGTGTGGTCATGCTCCCACCCGAACGACATACTGATGTCGTTCTTGAACACTGAATGAGTTTGGGCACGCCAACTCCAAATTAAATCTTCGCCCCATTGAGGGCGGTAACCTTCACCAGGGGTGTTAATTGGATCTCTCTCATGGCTTGGTGGCATGTACGTTGTGAGTCCAAATACCTCGTAAAGGCGTGCGTGAAATGGAGCACGACAACTTGGGCAAAATCTTCTAACCAAAAATATGCTAATTAAGCACATTGGATGGAACATGTGTTTACATGATCCAAGGGCCCATCCACCCTCGGGGCCAAATGGATTATAACACATTACGCATTTGGTCCCATCGAACATCCATGGTGCGGGTTGCGGCCATAGTTGTCTGCTGGTAATTCCTTCTTTCAATTGGAGATCATGGTTGGATCTAGCATTCTCGTGATCAAAGTCCACCTTTGCCCAATGGAGGAAGAATGACAAGAGAATGTTGTCGTTTGGCCGGTGTATGAATTTCTTGTAACACACCAGCCGTTACAATATCAACCACGTTGTTGAGGAAATTCTCATCCACCTCCAGCGGATCGTGAAGCGCAACTGTTTCACGTACTTCGACATGTTCCATTGGTTGCCGTTGTTGCAACTGATTCTGCAACCTTGAAATCTCAATGTCCTTTGTCGTCACTTCCAACTTGAGACTATGGATGGTGGCTTGCAATTGTGCGATGAAATCATCCTTCTCCAAAAGTACTCCTCGCATCTTGGACATCTCATCCGTTTCGTCGCGTTGTCTAGCAACTGGCACACCAATCACCTCCACGAATACTACGGGGTCTCCAATGACCTCCGTGGGCACCGGAACCCATTCACTGTTCTCCGCGGGGTCCATGTTTTCAACAACGGGTGTTGGTGCAACATTCGGCGCTCCACGACGTACAGTAGGTCGATGTTTCGCTCGTGGAAAGCGAGAGTCCCGTCTGAATCTGAATCTGAATATGATTCTTCTGTCTCGTGCACCTTCTCAACTCCGCTTCGACCGGCCTTGATTATTCTTCCCAAGCCACCATCCGGAAATTTCTTCTCCCTTGGAATTTGCGGCTCTGTTGGCACCGTAATGCGTGGTGTAGACTTTATGGTGGTCCAATCCACCACTTTGTGAAGAATTACCTCTGCGTACACCATTCTGCAAATGTAGAGAGGTGCTTCATTGCGCTTCAAGATCGGAAGGTTGTATAAATGTTGAAAAAATTCTATACAACGTTGAACAAAATCTTGATTCCGACAATAAGTCAAATTTGCCTTCTCTGAATGGCGATGGAAATGGTGGCGCTCAAGCGGAAATAGTTTGGTGATATGGCACCACTCAATGTATTCTTCACATGTGGAATATTTCCATGGATCTGGCACATCCCACCAACCTTTGAACGCCAATTTATTGGGGTTCTTCAAAACATGCTCCCGCTTTTTCTGTATGGCCCCCACCCGCTTCCGAGTCTGATCTCTCTCTCTCTTCCGGACCGCCCCGGTTTCTGGCACTGCATTTCCTTCCATTGAGCCCCGTTGACAAAGTCAAGTGTGTTAAAAAACACACTAACAACAAATTTAGTTTGCCGCAGAAAATAAATTTACCCAAGTATTCAGCAATAAGCCACCGTGAGGTAGTTAAAGGCCCGAATTCTTGGTTGAGATGAGTGTTCCACCGATGTAGGACATGTGTCGTCGTATAATAAGTGTGTAGCTCACCCAAGTAGTCAGCAAAAAGCCGCCGTGAGGCAGTTTTAGGCCCAAATTCCTGGATGAGGAATGAAAAAGTGAGGACAATGGGCGCGCACTCCTCCTTTTATACCCTTGGGGGCGCAGACGGCTCAGGGCGCGGACGTGTCGAGGGGGCACGGACGCCTTGGGGGGGGGGTGGATGCCTCGTTGGGGGGCGCGGACGCCTCCACGGGGGCGTAGATGCCTGGGGAGGTGCGGACGTCTAAAAGAGCGTGGACTTCTCGGGGGGCGCTGACGTCTCGGGAAATGGGAGGCACACCTAAAATAATTTTCGATACAATCCTCACACCATACTCAAGTGAAGTTTCTGAGTTTATATAGTGAACTTGCGACTTTCACTGTTACTTTTCGAAACTTAAGACTTCCACCTTTACTTTTTAAAACATCTTATGTATTAAGAGTTACTAACACAATTGCAACTTTTGAAGTTAAAACTCGAATGTATAAAGCTAAAATGCAACTCAACCCAATGATATATTTGACATGCCACATTTGTTTATTTTTTTCTTTAAGTGTAGTGGAATGTACATAGCTAAAATGCAACTCAACCCAATGATATATTTGGCATGCCACATCCGTTTATTTTTTTCTTTGAGTGTAGTGGAATGTATATAGCTAAAATGCAACTCAACCCAATGATATATTTGACATGCCACATCCGTTTATTTTTTTCTTTGAGTGTAGTGGAATGTATATAGCTAAAATGCAACTCAACCCAATGATATATTTGACATGCCACATCCGTTTATTTTTTTCTTTAAGTGTAGTGGAATGTATATAGCTAAAATGCAACTCAACCCAATGATATATTTGACATGCCACATCCGTTTATTTCTTTCTTTAAGTGTAGTGGAATGTATATATCTAAAATCCAACTCAACCCAATGATTTATTTTACATACGTAGTGGAATGTATTAAAGTCTACTGTTGGAATAGAAAGTTTACTTTTGAAATTAAAAGTTTACTATTGGAATAGAAAGACTAATTTTGGAATACAAAGTTTACTATTGGAATAGAGAGTCTACTATTGGATTACAAAGTCTACTTTTGGAATAGAAAGTAAAAGAGACTAGAGATAAATTACAAGTTTCTATGATGAAGGAACTTAGTATATAAGGCTCGGATGTGAGAAGGAAAGGCCTTCTTGCTTGACAATGTGTGGAATTTTTTTATTGGGGTGGAAACTTATATTTACACTAAGGACTATTTTTCAATAAAGACTAGTACTCTAAATATCACTTTTACTGTACCCACACTACACAATTTTGAAGCGCTATAGCTTTTTACTTTTAATGAATTTACTTACTGAAAGCACAACTATTTATACTACTGAAAGAGGCGGATCATTGTGGATACAGATGGTAAAAAGATTCACTAGAGTGAATACTTATAGCAATTACAAGTCAAATAGTGTATACTACAGATATTTAGTGTAGTGGTGTAGACTTTAAATATTGAATGGGGCGCGAAAGGCGAGCGAACGGGTGGGGGGGGGGCACGGATGGGTTGGATGGGGCGTGGACAGGTCCAGGGGGCGCGGACGAGTATATAAAGCTCAAAGATTTCGGGCCAACTTCATTCCATTCCATAGTGGCTCCTTGTCCTGACGTGTGAACACGCGTCTTGCTTGGAACTACAGTGGAATGTTCAGATTTGGAAGGGGAGATTTTATTTTTTTTTTTTGTGCAGGAACTATTTCAGGATGTCTTCAAGGCAAGGATCTGGCAAAAGGCCCATGTATGAAGATTTGGATGCTCCGGAGGCGATGGACCCCATGAGCCGGGTACAATTGGAATCGGGAACTGGTTCAACTCCCTCTTCAAGCTCCGGGGGAAGAAGAATAAGAAGAATATTTCCGCCAACGAGAGGGACGAAGGATATCCACCCAAGGAATACACAGAGTTCATTAGAGAGGTGACCATCACTTACTATCGTATTCGTACACGAGATATGTTGGAGAAATCATTTTTGGATTATGGACATGCGGGGGTTTTAAAGCTACAGGCTGATTTGGAACGTGAATTTTGGAGCAAACTCGCTCAATGTGGCAGTTTATGGATTGCATGAACAAGTATTTCCATGCTCCAAAATGGATGGCACAACAAGTCATCACAGCTACAACAAACATCACGCATGTGTTTGAATGCGTGGTAAAAATAGCGAGGGGAGAAGCAAGGAGCGATGAAGACGCTCAGTTTCTTGAGAAACTAAAGTGGGTTCAAAAGGAATGTGGAAAACATTCAAGAGGCAATAAAAAGGGCATGCCTTGGAATGAATAAGCGCTGAAGGCGACGATGGAACAACACATGCACTCGGGAGTAGTGTGGATTCCAGAGAAGGCAAAGATTGTGCAATTGTCTGGGTTTGATTCTCAAGGAGGATACGGCAAAGTGCGGAAAGTACGGATTGCAGATATGCCAGATATTCCAATCCACATTGAATTTGCGGGCAAACTTTCAATGGCTAAAACTGAATGTGAGAAGCGTGAGCAACGTTCAATTGAGGCTCTAGTTTGCCCCGTTCAGCATCCAAGTGTGATTAAATTTTGGGCTATTAATTCAAATAGCATGGAAGCCTATACATTGTGGTGGAACGGTGATAGCATTCGCAACTTACGAAAATTCAATAGCTTGGCGTCTGAGGCAATGAGCAACAAGGAAGTAATGAAAATAAAACATCTCACCATCGAGAAGAGCCAAAAAATTGTTGCCTTTCGAAAGAACAGAGCAATGCTGGCTTGGGCTCTCATGTAAGTAATGGACCTAGTCCATAAGGCAAAAATCATCCACAATGATATAACACCGTCAAATGTTCTACTCCACTTTCCATCGAAGGATGTGGAGAAAGTATATATTGGAGTGTGTGATTGGGGGATGGCAAGCCAAATTGTAGAAAACAAGGCTTCGTATTTTGGTTTCCAAGATGAAGATCGATGCCGGAAAATGAAGGAACGAAAGCGATATGTCGCCCCCGAGTTGTTTTTTGTGTTTGGGGGACCAAACGACGAGGAGCGCAATTTGGAACGCATGAAGAGGTTGCATCCATATACAATGGAATCGGATGCATATGCGATCGGTTTTTTGGCAAAAATGATATGCCAAGGCGAGGAGTGTCCAGACCTCTTCAAGAATACCATGGACGCCATAGCATTCACAACAAAGTTGGATGCTTTGGTTCACAAAGACCCCACGAAGAGGCCATCACTTGCTCAAGTTGTAGCATATTCCCTAGGTCCCCCCTACAACTTCATAGTCCTTGACAATTGTTTTAGATGTACATTGTAGTGGCGAAGTTATAGAGAAATTTTTGAACATTTTGATTGCCTACGTGGCATTGTTTGTAAATTTGCATGATAGAAATAAATCTTAATGTTGTTAACTATGTGTTATAGTTGCGATGAAAAGGTTGTATGTCTAGTTTTAGTTTGGGAGGAATAAAGGGAGGGGAAGGAAGCCCACAATCTACACATTCGCGCCCATTACTCCCTCCTAGACGTCCGGGCCCCTGTGAAGACGTCCGCGCCCCCCTAGACGTCTGCCCTCCCGAGACGTCCGCGCCCCCCCCGAGACGTCCGCGCCCCTCCTCTGGAGACGTCCGCGCCCCCCCTCGGAGACGTCCGTGCCCCCCGTCGGAAACGTCCGCGCCCCCTTGTCTAGTATATATATCACCGAAGATGGGCAATCATCATTATTTCAAGCGTTAGCCTCTTGTCCTTGAACTCTATGTGGGCTCCTTGCTTGAGACTAAGTGGATCACATTGGCCTTTGGTTGATGTCCACACATACCATCAATTGTTTTGCATCTGACATACTAATGCTTGCAGATTAAGAATTTACATTCAGCTTCTACTGTGGTATGAAACATGGCAAGTCCACTCCGCCAACCGACGAAAGAATGGGCCCCGTGGTGGACGTTCATAGACAAAGACCATGTAAAATGTGTGTGGTGCAACGAGACCTTCCGTTACAAACGACAGAGGGCTTTTAAGCACTACGGATACGGTACAGGTTCAGATAAGTGTCATTGTCCGAAGGCCCTGGGAACGGTATTTAGGCACTTTGCTAATTGCGGTGGTGTAAAACCCAAAAGAATGACGCATGCGGAAATCTATGGTTCAAATGGTATGTCATCTGCTTCCACTGTTGCACCGTGTTCTAGTCAGTCTATGCATGGTGGAGAATTTGTAGAAGTGCCGGACTCTACAAATGACGAAAGAACATCCCAGATCGAACGATCTCAATCAACGCGGGTCCTCAGTAGAGCTGATTCTTGTACCCCAAGAACTATGCGGCAACAAAGCATGACGGAGGCTTGTCCAATTGCAAAGTGCAATGAATTGGATGAAAAATGGGCAACATTCTTCTACGAAGCAAATGTGCCATTCAATGTGATAAGACATCCAACCTTTGTCGACGCAGTGGAAGCAACCTCGAAAGCGGCTTTTGTCTATCATCCACCAAGCTATAATGCAGTGCGCACAAGGCACATTGAGCCAAAGAGGAACAATGTGAAGTTGCAAATAGAAGAGAAAACGAAGCATTGTATAAGCCTATATGGAGGGGGAATGCTATTTCGTGAGCGGAGAGCGGAGAGCGGAGAGCGGTGAGGAAAAAAGAGAGCAAATAATTCAGTACCATAGGACAACTTTTTGAATTGAAAGCCTTTATTATTGTGGATTTTTTTAGCAAATCCTATTAAAATGTATAAACATATTTTACACCTGTTTTATTTAGAGATTAAGGGTGACGTCATCGTGATCAACTTTATTGAACTGTGACGTCATCATCACAGCTACAAGGTCATGTATCAATTTCATGAACCATTTATGGTCACCACTACAAGGCTAAATGCCATGAAATACAAATTTATAAGTAATGAAGTTCATGGTGAGGAGTGAGGGAGTGACGCAATTAAAAAAGAAGAAAATAAAATGGAAGGGACAACCATAAAAGAGGCCCAGAACTAAAATGGCACATTAAGTAGTAGTGCTATGACTATAACTTTAACCCCTAAGGTACCATGACAATTTCACATCTAAACACTTCAAAATTGTTGGACTTTAGTGCAATGCATAAAGAAGCAAACATAAACTTTTATTTTTAGTTTTGACCATAGGATCGCAATTAAGCTTTACTATGTAGCATTCTCACAAAACTTCATTAACTTTGACATCATGGATTGAAAGTTTATGGTGTTTGAAGTCAAAAATATTGGTTCATATTTTTCCCTCCATTGAGTGGATCAGCAAACATTGACTTCACTTGGAATTCAATTTTTGCACTACACAAGGTCTAATTCTTTCACCATTATGTTTATCATGAATTTTGTTCCTTATACCCCAATTTTTAGAGGTAGAAAGTGAGTGTAGCATATTAAAAAAATTGTGCTAAGAGAAGAGGTTCAAAATTTGCCAATTTGTGTTTTTTTTATTGATAATTTAAATGATCAATAAGAAGGTTTTCACCACATATTATTGTTGAAAAAATAAAAGGTGAAAAATATGAAGATCTCTAGGTTTTACAGTTTAGGAAAGTTTTCCCACCCTTATGTTGAGTTTGGATAGGGTTCCACGTTCTCAATTCTAGGCATTATTTTTTGAGATTTTTTATTGAATGACAACTTTTTAATAGCTTTGCATAGACACAACTTTCGTAAAAATCCATCTTACGATTCAAAAGATAAATTAATTTTCACTTACATATACAGACAGTGCAATAGTTTTGGTCAATTCAACAGAAATTTGAGTTTTTTTCCATATAATATAAATAAAAAATCCTCTCGGAAAGGGAATGGAAATCTTTACATCTATCGTACAGATTTTTGAATTTGGAAAATATATGATATGATATGATATGATATGGAGAAGGATATGATATATGCAAGACTAAAAGTGCATTCTTGAATCACAACACATAGTTGCCTTGATGATTTCTAAGGACATCTTCAACCCTTCTACTACTTCTAAAATTTGGTGCGCATGTGCCTAACATGATCCTTTTGAGTTTTAAAAACTAAATTCACGGCCCATAGTGCAAAAAGTTGCCATAGAAGGGGTCGAAGTTTGTTGAATGTGTTTAGTATAACCACAAAAAAGAGTTTATGTCTCACTTTGAAGGCTAGTATCTTTCAATCCGTGCGGTCAAATGTACCAAAATTTTCACCACCCACTTTTATACAACTGTAGTACAAGATCTTCCGGTTGAATTTACAAAAAAACCATTTTGTATCATTTTGTATCATTTTGTGTTGAATGTGCTGAAAATGGCAGTTTTGGAGTGTTTTTGAGGGAAAATTGTTCTAGGCATTTAGGGGCTAAAGGATTAGATTAAATCTATAAACCATCATACTGATTTCGAGATTTTACTTGCCATGTGTCATCATGGGCAATAGTGTACATGACCCACTTGCTTCAAGTCTAAACTTGTGGATGCCAACCTGTGTGATCCTATAATCAAGCCGCGGACTTGGCTGCCCTTGGGATGAGGTGACTAGTATAAGTTTGAGAACGTTTCTTTAAACTCAAGGTAAGGTTCTAACTCTGTACTATTTGCCTCATACTGGCTGGTTGATGCACGTCCGAGCTTCTCGCTCCTGCTGCAAGATTCACAGACTGTCGCACTTTCTTATCGCTCTCGCTCATTGCTCTCGTTCTCCCTTACGGCTCGCCCTTATCGCCCTCGCTCGTCACTTGCTCTCGATCATTGCTCTCGCACATTGCTCCAGCTCTCCCTTACGGCCCTCCCTCCACGCCCTCGCTCGAGCTCTCCCTTACGGCTCTCCCTCCACGCCCTCGCTCGTCACTTGCTCTCGCTCATCGCTCTCTTGCGCATTTTTTCGCTCACCCTTACGGCTCTCCCTTATCGCCCTCGCTCGTCAGAGCCTCTTATCCAAAGTGCAAACGAAGCACCAGCGCAGCAACCAACCTCCCCTCGGCCGCTGTCGTCGTTGCTGTCTTCTCCTAGCATTCGTCGCGCTCGCCATCGTAGACACTCGCCGCATCAGCAGCAAGAGCAGCTTCGTTGTGTGCATTCTCTCCCCATCGCCCTCGCCGCGTCCCTCTCACGGAGGCGCTAGAAATTTCACTGCCGGAGCGGTTTGGACAGAGGAAGGAGGTCGAGTATTGCGGCAGGGGGAGGGTTTCTTGTGGCGGCGTCACTTTAGGTACGTCGCTTTTGTTTAGGCGCCGCTTTTGATTTCGCTTTTGTTTTGAGGAGCGGCGGCGGGTGAGGGAGGGGCTAGGGTTTGGTGTTTTTGAAGGTGCGATCTGGGTGTTTTTGATGATTTGCAGTTTACTCATCCTTGTTTCTCAATAGAGGTTCGCCGCGGGAGTTCACTGGGCGCTGATTCCCGAGAGAGGACGACCGCCGGAGGAGATGGAAACTTCAGGCGTCCAAAATCTCGGCAGCTAGCATCTCGAGAGACGGCCTGCTAGCATCTCGACAGACGGTCTTCTTCCCGAGGAACACTCACAGTTGGTAAGCAACTTTTTGTTTTTGTTTTGGCTTTTTCAGGAAAAGCCGATGAGTCTATGAAGGTCAGATTTCTAACACGCCGCTCGGACATTGTGTATTTCTGGGCAGTCGATTGAACAACAACAGTTTGAGCGGTCCCATTCCTGTTTCTCTGACGGTCATTGAGGGACTGCAAGTGCTGTAAGTTCTGATTTTGAGCTTAAATTGTCTGAGATTTCAATATCCAAGAGCATGGTGTGGACCTTGCAAGCATTTGTTCTTGAATCCTGCATTTGATTAAAATTGTTTGGGTTTCAGGAGGACCCAGACGTACGTGGTTGCTCTGCCACGGTGGAGTGATCCGTTTGCAAGGATATGTCACAACAACTTATCCGGACAAGTTCCGACCAACGGTTCGTTTTCACTGTTTACACCCTTCAGGTACTTCAATGTCCCTTTGACCGCTTCCAAGTTCTTATTAAATGATAGTAGTTATGTTGTGTACGCTGCTAACTTAAGATGTGCTCCAATGTAGCCTGGAGGGTTGATGGGGTCTGGTTCAAGAGATTTGGCTCTCAAGTGTAAGTGCAAAGTCTAGGCACGGTCATACATTAATCTGCAGAGATGTTGCTTTATGTAGCATGCAATACACATCTTGAAGATGCATCTTTGAATTGAAGATTGCAAAAGTAAATTAAAATGATTTAATGTGTATAATATTTCAAATTCATTTCAATGTTTATAAAACAATGATACTCTCCTTCCCATTGACTCTTTCTACTCAGATAGAAAGAAATACCCGGTCCCACGGTGGTTGGTGGGCATTCCCTCGGATTTTTTGCACAATTGGCCACCTAGAAATCTCAATGCGCTGACGGTACCAACGCTGGGCACAGTGGTTAGTCTTCGGACGAGGGGTGAAGGTCTGAGATTTCTAGAATGGTCGGTTGTTGCATATTTCCGGAGGTGGAGTTGAGTTGGTTCAAAACCAACACCGGTTTACTGGTGACTGCAAAAAAATTATAAAAGAAAATGAAAAAATGCCTCTAAATTGAATAATTAAAAAACAATAGAAAGAAAAAATAAATGAAATTATTTGAAAATAAATATACTGAAAAATAATATAAAATAATTTAAAAACAAATTGAAAGAAAGAAAAAAAACATTTTAAAAAACGAAAACAGCTTGATAATGATAAGGGAGGAATGATCCACGCCAAATTTTCAACTTTTTTTTACTCTAAAAGTGCACATTATGGTAAAATTGTGCCATTTCCGTCAATTTTACCTTATCTCCAACAGTTCATGATATTTACCATTCTTATTTACAATTTGTGGGTTGAATGTCTATGTTTACCATTATCAATTTGAGGCTCTCACCATAACAAGAGATAAAGGAACCCATCATGGGTGACCCCTTGAGCACCATCTATTCATTCTCGGTCGAGGCCCTTTCAAAGATCCACCGAGGGTCCACCTATCATGGGCCTCATAAACTCTAAGCCCTCAAGGGTTTGCTCCAATCGTTTACCTCTTGTTACTGCAAGGTCACGGTGAGAGATCACCTCTCAATAAATGGAGGTCTAAGAAGCCCGTATTGGATGGACAAATGATTGCCCCTTCCAAGCTTCTCGGTCCAAGGCCTGCTCCATATCTTTAGAACAAGAGAGTACTTCAAAAATGTATATAGAATTTCTTGAATATCATGAACACACAAATATATTGGTAGAGAAGGATTCAAAGAAATCTAAAAATCCACTGTCGAGTCTAAAGAAGACTCCTTTCTGTTGTGTACTGCTTCAAGATCAAGTAGACTTAAAACAGCTGGATTGTAGTATTGGCGCTTGCTAAGTCTCTTTGGCGGTGGTGACATTGACGATGCGAACATGTTTGCCATTTGCTGTGCATACTCTGGCATAAATGCATATTCTGATACACTGCAATCTATTGATCTGCTACGGACAATGAAAAAATATTTGAGCACTAATCTGGGAAAAGATATAAAAGCCGAATGCCCATAAGTACAACCATTCTACTTACTCAATTGCGGCACGCTTGCGCTTTCCCTTATCCCTTGGTATGATGTCCTCTAGATCTTCCGCATCAAGTGCAACCTGGGGAGGCGGTCCAGGCTGAGGTTCATCCGGTTCGGAGGAAGAGTCGGCATCCCCAGATGTAGTAGGTCGCGTGATCTTCAATGGGGATAGCATGGATTCGAACACATCACTATCTGCCTCTAATGCCACAATATTTCTTCCGTATTCTTTGCACACCGTCACCGAATTCCCTGATAACAACTGTTGTTAGAAACGTATCACAGAATACACACAACTTGCGTATAAATGCAAAACATACCAACATTTGCTGTCATGTCCACAACAAGGTTATCAGTGTCAGTGGATGACAGGATCAACGATGTCATAAAGTGACTACCGCACTCCTTTGGTCCTCGCCACACCTTCCCGTCCGTTGTCTTCTGCCACTCTAGGGTGACAAAATTCCAGATTGTGTCACCATCGCCAATGATGAGGCCGTGGTCCTTGAGTGCATTATGTACTCGAAAATGGAAGCTAGATTTTCTGCGTAATGATCCGGCTCTGTCGCGAACAATCAGGGCAATCTTAAAATGTCCCGTTAGAGAATTGTCAATGGCCGAATAAGTGTACATGCGATTCACACCATGGAATTCCTTAAAAATCTTGAATCCAAGCTGTGGAAAATAGCTTGTGAACAGCTCTTTCGTGCTCCCGCCATCATCGCTCTAGATAAGGAACATTGCCCCGTCGTCATGTAGAAACTTGTTGGCAAAGGCAAACACATTCTTCAACCAAGTCGGGTCAAGGACGTTCCATGCTGGAGTTTTGTCGCATACACCCTTTACAGGTTTGTTGTCTGGGATCTCCGCAATAATGAGGTCCACTTTTGCCTCTTTATCAACATTCTTCCCTCCCCAAATGCACTTCTTCCCATTGTTACACTCCGCAGCATAATCAGCTATGGTCTGCCAAAGGTCACGAGAGATAGGAGCATTAATGATCAAGTTAGATATGAGACAAGCATTCCCAGGTGATGGCGCCACGGTCTGACTCGGGGTTGGGTCACAAAGAGAGGCTCCGGATAGTGTTGAATGTGCTTGCGATATCCCAACACCTGGAGAGCGGGCCTGGCGACAGGGTTGAATGCGTCTAACAGGTGCAGAACGTTGAGACATCAACACGGTGTGCCTGCCCCCATCTCCTCCATCTTCATCCTCATTTGATTCAGCTTGTTGCATCACGTCTTCGTTTACACCCAGGATCTCTCGCTCTTTGAGATTCTGAGTAGATTGGCCCTCCTCTGGAACAATAGAATGGGTCTCTTTGCTTGCTAGCTCGTCTTCATCATCATTGTCATCCTCAGAGGGCAACGGTGACAGCCCCAACTCTTCTCTTCTTTTGGCCTCCTTGGCCCTCTGCTTGGATTTCTTGATCGCATCTCGCTTCTCCTTCGCTCGCTTATTCCTTGCTTGTTGCTTTGACTTCGGACTCAGTGGTTGAGGCTTCTTCTTCTTGGATTCGGCTTCCTTAGTGATTACTTCCACTGCCACATCTGGTCCAGATAGTGGTCCAAGCATGTTCTTGTACTCCTGCTCTGTCTCATAGCAGTAGATCTTGTTACACTCAACATACCACAGACACTCTCTCAGATGCTGAATTGAGAACACTTCCATCTGATACGCCGTATACATACACGTATCAGAGGAGGGAGCATATGCGGAATTCATCCACCGTGGAACTCGAAGGATGGCCTTCACGTTAAACAAGACCTGACGAATGTAGCGGTATATAAACCGCTTTGCCATATCCTGTCTCCCCGGCACTTCCTCCCACTTTGTCAGCCGGGTAAACTTTGTCTTGCCACCAAACACTGCTGGGAAGGCATGTGACCAAATCTGACATCTCCATGTCTCAAAGTAAATCTCCCAGGACTCATACTCGACATTGGGAACGATATCGAGCTCCCCCAGTATCTCATCGATAGTCATTGCAATCTCCTCTTTCAACTGCACGCAAACACTGTCAGTGCTTCATGATAAATATATAAATCCCTAGAGTTTGATTTGGAGGTGGATGCTAACCTGAATCCAGAATACGGCTCGATCTAGATACGTCCGTAGTTGCGACTCAGAGCAAGGTTGTGGCCAGTGCTTTTCCTTCTGGTTAAAGCTCGAACTATTCCATAGCTTTAGCCATTCAGTCTTGTACTGATTAGGCACATTCGTAGTGGCAATCAACTGAAGCTTATCCAATCCCATATCCACTTTTTCGATTGGGCGGGTGGAGTAGTGTAGTCGAACCTAGCAAAAACCACAGAGAAAGATCATTGGATATCAAATTACGTCAAAACCACGATAAATAAAAACATTCCATTTGACTAACTGAATGATGATTCAGACATAGTTACTCAAAATTGAAGAGATGAAACCAACCCATGAGACCCAGGAGGGCCACCAAAAGGCTCTCGGACCGAGAACATAAAATAGGGTCGCACTCTTATACGGGAAACTATTCCAGGTAAGAAATGAAATAACCCCTTGGAGATGCCTGCTCAAGGCCTCGGACCGAGACTTGTTGCATGGCCTTCTGAGATTGAGGAATGCTTAGTTCAAGAGAAAAATTTCAACCATGGAGGGCGTTTTTCATTGTCCACGATCCCGGAGGCTTCTAACCATCCTCTATTTTAAGTAAATCGTAACCTTTTGGTACCGAGAGGTTTTAATGTGACTCCCGAATGACCACATGATCTAAATACATCTTGAAAAAACGAACCGCTGGAGGGCTTGATTTTTGTTCTTGGTCCGAGGACCTTTTCACTGCCCTCCGAGAGGTCCTATATTGGTCCGCACATGATATAATTAAAGGTGAGAAAACGTAACGCTGGAGGGGGATGTTCACTGTCCTCGGACCGAGAGCCTTTACACCACCCTCCGAGATGTCACACCGCAGACCTCAAATGATATAAATACAAGGTGAGAAAACGTAACGCCGGAGGGGGATGTTCACTGTCCTCGGACCGAGAGCCTTTACACCACCCTCCGAGATGTTACACCGCAGACCTCAAATGATATAAATACAAGGTGAGAAAACGTAACGCCGGAGGGGGATGTTCACTGTCCTCGGACCGAGAGCCTTTACACCACCCTCCGAGATGTTACACCGCAGACCTCAAATGATATAAATACAAGGTGAGAAAACGTAACGCCGGAGGGGGATGTTCACTGTCCTCGGACCGAGAGCCTTTACACCACCCTCCAAGATGTCACACCATTGTCTACACAAGATATAATTTCTAGGTGTCAATGTGCTTTGCTAAAAGGGCCAGAATTTTGTTCTTGGTTTGAGGACAACCAATGTGGTCCTCTAGGGTGTAATGTCTTGGTCCTCAACAAAATGCAATGTAACAATGAATCAATGACAAAATCAAATTCAGCTTGTACCTGATCTAGAAAATCCTTCTCCAACCGTGGATCGGCAACTGCAGAGAGCTTGCTCAGCCGTTTGATCAATTTCGACTTCTTCACAGCCATTGCTTCTTCCACCTTTGACCTTAGCTCTACACCAGTTGCTTTGCCATTCATTCTAAACTTGATGCGTTCAGTTGACGCTACCTCTTGTAATTCATCCTATATTTCTGCGTATCAGCCTCTCAATGAAAACTAAATTGTGACAGCCTCTAAATATCGTTGTGGTAGTTTACTTACATGAAATAGAATCTTCACCAATTGATTTGACGGAATTGGATACTAGGTTTCTCTTTTGAGCCTGAGACACTTGCTGTAGACCTTCTCCGGTATCAAATCCTTGAAGTACGTTATGTCGCGTTGACCAAAAATACTCACTCTGTCTAACTCATGCATCGTGTTCGTCTTCACATGTGCTTTCTCTGTAGCCCTGTTTTGAAGTTCAAGCACGATGATTAGAATTTGGGAAGAGAGAATTCAAAACCACACACTTACAACATACTCATTCACCGCGTCCATTGCTTTCAAAATCTTTGGAAAGCCGCCTGGCGTGATGTTGAGCATGATGGTCTCGGGCTGGCCATTGCTGCGTGTAAAAAACAAATCGCCACTCCTTTTCTCATCGATGAACAACTTCCAAGCATCATGACGGTGGTTGCCATCGTAGATGAAGAACATTTTGCCGCTCAAATCACCTAGATCAGGGTCATCCTTCAGCTTCGCTTCGAACTCCTTGTTCACCGACTTCCAATTTGGCGACCACTGATCCTCTATCTCACTTGACACTTCCATCTTTTCTCCATCCTTCCCTGTTAATGCAATATAGAAGACAGATGTGCCTAATCGATATCCGTGCTCAAAACTATCCTGCAACTTGAACTTGTCAGCCAATTGGACACCACGAAGTTCTGGCATTGGCACCATGCGACATAGGGGCACGCGCAATCTTGAAAACTTCTCCTCTGGCTGTTGGCGCATCAGAGTGATGGCGGCAAAGGAGTCCGGGTTGTAGAGCAACCCCATCCGCTTCTCAATCTCCGCAACATCTATTTCAGCCTCCGTGCCCAAGTTCTCCTCTTCCTCTTCCTCTTCCTCTTCCTCTTCTCTTTCTGGAACCGCCTTACGTCTCTTCCTCTTCTTTGTCTCTGCTGTGCCGACTACATCTTGTTGCAAACCGAGGGTAACCATGGCCAAAGCAGCTACTGCGGTGCCATTCACACTGTCGGCTATGGCGTCTCTCACTTTGTCACGCTCAGGGCCATTGGCATCTCCGTCGGTCACTTCTCTCTCGACGTCGATGTTTGCCGCTACTTCCTCCATATGAATGTCTTCTGCCATGGCCGCCTCTTGCCTGGACTCCCATTCACCGTCCTCCTCTCTCTTGTCACCATCAGGTTGCGCCATCGCTGCAATGGCCACCTCTTGCGGCTTGCTGACCTGCTCTACCATAGCCACCTCTTGGATCAGCTCTCACACACCCTCACACACTTGCCCTCTCACACAGCCCTCACACACTTGCCCTCTCACAAACCTCCCCTCTTCCTAATCTCCCCACAACACCATATTCATTATATTGGGAGATTTCCATGATTTTGATCTAGTGCACATTCAGCTCGACTCGAGCTAAATGTGCATAGTGGGTACATTTTAGAGCTCAAGAGCATCATACGTATTAAATTGGGAGGCTCACAATCTCCCAATATAATGAATATGGTGTTCCACTCACAGACCTCCTCTCTCCCCTGTCACAGACCTCCCCTCTACCCAATCTCCCCCCTCACAGACCTCTCCTCTCCCCAATCTCCCCTCTCACAGACCTCCCTTCTCCCCAATCTCCCCTCTCACTCACCTCCCCTTTTGACCTAAACCCTAAATCTAATATTTCTAAATCCATAGTGGGGACACATTATATATCACCTGGTTATTTTATATGTATCACCCAGATCTAATATGAATGTCCAATTGGTATTGCATGGGTATTATCTACTTCAAATTTTAAAGATGATAGAAAGTCCATGTCGTATACTAATTATATACAAAACTGACCATAGAGTGGGGTACCACTCTAGATCTAGATCTAGATCTTGGCCAACTAAACATCTATCATTGAAGTATGGTCCATTACAAGTACCAATTCTCAGGCCTTCTTTGAACAATGACTCAGTGCACACAAGTATTCCACTCGGTGATATTGATGACCGCTTTTCATGAGTTGGGTAACATACCTGAGTCTCTTCCACGCGGATTTGGTCGATCACCATTGTCGGCTCAATAGTAACATCTGCTACCATTGAAGTGCCTGTCACGTCTAAGGGAGTGATATCCATTGTTTCTTGCACATCTGCTTCGGCGATGGGGGCTACGCTTCTTGCCGTTGTGGTAACCGGTAACTTAGCAAACTCCTCTCCTAGCCGTCGCTTCGTAGCACCTATGTCCACCGCCCTCATCGCCTTCTCCATCTCCTTCCGCCGCCGTCGTGTGATTGCACCTCCCTCTGCGTGTGTATCCATATATGCTGAATGAAAGTTCTGCTCATCGTGCCAATCATTTATACCCTGCTCAAAAAATTAGGGCTATTTGCAATTTCCTCCATGTTCTACCTATGTTCCCTTCATAATGTCTTGGCACGTACGGGTTAATATCATCTGCCCTTATTAAGGCCGCCAACAATTTCCTATCTTGAAATAGAGATATGTGTTGTACTCTTTGAAGTCCATTATTTGTTCTTGGATATTATTGAAGGGTTCTATTTCAAACATAGTTGTATTCTTTACAAAACAAACACTTGCGCCGACTTCATTATCCTTCTTAAAGCAAGACTCGCCAAATGTGACACTGACTCGAGACAGCTGGCTCTCAAATAATGGAAGAGTACAGCTGCCCTAAGTTCACTCGGTGGTTAGCTACAACTGTTGCATCTAATCTTGAATTCAATTCAAATTATTTTTTAGAACGTCTACTCTAAGCAGTGACAAACGCCGTCTTCTGGACCAAACCCCTTTTTAAACCCTTTGACTATTATGTATAATTCTTGCCCCGCTCCATATTTATACACTTTCTTCAGTTTGGTCTACCGTTCTTGTCTTGATTTTTCCATGGCTCCCGCTACTCCATCTAGCTTGTCTTCGATGGCTATACTTCGTACTACTGGTAGTGGCGATCCCGTTGCCTATCCTTTGAATGAGGAGGGTATTGCCACTGTCACTAGTGCCGCATTGAGTGTTAGATTTAGTTTTCATCAGGAAAGTATTTGTGTCGAGGAGGAGGTTTATGACGATGATTGCTTGTCTCTGCTGTATACTACACCTAGTCAGGCAGTTGTGAACAATGATTTTTACAAGGAATGGAAACTTCGCAAGGGTCGATATAGGGTATATGGTCGCGTAGATTTAGATATCACTCCGTCATCCATTGACCTTACCCCTCTGTGAGTGGCCAAAGTGGGCCCTCACTCTTTTTTCCTTGTTTTTTCGAGTTTTTGATAGTATTGACCCAATTTTAGTTAAAGTAGTAGTCAATCCACCTATTAGAGTCAAAGTCCTAGATTAATAGGCCTAGTGCCATGATGGGACACTAAGTTCCCTATTTTTTCCTCCTCCCT
This sequence comes from Bryoerythrophyllum caledonicum, assembly GCA_963971425.1. Taxonomy (NCBI): domain Eukaryota; kingdom Viridiplantae; phylum Streptophyta; class Bryopsida; order Pottiales; family Pottiaceae; genus Bryoerythrophyllum; species Bryoerythrophyllum caledonicum. The sequence continues at coordinate 42,363,963 of OZ020514.1, forward strand.
ACTAATATGCTTGAAAGTGTAGTGGAAGTGGAGTGGGAATGAAGAGAAAGATAAAAAAGGGAAAGAAAGGTCCTTGGAAAATGACTAAAAATTGAGAAATGGGACAAAAATTATGGAAAAAATTGAGAGAGTGTCTCCTAGCAGGTAGAAGTAGTGGTAAAATTTCTAGAATTTTCCGAGTTGAATTGCTATTTATTTCTAGGGTTTTGACTAGTGGATCGGCGGTTGACCGTTCGGGAAAAATACTTATTGAACTCCAAAAATGCTAGGGAAATTTAGGTAGACTAATTAGGGTGCTGGGAGTCCAGCTGTGTGGTTAGTTTTTTAAGTTATAAGTAAATTGCAAATCATCAGTAGATAGTAGTAGATCTAGGGTAATAGTCTTTAAAAGATCAAAAGGAAAAGAAAAAAAAAAAAGAGGAAGAAAAGAAAAGAAGGTGGTTGGGCGTGCTTCCCCATGCACATGCCACATGACAATTCTTGCCACCATGGAATTAATTTTAGGGAGGCTTGTCAGGAGCAAAGCGGCGAGTTAATGCTAGTAATAAACTAAAAACATGCAAAAACGGCTGTAAGTAGCCAATCCTGCACTTCTGTGAGAGGTCATGGGCTGCCTCATTTAAACTAAGCCAGTCTTGTCGGGGAAGAAAAACGAGAAAGACCAAAAGAAAAAGAAAAAAAAAGGGAGAAAGGAGAACCAGCCAGGCTGAGTCGCTGGCGAGAGAGCTGGAGTTCTCTGGATCTCCGGGGGCCGTTTTTTGAGGAGCGAGGAGGAGTTCCTGCGAGCAAGAGGGAGGGCTGGAGCTCTCATTTTTTTGGGTTGGGTTTGTTTTTTTTTGTGGTTGGTGGGTGTGCGCCCTGGGCGCGAGGGAGAGCTGGCCTCTCTGCGTTTTTTTTTTTTTTTTGGAGAAGAGGCTCCTACGCGAGCTGGAGGAAGCTCCTGCGAGCTGGAGGAGAGGCTCTTCCGGTTTTGGTGGTGAGCGCACCGGCTGCGCGCGAGGAGGTGTCTCCGTGTTGGTGGGTGCGAGCGCTCCTGGAGCCGGAGGGCGTGTGTGCGCGCGAGGTCTCGCTCTTCGTTTTTTTCTGGAAGCTGAAGCGCTCCGGTGTGAGAGGCTCCTGCGCGAGCTGGAGGGTGTACCTGCGCGAGGAGGTGGATCGGCGTGCGTGAGCGAGAAGCTCCTGCGAGCGGGGAGCTGTTTTCTCTTGGAAGACTCTGTTTTGGTGGTGCGCATCTGTGCGCGCGATCTGTGAAGGGTGAGCTGGTGAACTGAAATTCGGTGATGGAGTGCCGCGGAGGGTACGCACCTGCGTGCGCGAAGTAGGAGGTGGCGTGTGAATGTGAGTCTGGTGCGAATTGCTGGAGGTCGTCACTCGGTTGTCGTGGAGCTGCACGCGAGGTCTGGGGAGCTGGAGCTGTTGTGCGAGAGATCAAGAGCCGGCGCGCGCGGTGCTAGCTGGAGAGAAGGTGCTGGAGAGCTGCGAGGAATAGGTGTTAAAATTCCGGTGGCCGAATCTCATGCGGAAGCGCTGGCGAATTTTTGCCAGAATTAGGTATTTGGCCACAAGTTCCTTCAGAACTGAACCAGTTCGCAGCCCATTGACTCCGTCCTGTATGCATAAGTTCGTCTTGGTTCATAATGATGTGTTGAGATCGTTGGTGCATGGAAATTGCTTGTGATGGTGGTTTCTATGTCCTCGGCCTGCTGAATTCGGTTTTAAATGGTTCATTCAAGTTGGAAATGAGTTGCTGATCACTGTGAGAGGAATTTTTTTTGGATTCGGAGTCTCGAGTCAAGAGATAAGTGCTGTTGAAGTTGCTGCCACAAAACGGGATCTGGATCAGGCCTGATCAGCCGACCTAAACTCGAAAAATTAACCAAAAAATAAAATAAAATAAAATAAATAAAAAATAAAATATATATATATATATATAAATAAAAATAATAGTAATAATCATGATAATCAATAACCGTAACGATTAGATAACAAATAAGTAAATAATTACCTATACCTAATTAATTTATCCGGAGTTAAGTGTTTAAGTTCCAAGGAAGGGTCAATCGAGTCCACATGACTGGGTTAAAATAATAGTATTATTAAACTCTAAATATATAAATAGACATAACCAAGGATCCAGCCCCAGTAAATTAGAATATACAGATAAGCATCAGGAATGTTAAGTGGTGTAACATTAGGACCTTGTAGGTTTAAAAATTGATTCTCTTAGGGGGTCTATTTTTGGCCTTACATTTGGTGCGTCCGCCGGGAGGAGCTTTTTGTTGGTTTGTTGCTTGGAAGGTGTTTGTCTTGCCGCTGGATTGCTAAATTTAGGCTTTCTAGGGTTCTGAATTGTCTAATTCTGACCTAAATCGTGAGTTGAGTGGTTTTTGGCACATGTGGGGAGTGTAGTGCGCTATTGCTTGAGGTAAGTCGTTAAACCTATTTTAGTGCGTGTATTCCTGTATGAGGTGTGTTGTCCAAGTTGCAAGGGAGGTGGGGAGTTAGAAGGGTGTGTGGAATTCCCGACCTCCTAACACAAGCACATTGTGTTAGGCGGACCACCTTCTAACTCTTGTGCTTTGGTTGAGTAAGGGGGCTTAGGGGTGAAAGGTTGAGGCCCTCCCACGATTGCTTGAAAGTAATCAGTGAGCTTCTAAGCCAAAGAGGGAAGGTGCATGTGCCCGGGCATGGGACAAGGGCGCCCTTCCCTTCCCCCCCGAACTCGATCTACCACCAAGGTAAGAGCAACTTGCATACTTTCAATAGCCTTGGTTGTTGAATGGGATGAATGTTGCATACATGGAATGATATGCATGTTGAAGGGGTCGTGAGGAAGGAGCGCGGCATAAGGTGAGTATACAAACCTTCCTCACTACACCAAACCCTACACTAGACACTTAGGTTCGGCTAGGGATCGAACAGGGGATGTGAATTTGCAGCCAGGTACGTTCTTCCCTTCTTAATGAATGAATTATGATGAACCAATGAAGGATTTTTTGTACATGTTGGTGTCGTTTCTCTTAAGTTGGTGATGCCATCCCTTGGAGAGAAATTGGGGATACCTTGATACCAAGGAGAAACCTCCAGGTAGGTGGTCAGCCCAACTAAGAGTCTGTATCGTATGGGGCATAGTGGGTGTACCTCGTCCGGAGGTTAGCCCCACATGTAACCTTCTGTTTTGTTTACTTCCCAGCATGGGGGAGTTTGGGAGAAACTTGGAATCATTTTAAGTCAATTATTGGTGTTTACGAAATGTCTTCACATAGGTCTAGAAAACTAAGAACGGCAACTTAATCGTTAGATGAGCCCTGTGACTCGATCTGGAAGATGTTATAGACCGCTTCCCCTTCCCCTAATTTCTACTACTCCAACTTCATTTCCCAATCCTGAGACATTAGAAGGAGGTCCTAGTACAAGAACCAACTCGGGAGGCCCAAAAGACCGTACAACCGTTGAGGAATCAAGCTTTAGGTCTTCCTCCTCTCCTCACTCTTCCCCTCTTCCTAGTCCTGGTGACATGGAAGATCCAATTGTCAACCCACCCCTAAACCCCTTGGTTCAACCAAGGGGTTTGCCTATTGTAGTTCCTGAAGGGCTTCAAGCTGCCCCTATGCCCCCAAATCTTCCTAGTTTCAAGGGAACTAGGGATGAGGATCCCTCGATGCATGTGGAGCGGTTTATAGAGTTATTGACTACGTGTTTGATAACCGACAACCGTTACTACTTGGTGTGGTTTCCAACCACACTCAAGGAATCGGCTTACGAATGGTACCGCAATCATGCGGCATCCACCTTTCGTGATTGGGATGGCCTCATGAGGTCATTCTTGGAACAATACAGACCCGAAGTAGGCCAGAGTGCAGCCTTGACGGCCTTGGCAAGCTTTAGACAAGGGAAGGATGAGGATATTTCATCCTACATCCGTAGGTTTGAACAAGTTGTCACCCGGTTCGTGGGTGATTTGCTCACGGATGATACCTTGAGACACTTTTTCCTTCAAGGGTTTTATCTAGAGAAAACGATACGGGAAATCCTCCAGACAAGGCCCACCACCTTAGAGGAAGCTAAGGAGGCAGCTAGGACCGTGGCAGCGGTGGCAACAGAACACGAGAAACTATGGAGGAAGGAGAATGAGAGCATTCCTAGCTTTATTCCCATCCATGCCCGGGAGAAGTCAGACTTAGTTGAACCTCCACCTGGCCCAACAGTGTATTCTCCACCTGTGGTGAATACCATTCCTCTTAATGTCAGGCCCCCCGTTCCTCTACCCGCTCTTACATATGGACCCACTTGGCGTCACGAGATGAAGAAGGAGATCCACGACGCTCAGCAAGGGTTCCAAGACCAACTCCAACAACAATTGAGGGCAATGACAGATCAGATGGCTCTTCTACTCAGGAACCAGAACCCTAATGCCCTACCTCCTCAGATAGAGTCAGGTAGACATTCTTCCGGTATGTGGTGCACTTCGTGCGGCGAGAATGGTCACACCATGCAGTTTTGTACCACCTTCCCTCACCATTCAAACGTATACCAACCCCCACACCGGAATCGACAACTTAATCGTGGTCAAGGTCCGAGGCCCCAACCTCGTTGGGAGATCTGTCAATCTTGTGGGAGAAGACATCCACCTGGGAGTTGCTGGTTGGAGAATGGGGTAGTGTGTGGAAACTGCGGTGGTAATCATCCCACAATTAGATGTAGGGAGAAGGACAAGGTCATTCCTATGAGGCCCATGAGAGGGAATTTTGCCCAACAAGCCATGGATAACCAGAGAGGGGCTCGAAACCCTTCGAATGACAATAGTCTCCATCCTCCCAACATGTACTATGATTATAATAATCATCGTCAAAACCACCAACCTCCTCAGGGCTTGCAAACCCAACAAGGTTTTGTGCCTTTTGGCCAAAACCAGGCGCCCAACCAAGATGCCCGATTTGCATCTCCTTCTTCTTCTTCTCCCTCTACCACCGTCACATTGACAGAACTCGGGTCTCAAGGAGCTCCTCAAAGTTCTACCTCTTCTCAATCCCATTTTGTATCGCATGAACCTGTCATTCCACATCAAGTGGCTCACCTTTCACTTCCCGTAAATGCGGTATTGACACGAGCCCAAAAGGCCAACCAACCCTTCGTAGCTCAGGAATCGGAGGTTAGCTTCGAGGACTCACCACACTTATCAGAGCTCAATGATGTAGTTCATGAAGCCTTGAAGTCCACGAGGAAGGCCAACCAGAAGGTGCCTCCAGTGAATCCGTTGATGTTAGATTCCACCCCTTCCGAAGGCGGTGAAGAACCCCAGAATCCCCACGCACCCGAGCCAACCTGGGAGGGTCCAACAATTCCTACTCAAGAAATAGGAATTAAAATCCCTTCATCCACCTCCACGTTTAGACCGTATGATCTTTGGGAGGACTTGAATAGGTTGAACGCCAACATTACCATTGCCCAGCTCATCCACTTGGCTCCCTTGGTACGGAAGGAGTTGAAGAAGAAGATTCCACTAGCCAAGAGGGTAAAGGTCAAGCCCAATCTAGCAGCTAGAGTGAGCTCTTCTAGGAAGCCTTCCAAAAAGGCATTTGAGGTTCGTGCGGTAGAAATTGAAGCCACTATCGTGGATAAGGTGTTGCCCAAGGTGTTGGTGGATGGTGGTAGTGGTGTAAACATCATGCCTCTTCACACCATGGAAAAGTTAGGGCTAGATATCACAGAGCCCTCACCTTATGTGATCAACATGGCCAACCAGATTCCAGAAGCACCAATAGGTCAAATTTCTGGGTGCAAGATGAACACAGGAGGGGAGGACTACACGGTCACCTTCCAAGTGCTTCGAATGCACTCGAACAAAAATTCCTTCCCCTTGCTTCTAGGGAGACCGTGGTTGAGGGCAGCCAACGCTAAGGTAGATTGGAGTGGTGAAAAACCTCACATCACCTATGGTGTCGGGTCGAATCTAACCAAGGTTTATATTCAACCTAGCTTCCCTAAGACCTTAGGATCTTCTAGCTCATCCTCAGAGGATGAAGACCACGTGCCACGCGGAGCTAGAAAGACAATCAAGGGGGTCAAGTTCGCGCTTCCAGAGGTGACAAAAACCACCACTCCTTCATTGAGTTGCCTGGGGCCTAGCCTATACGAATGGGAGGATGATGGAGAATTCTCTACTTGATTGGCTGAGCACCCGCACACTGAGTCTGACCGATCCATGGATACGTTTTTCATGGAAGAACTTAGTGGTGATCCTCTCAAGGACATTGACTTAGCCATTCTCGTAGATGACCTACGTTACGAGGATGTTTGTGGTGTCACCTTAGATGGCACACAATTGTCCAATGTAGATCCTATCTTGGATGAAGAAGCCCTCATTTCTCCGTTGCACTTCAAATCCACTTCATCAGGAATACAAGTGGGAAGTGATCTATCCATCTATCCACCAATCCCCCATGACTGGTACAAGGGACCAACGGAACAACCTCATGCGAGTCCAAAAGATTGGCAAGAGATAGATGTATCGTTTGAGGAGAAGGACTACCCCGTGGCCTTTGCTAGTCGCCAGTTAAACCCGGCAGAAAAAAATTACACCACCACGGAACGAGAATGTCTAGCCATGGTGTTCTCTTTGAAGAAATTTCGCCACTATCTATTGCTAAATCGGGTGGTCTTCTTCGTAGACCACATGGCCATCAAATACTTGGTGAACAAAGCCGACCTTAGCGGTAGGATTGCTCGATGGGTACTCCTCTTGGAGGAGTTTGATTATACCGTGCAATACAAACCGGGTAGGAAACACTTGCAAGCGGATCACCTATCTAGACTATCTGGAGATCCAATTATCACGCCCATCGATGATAGCTTGGTAGATGAGAACCTCTTCCTGGTCTCTTCTTCTCCTATTTGGTACCAGAACATTGTGGAGTTCCTCAGAACCCAACAAATGCCGGACAACTTGGGGAAAAACGATCGTCGGAAGGTGCGCATTAATAGCCGCCACTTCGCCCTTGTAGGTGGCCGTCTCTATCGCCGAGGCATTGATGGCATTTTGCGGAGGTGTGTAGAAGCCACGGAGATTCCGGCTATTTTGGCTTCTTGTCATGATAGTGCATGCGGGGGGCATTTTTCTGGTACCTTGACAGGCCAGAAGGCCTTACGCGCTGGTTACTATTGGCCTTCCATGTTTCGGGATGCCCACGGTTACACTCGACGTTGTGATGCTTGTCAACGTTATGCTAGAAATGATCTACGCATAGAGCTGCCACTTCAGGTCTCTCTTCCCCTCGTCCCATTCGAGAAGTGGGGAGTAGATTACATCGGAGAAATTCATCCCCATTCGAGTAGAGGGATGAAGCACATAGTGGTAGCGACAGAGTATCTCACCAAATGGGCAGAAGCCAAAGCGGTAAAATCAAATGATGCCAAGAGTGCTGCTACGTTTTTGTTTGAGCAAGTGATAACCCGGTTTGGATGCCCTAAAATCCTCATTAGTGATCGAGGCAAACATTTCCTCAATGAGGTGTTTGAGGACTTGACCGATCGGTTCCAAATTGACCACCGTAAAACTACACCCTATCACCCTCAGACAAACGGGCACACTGAGAGGGTCAATCAAACCTTGGCCACGATCCTGAGGAAAACGGTCGTAGACTCGAAGAGAGATTGGGATGTTAAACTCCCCGCTGCGTTGTGGGCTTACCGAACAACGTACAAGGTGACCACCCAAGCCACTCCGTTTTCATTAGTCTATGGTGTAGAGGCTGTACTTCCCATAGAGTTTGAAGTGCCATCACTTCGAATAGCGATAGACACTCGATTGACCACCAAACAGTCTTTGATCCATCGATTGGAACGGTTGGAGAAATTGGATGAGGATCGTAGACTGAGCGCACAACACATTGAGGTTGTCCAGAGGCGCCGAAAAATTGCGTTTGATAAACGCCACAAGAAGCGGACATTGTTGCCAGGGATGTTGGTTTTGCTTCAAGATGCGAGAAGGCTAGAATTCCCTGGGAAGTTTGATGCGTTGTGGTTGGGCCCCTATCTCGTTACCAAGGTATTTCCCAACAACTCGGTCCAACTCGAAACCCTGAATGGTGAATCATTTCCAACACGCACGGCTGGGAGTCGTTGCAAGGAATACCGGACATGATAGAGTGGATTCATTATCACTAGCCCACCTCACTTCGTGACAATTGGCCTCACAACGGGGAGGACATGACCCTTCTGATTCAACTAGTGCCTTTTGACCACTAGTTGCAGCCGATCATGTCTTCTCCATGGGTCAACCATACTAGTCTCATCACTACACTAGAGACAAGTGTTTTCTTTTCTCCCAAATTACTATCAAAAATATATTTTTCTCCTTGCTTTCCTTACCTTCCAAAGAGATTGGAACTTCTATCTCTCTGTAGTCCAAGTTCACTCCGATGAAGGCGGAAGGCGGTTTTGAAATCTTTTTTGGCTGTAGATTCAACCTGGGTCCGTCCAGGGCGAATGGGTTTAACTCAAAAATTGGGACGTGCATCCATTCTGCTAATCTTTCAATTCTTTCTAGTCGAATGCCGTCTCTATTTTCCCTATTTTTCTCTCATTTTTTCCCCCTTCTCTATTGAAATTTCCTAGCTTTTCTTCAATCCCATCCCTTATGTCTAACTTCCTAGTTTTCTTCCAAATTCCATAATTGTCTTTCTACATCTCTTTATTTTTTCTCATTACCGTGTGCCGTAGTGAGCAAGAGGTCTAGGTCCACTCTCCTCTCACGAGTCGGCCCAGATGGTCGCCATGTGTGAGTGGCCAAAGTGGGCCCTCACTCTTTTTTCCTTGTTTTTTCGAGTTTTTGATAGTATTGACCCAATTTTAGTTAAAGTAGTAGTCAATCCACCTATTAGAGTCAAAGTCCTAGATTAATAGGCCTAGTGCCATGATGGGACACTAAGTTCCCTATTTTTTCCTCCTCCCTACTAATATGCTTGAAAGTGTAGTGGAAGTGGAGTGGGAATGAAGAGAAAGATAAAAAAGGGAAAGAAAGGTCCTTGGAAAATGACTAAAAATTGAGAAATGGGACAAAAATTATGGAAAAAATTGAGAGAGTGTCTCCTAGCAGGTAGAAGTAGTGGTAAAATTTCTAGAATTTTCCGAGTTGAATTGCTATTTATTTCTAGGGTTTTGACTAGTGGATCGGCGGTTGACCGTTCGGGAAAAATACTTATTGAACTCCAAAAATGCTAGGGAAATTTAGGTAGACTAATTAGGGTGCTGGGAGTCCAGCTGTGTGGTTAGTTTTTTAAGTTATAAGTAAATTGCAAATCATCAGTAGATAGTAGTAGATCTAGGGTAATAGTCTTTAAAAGATCAAAAGGAAAAGAAAAAAAAAAAAGAGGAAGAAAAGAAAAGAAGGTGGTTGGGCGTGCTTCCCCATGCACATGCCACATGACAATTCTTGCCACCATGGAATTAATTTTAGGGAGGCTTGTCAGGAGCAAAGCGGCGAGTTAATGCTAGTAATAAACTAAAAACATGCAAAAACGGCTGTAAGTAGCCAATCCTGCACTTCTGTGAGAGGTCATGGGCTGCCTCATTTAAACTAAGCCAGTCTTGTCGGGGAAGAAAAACGAGAAAGACCAAAAGAAAAAGAAAAAAAAAGGGAGAAAGGAGAACCAGCCAGGCTGAGTCGCTGGCGAGAGAGCTGGAGTTCTCTGGATCTCCGGGGGCCGTTTTTTGAGGAGCGAGGAGGAGTTCCTGCGAGCAAGAGGGAGGGCTGGAGCTCTCATTTTTTTGGGTTGGGTTTGTTTTTTTTTGTGGTTGGTGGGTGTGCGCCCTGGGCGCGAGGGAGAGCTGGCCTCTCTGCGTTTTTTTTTTTTTTTTGGAGAAGAGGCTCCTACGCGAGCTGGAGGAAGCTCCTGCGAGCTGGAGGAGAGGCTCTTCCGGTTTTGGTGGTGAGCGCACCGGCTGCGCGCGAGGAGGTGTCTCCGTGTTGGTGGGTGCGAGCGCTCCTGGAGCCGGAGGGCGTGTGTGCGCGCGAGGTCTCGCTCTTCGTTTTTTTCTGGAAGCTGAAGCGCTCCGGTGTGAGAGGCTCCTGCGCGAGCTGGAGGGTGTACCTGCGCGAGGAGGTGGATCGGCGTGCGTGAGCGAGAAGCTCCTGCGAGCGGGGAGCTGTTTTCTCTTGGAAGACTCTGTTTTGGTGGTGCGCATCTGTGCGCGCGATCTGTGAAGGGTGAGCTGGTGAACTGAAATTCGGTGATGGAGTGCCGCGGAGGGTACGCACCTGCGTGCGCGAAGTAGGAGGTGGCGTGTGAATGTGAGTCTGGTGCGAATTGCTGGAGGTCGTCACTCGGTTGTCGTGGAGCTGCACGCGAGGTCTGGGGAGCTGGAGCTGTTGTGCGAGAGATCAAGAGCCGGCGCGCGCGGTGCTAGCTGGAGAGAAGGTGCTGGAGAGCTGCGAGGAATAGGTGTTAAAATTCCGGTGGCCGAATCTCATGCGGAAGCGCTGGCGAATTTTTGCCAGAATTAGGTATTTGGCCACAAGTTCCTTCAGAACTGAACCAGTTCGCAGCCCATTGACTCCGTCCTGTATGCATAAGTTCGTCTTGGTTCATAATGATGTGTTGAGATCGTTGGTGCATGGAAATTGCTTGTGATGGTGGTTTCTATGTCCTCGGCCTGCTGAATTCGGTTTTAAATGGTTCATTCAAGTTGGAAATGAGTTGCTGATCACTGTGAGAGGAATTTTTTTTGGATTCGGAGTCTCGAGTCAAGAGATAAGTGCTGTTGAAGTTGCTGCCACAAAACGGGATCTGGATCAGGCCTGATCAGCCGACCTAAACTCGAAAAATTAACCAAAAAATAAAATAAAATAAAATAAATAAAAAATAAAATATATATATATATATATAAATAAAAATAATAGTAATAATCATGATAATCAATAACCGTAACGATTAGATAACAAATAAGTAAATAATTACCTATACCTAATTAATTTATCCGGAGTTAAGTGTTTAAGTTCCAAGGAAGGGTCAATCGAGTCCACATGACTGGGTTAAAATAATAGTATTATTAAACTCTAAATATATAAATAGACATAACCAAGGATCCAGCCCCAGTAAATTAGAATATACAGATAAGCATCAGGAATGTTAAGTGGTGTAACATTAGGACCTTGTAGGTTTAAAAATTGATTCTCTTAGGGGGTCTATTTTTGGCCTTACACCCTCGTCAGTCCACGACATGTAGCATGCAGATACCTCCTCCAGCTCTCCTAAAGGTCAAGATTGAGCCAGGCACCGAATCTGTCACTATTCTCTCTTCAGATGATGAGGACACTATCCCTAGGACATGCCCCCCAAAGTTAACTGATCTCATGTCGTGTCATCGTCATTCTTTTTCGTCTATTCCGACTACTTCCTATCCACCCAATTCTTGTCCTCCAAAAGATCAAAGTATTTCTGGAATTGTCAGTGTTATTGAGAGTCTCATGCGGTTGTCTACCCGTGTTGGCGGCAAGAATCCACTGAAGAAACTGAACTTTGATGTCATTCTACACCAACATGTGAGCTGTCTCCCTGCCGATTTCAACAACAACGTGGTCTTCGAACTGCCTCCTGTCCGACCGTCGGCTTCTTCCACCCAGGCACGTAATATGCATGGGATGGACAAGCGATACGATGGACACGTCTGGACGAAGACGATCACGTCAAACATCATGAACGACGATGGCCTCCACTTTCGGACTTCCAAGTGCGTTGGTCATTTGCAATGCGACAACGTTGATTGCGAATACCTCCAACGAGTTAATCGATTATCGGACGTGAATGAGAGGGAGTTCAATGGAATGACGTCAGTGTCATTAGAGGTAGGTCAAAGAGCCCCTAAGAACACGCTACTCTGCAAGATCTGCGGAGATCCTCCGGTGTGTGTTGCCACATGTGATGCTATGGTGTACTACGTTAGTGGTAAGCAAAACTGCACCCGTGCTTGTATTCACTTAGGTGTACATAAACATCCTGTTAAGATAGGTGATTACCGTGATGTTAAGGAGAAGATCAGTAGTCTTATTAGTGAGCAGGTAGAGAAAACTCCACAGGCAACCAAGAGTGCCGTTGTGTTGGAAGCGAGCAAGGAGCTGCTTGGAGATTTCCTGCTTCGGGAAGATGGCGACCCTCGAAAGACCTTGATTGTCGAGGAGCTAGCTCCCTTGTTAGACAAATGCAAAGACATGGGATCTCCTAGCATCCGAAACAAGGTGGTCACATTCCAGTATCTAAAGAGGTACGGTGTCATGGATGCCATCTTAAAATTGCGCTCGGTAAGTTTCTGGGCGTTTGTGCAGAATAGCAAGTTCCCAAGTCAAGGTTCAGAGACAGCTGTGGGAGAAGAATCCAAGGTCTTTGTCTTTAAGATGTCAGAGGTTGGCTCGGGCTCTGGCGTCGATCTTGTGAAGCGGATGCAACCGGGCAATGACTTGGATAATGCATGGATGATGTTCGACCACGTAAAACGCTTGGCGGAGTGGACAACAATGGGATGTCATGTTTACGACGCAACGTACCGGAGGGTGATGACCATCGCATGCTGCGACTTGATGTCTGAGGATAAAGACGCACAAATTCTTTTCTGGAATAACTTGAATGACGTCATGCGTCGACACGGTGTGGAGAAGCCGGATTTTAAGGGATTTATGGCGGATGGTGCTCAGGCAAACTGGAATGCAGTAAGAGCTGTATACGGAGGTGGCAAAGTCATGACGGACAAGGAGCGAACATGCCTTTTCCACTGGGTACAAAGTATGGTTAAGTACACGGAGAAGTGGATCGCCGAAGAATTTCAGGAGCAGCATAAGAGACTCTGTAAGCAGTATAGGGAAGCTACGGACATGGAGAATGCCGGTAGACTATACGATGCGCTTCAAGCGTGGTACAGGATATCTGGAGCTGTATCTGAGAAAGGTTTTGAGGCCATGTCTAGTTGGCTTGTATGGTGGCACTTCAGATATCGCCAATGGGGTGGATTCATGACCAAGGTATGACATATGCTTCTTCATTTCTGTACGTTATACAATGAGTCATTTTCTTCCTTCATCTTTGGTTTCTTACTCATCGTTGCTTTATTGTAGAACATGTCCGCCGATGAACTAGCCGAGATGCCTTCTTGCAATCTAGCAGAGACAGTGCATAATAAGTGGAAGCAAGCCTCTGGAAACCGAGGGGTAGACTTATACGTCGCCACCGTAGACGACTATGTACGCGGATTCCTCCAAGTTGTTAACTATCACCAATTTTTAAAAGGCGACGTTGGTGGGACGGGTCCTAGCAAGGATGAACTAAAGCTTAGAGTAGCCGAGAGAAAGGCTCAAAGGACGGGTGACCCTAGCGTCTTAAAGGACTCTATGTTGCAAATGCCAGGGGCGGCGGAATTCTGTACTCGCACAACAAACAAGGCTGGTGAAGAGGTATTTGGCTCACGGAAGCGTAAGCCAAACATGCCTGTCGGTGCTGATGATGAGTCACACCGACCGGATAAAGTAAACTTCTCTCGACCTCGCCATTCTTCCAGACCACTAGGTACTTCTACAAATCCTTTGCCCATTATTGACGAAGGCAACGGTGTTGCTGATGACGAGGATGTCGTTGGCGGATATAGCGTTTTTGATGATGATGTGTCTCCCACGAGACCAAGACCTGTAACACCGTTGGCGTCTCCAGTCTACAGAGCTAGTTTGCGCCGCGTCACATCGGTGCAAGAAACTCATGTTCAGTTGACAGAGTGGCATATTGCACGTTTGCCTAAGAATTCTGCGAAGGCTTGTTGGGCACAACGCTCGATATCAAAGAAGAAATGTGAGGAGAAGATTGTCAGGAGTAGGAAGGCAACTCCGGCACCAACATACACTGGTTTTTATCGTCACCCAAAGAAAAATGTCTTAGAGACAATGGATTTCTACTTTTGCAACGATGACATTGAACGGTGTGTGAAGGGTACGAGGCGGCTATGGGTAGTTCAATACAAAAAGGGCCAGGATAGGCCTCCAATCCCGGATGTATGGCCTGTCATGGTGGGTACTAATCTGACCCGTGGCGAGATTGAGGATCTTGAAGCAGCTGGATTTCAACTCCCGCAAAAGCAGCAAGTTTCTCCCAGACGCCTATTTACTAACGACAGACCTCCGAGAGACTTGAGTTCTATCCCAGTACCATCGGACGCGTCTAGAGTTCCGGCAAAGAGGGATGGTAAGGCGGTGAAGCGCACCTCAAAAGTGCGTAACGAGAAACAAAGGAAGTCCATGGGGTCTGTTGATTCCCTCATTGCTTCTATCAAAGCTGTGAGGATGCTCCCAGGACCCGATTTAGGGTGTCACATTTCTCTCCTCTCTTACGGTGCTCAGCCCGAAGCTACTACATACTCCGTAACAGTGAGTGCATTTCCTCATTGTTCGTGCCCAGCATTCACGAAGACTTGGAAGGCATTCCGTGGGAAGAGCCAGTACTCTCATTGTAAACATCTCTACTACATCCTTCTCACGATTTGTGGATTTCAACCAACTGTTGACTTCATCCATGCTTCTACCCTTAGTTGGAACGAGGTCAAACAAGTTCTTGAACACGGCATTCTAACTCATTCTTGGTCTTAGTCCAATTCCTTAGTGTTTATCCTATAGTCAACCTACATAAACCCTTTTTATTTGTTCTAGAGCAAGTGTTCAAATTTAATTATGTATAGATTTTCATGGAGGCCTCCCATATATAAATATATCCATTCTATTAAAAGATGTTCTTTGATTGGTTATACGGTAAAATCTCTTGGCGCCAAGATGTCTCGATAAATTTTCATGGTACAGAAGGTCACTGTAAAACCTTTCGGGTACCAAAAGGTCACCGAATAACCTCGTGTTACGAAGAGGTCACAGTGAAACCTCTCGGTACCGAGAGGTCACGGTGAAACCTCTCGGTACCAAAAGGTCACAGTATAATCCAATATGTATTTCAAGTTTTTCAAAAAGAGACCACAATTACCGTAATTAGGACCGCGGTATGAGGTTCCAAAATTGCCATAAACATAGTCAGAATAATTAAATTCCATTAAATATATATGTTATTCTATAATTATTCTAATAATATTTGAATCTTTATCGAATAAACCAAGAATATTAGAATATTTTTGGCTCTCCATGGCTGAAATCTCTGCTCACCGCTCTCCGCTCTCCGCTCTTAGCTCATGAACAAGCCTCCCTCCTATATGGAGCAACTATTTGCACAGATGGATGGGACAATGTTGTTCATCGTCCATTGATGAATGTCATGCTTGTGTGTCATGTTGGAGATATATTCCTTGGTTCCATTGATACAACGGGGAACAAAAAAGACAAAGGATATATAGCTGGGAAGTTGAAGGAGTACATTGTAGCTGTGGGACCGCAAAACGTGGTGCAAATTTGCTCAGACAATGCCAGTGCAATGTTGGGAGCTATGGACATGGTGGTAGAGGATCTTCCACACATTTATAAGCAAGGTTGTGTAGCTCACATCATTGATCTCCTCTTGGAAGATTGGGCCAAGGAAGAAATCTACAAGGACTTGATTATTTTGGCCAAACGCATATGCGTTTACATAAGGACTCGTCATGTGACGATGGCTTTGTTTCGCCAGTTCAGCCCAAAATTGTCTCTACTCTTGCCAGCACAGACAAGATTTGTCTGCCATTTTTTGATGATTAGTCGATTGATGAGGGTGAAAGGAGCACTACTCCAAGTGGTAGTCCATGAGAAATGGGTGGAATACGTGAGTACTTTATTCAATCGCCAAAACGGACATCGTGCTCACGCACTGGCATGTTTGGTCAGGAATACTATTCTTGACGAGACGTTCTGGGTGCGTTGTGAAAATTTTGTGCATCTCGTGGAGCCAGCTATTGTGACTCTCAGGACCTTTGATGGACAAACTCCGGCGATGGGGAGGGCATGGTTGGCCATGAATAATTTTAAGAAGCATGTGTTTGATCTACGTAATGCACCATTTTCATTTGACCCTATTATAGCAACCCGCTTCGAGAGGCAATTCAACCGGAGGTGGAAGATGATGTTGACAGATCTTCACTATGCAGCTGCTCTATTGAATCCATATTTGACGGAGTGCGGAGAACTTCAAAGTGATGGAACTGCAAAGCGTGCACGCAATAGAGTGCTAAGGCACTGAAGTGGGTGCCTTGGATTAAACCACAACCGTGTGATGGATGAACTAACACACTTTGAGGAGCGAACAGGACCTTATGGCCCTCTGGAGGCCCCAGACATTCGAGAAACACGGATGCTACCTCATCAATGGTGGCAGAGGGTCGGGGGCGATGCTCTACCTATGATAGCTAAACGTATTCTTTCGTTAACATGCTCGGCATCATCATGTGAGCGGAATTGGAGCATGTATTCGTTCGTTCACAACAAGGTTCGCAATCGGTTAGGCATAAAGAAGCCAGAGGACTTGGTGTACATTTACACCAATAGTAAGCTTCTTCGGGAACGACGTGGAGCAGACCCTGTTATCTGGTACGACAACCAACCGTTTTCTGAGGACTCGGATCCTGAGTTTGTACCAATGGACGTCAATGAAGAAAATGATGACGGTGCTGATGGCGGATGGCCTGATGGTCATGAAGATCGTGATGGCGGTGAACGCGATGGTGGTGTTGATGTTGGTGATGATGATGCCGATGACCAAGGGGGGGGAATTCCCGTGGACAATGTAGGTGCCAATATGCCGCACGATGAACCCCTAAACCAATCGAATGGAGTTTTTGATTGGTCGGAACTTGACGGGGAGTCACCTGTGGGCACTAATCGTGTGGTTAATGATATGCAAGATGAAGGCATTGTTGCATACGACGGTGCCGATGATGATATAGACGATGAAGAAGGATCTGATGAACATCGGAGTGGTAATCATAGCGATAATGATGATGACTATTCCATTCAGAGTGATGACAACAATGACAATGGTGGAGGTAACAATGGTAGGGTGCAAATTCCAAATGAAGAAGAAGTTTCTAACGGAGATGAAGTTCATCAACCTCACGAAGCATTTGAACAAAATGTTGAAGAAAGTATCAGTTGTGAAGAATCAAATGAGACCGTTCCAAGAAATGTTGGTTTAGGGGGTCCTAACGCTGAGCAGGAGGATGATGTTCCTATTGGCCAATTGTTTAGAACATCGTTGGCGAACAACACACCTTCAGTAGGTGCAATACTTGCGGGAATTGGGAGGAGTCATCGATCTCCATCATGTACAACTCTTCGCCATGATTCAACGGACACATTGACTCCAACATCAAAATCAAAGGCTCCGGTCACATCTTCTGGAATGGTTCATGAAGTAGGACCTTCTACTGCAAAGCGCGGTATAAAGCGATCGAGAGTAGGTCCAAAGATTGTTCGCCCATTTTGTTCAGTAAATACGAGACGGACTTCCATGTCTTCAGCACCTGTGGTGGGTACACGTGGAATCAATGAGGATGGGATCACCGACCAAAACAAAAGAAGAAAGGTGAAGAGAATTGTCACTACAATGGTAGATGGTACAATCAATAACGAAGTGCGCAATATTAATTCAACAGTAGAGGAATATGCACCTAATGCTTATGGTGATGAGGATGAATTTTGTGGAGATGATGAGCGGTCAGATGGATCGGATGATAGTTGTGCAGAGGCACCCAATGACGAAGATGTTGTGAGAGCACCATTGGACATAGGCGGTACTCGTTTGAATCCAAGACGACACGCCTCGAAAACGAAAAAGGATTGATA
Source organism: Bryoerythrophyllum caledonicum (assembly GCA_963971425.1). Classification (NCBI taxonomy): domain Eukaryota; kingdom Viridiplantae; phylum Streptophyta; class Bryopsida; order Pottiales; family Pottiaceae; genus Bryoerythrophyllum; species Bryoerythrophyllum caledonicum. The sequence continues at coordinate 42,381,745 of OZ020514.1, forward strand.
AGGAGGTCAACATATTACATATAGAAGTGAAGTAGACATAGAGTTATTGATAAATAGTAACATATATAGATATATATATATATATATATTATTTTGACCTTAGTCAATGTCCATAAAACATTAACTAAGGTTATTGAATGTATTTTGCAATTCCATATATAAAATTTGGTTTTACACCATGTAGGTCTATCCCCTATACCTTAGAAATTTTGTGATGTATTTTGGCCCTCTAGGTGTGCGTGCTCTCCTCCCTCCGAAGACGTCCGGAACCCCCCAATATGTTCGCGCCCCCCTGAGACGTCCGGGCCCCCCCGGAGACGTCCGCACCCCTCTAGACGTTCGGGCCCCTCCAGACGTCCGGGCCCCCTGTAGACGTCCGCCCCCCCCTGGACCCATCCGCGCCCCCCGCCAAATGTCCGCGCCCCCCCCGAGACGTCCGGGCCCCCTCGAGACGTCAGCGCTCCTCCCTCGAGTCGTTGGCGCCCCCCCCCCCCCCCGAGACATTCATGCCCCAAAATGCCTACAACCTAAACCTGAAGATCCTAAATCCTCTATGTCAACTTTATCCTTCGAATAATTTGGTGACGTGTCATACGCGTGGCATGCTTCGTGGACAAGGTAAAACAATTTTAACCTTCCAGGTGGTCAACTCTAAGTTGACCCATAACGGACCTCCCCTGACCCTTAACGGACGGACGAGCGGACCTCCCGGTCTTTCGGACGGGGAGGTCCCCTGAACAACCCTGGGAAGGACGAGGGGGGAGTGACGGACGTGAAAGGGTCATAGCAAGTCTTGAGTGACCTTCCGGCGTCGGATTGGTGTCGGTTGTGAAGGCTAGTGTCGTTTCCGGAAGCATCCTACGTCCAGCCGCATTGGATGTGGAGGGAGACTTAGAGAGGTCCGGATAGTGGGCGGGTAGGCCCCCTTCTCACTTACATTATGTCTCACTTAGTTTCAGTATCTCGGGCCTAACTCTCTATTAGAGGGGATCTGAGTGACACCATAAACATCCAAGTGAGTGAGTAGAGATAGAAGGAGAGAATGGGAGGAATGATAGTCGTTACTTGTGTGAAACACTAAAATCTCTGTGAGTCCACGGACCATTGTCTATGGTGATATAATCTTTATCCAGGTACTCTTGTACTCCGGATGTTTATAGTGTGAATAGGTGTAAAGATAACCCCCCCTTCTAAAACGGGACTAAGTAGAAGTAGGTCCCTATCTGAAGGTCCCTACCTTCCGAGCAAAGTAGGCTCCTACCTGAGGGGAAATCCCTTGTACGGAGAAGGAGGTGGTGGATGTAATTAACGCTCAAGCATTGTAATCTAGCCCTTCCCTTTCTTTCTTTTGATGTATATATTGTGGTTTGTTTAAACTTGTGTATATCTAGGCTGGTTGTTAGTCGTTGTAGTTCTCGGTGATTCTCTGTGGGAACGATTACCTTAAGGATATCTTTGTGTTAAGATGTGAATACTTGCCAACACGTACTACGACACTCATGTCTCAATGAGAATTGCTCAACTTGGAGATGTTTCTCATGTTGCGGTGGTGTTAGTGGAGGACTTCGTGGATAATTCGATCCAACCGTCTTGTTCACGGCATTCAATGGAAGTGCTTGATTTATTGGATGACGAGTTGTCAGATTGTGATTTTGGATTGAATCATGATAAGGCCAGCTTTGACCATCTGGTTACCTCGATTGGCAAGGAACTTCAGTTAATGGAGCCGGAAGTGTTGCCTAAAGGAGTGGAAGAGGCGATGTCGACCGGTTCTATTGTCATCAATCTGGCCGAGCAACCACCAGGTGAAACAATTGTCCAGACTGTTCGCACTTCTCGGGAGCTCCTAAGCCAAAGACCGTCCAACCTCCTCATCTCTCGAAGGACCCTGCTACTGGGGGACTGCTCACTCCTGATTTAGGCGTCGTCCAGCCAGTACCTCAAAAGAAAGTTACCATGGTTTCTACTGGTACTACCGTTGCACATGGAAGCTCTCAATCAAAGAGGCCAAAGATATGCATCAAACTTCTCGTTTGAAGCGGGTCAAATTCTCCAACGGCAAAGACAAAGGGTTTGGTCGTGAAGCGCGGTGAAAGAGGCAATTCTTCATCAAGACCGGAAACACCAATGATCCTTGATGGCGAAGATCTCCTCAATGAGCCTTTGTCTCTTCACGAGGATTGCGCAAGCATTCCATCCGGAGGTTAGTTTGTTAGTTAGCTTACTATAGCTTTAGAAATTAGTGACCTAGCGCGCAACTAATTTTCTGAAATATTTGTAAACACTTTTTGATTCTATGGTCAGGTGCATTGCGTTTGATTTCATGAAATATTCTCTGACATTGTCTAAATTTTTGAGTCGGTCCGCCGGTTGGCAGTCGACTAAGGATCTAATGTCTTGTATATAGTCTTTCTCCCATTCACCTAATCAGTGGACTAGTACTCCTGTCGTTGTTGCTTCTAGTGTTGTGGAGCAGGTTGCTCTTGATTGAAAATCCGAAGCGTTTGAACACATGGTTCAGGTGAGTTTGACACCCCTCAAAGATTACTACCTCGTACTTGAATTGAATGGTTTGGTTCTCACGCATGGCCACGACCGTGTTACTAAGTTCTGGCCTCACACCCAACATTTTCTCAAGTACTGTGTTGATAACTTTATTGTCGTGATTTGGAGTTCCAAAAGTTCGGCAAGAGTAGGGACTCATCTTAATGACCTGCAAGATCAGCTCGAATATATTCTTTGCAGAATCAAACATGTCATCAATAATACGCTTTGCAATGTAGCTCGGTATTCAGATGATGGGAAGAAATTCTACCTCAAGCGGCTATCAATGCTATTTCTTAGTAATAGGGAAATGATAGCCCGGAAAGGAGCCAATAGCGCCAACACCCTCTTGATAGACGTTCATCCGTACTCGAACGTTAAGAATTCTCCATATCACGCCATTCATCCGATGCCCTACACTCTCACTTCAACTGAGATTGCCAATGAGAGTTGGCAAGCTCTCTTGGTGATAGTATCCATTCTGAGAGCGACGAAAGAGTTGGGTTGAACAGTTCCCGGGTAAACTTCATCTGTGGACCACCTTATCCTAGTGAAAAAGTTTTCCAAGCCCTTTTGGAGTGACAAGCCTTATTGTCTTTGCCTTGAAGGTACGAATCCGGATTTGGATGATGAGCGCTCTGCTAAAGTTAATACGGTTGTGCCTGATGGGGCCGACGTCGCTACTGAGCCTCAGGGCCGCCGGGAGCCCTTCGCTCATCCAAAGCCCGTCCACCCTTGAAAGCATGTGCTGGTCGATGTCATGGGGAACCCTTGACTACTTCCAGACATGGTTGTCATAGCAGACAGGTTAAGGTGATCGGACGGGACAACCGGACGGGCGGTCCGGTCCGGACGGTTCGGACGGATTGCCTGAAGTGCGCCCAATATTTTTTTGCAAGTAAGAAATTTCTACTGTGATGGCCACGTCACATTCGGACGTGTCACGCCATCGTGGCACTAGGGCGGGGATGTCTCTATGAGGGGCAGAGACGTCCTCGCCCCAAAGGCGGGGATGCCTCCCCGGGGGCGGGGACGTTTACACCCCTGGGCGGGGACCAGGGTTGTCAGGACACTCGACGTCCCTGACGTGCGGACGTCCAGACGGAGGACGTCCTCCGGCCTATCAGGACGTCCGGTGACATAACGAGTTTCGTCAGTTTACCCGGGGATAAATAGCCGTCCACAGCCGCGGGCGACCGCCCATTCCGTCCGCTTGGGCCGACCGTACGACCGTCCGTTGTTTTCTGCGGCCAACCGCACGGCCATCCGCTTTGTGCAACCGACGTTCGTCGTTTGCCGTCCGAATGGCCGTCCGTCCAGGCCATCCACCGCGGCGGACGACCTTCTCACGATAGCTCGCCCGTCCTCTAATAGATTGACAATGTATCGTCTCCCATAGGTCAGAATCAGAGTGAGTATAAAGAAAACAGCACATGGAGCCTCACTTCACTTCTGCACTTTTGTTTCTCAAGAGCTTTGAGCTGCATTATGTATCCATTGCTTGGTAGTCATTGAGTTCGGAAGTCTTGAATATCAGAGTTTCTTTTGGAACTCCTGATATTCCTTCCACAAACTACTTATCACGTTCGTTCATTTCTCAATACTACACCCATCTGAATGGCCACCAAACCTTGGTCTCCTTGGTATGTCGAAATCACTGAAGTACAAGGCAAGAAGACCGACTCCCTCCGATGCAATCTTTGTCACCGCACTTTTGCAAGAAGGCCAGGAGGACAGCTAAGTCATCTCGGGTACAAAGAACTCCCTGGCAAGTGCAATTGCGGTATTGGCCTCTGCACCAAATTGACAACCCGAGTACGGACTTTATTTTAAAATTGTCGTGGCCACTACCCGAAACACAATGGAGAACTTTTTTCCGAACATTAGCCCACCCCACCATTGAAACCTGCACCTGCTTCAGAATATAGCACGCCTAAGTTCACTGGTGGAGATTCTTGTGTAGGGTCCACTCAAGCCCCCCCGTGATTTTACCATCAACCATGGTTGAACCGACCCCCACCTTCCACGACTTCACCAAACAAATGAGTGTAGGTGCCACCTTCCCCAGATAGGTGAGGCAATCCGTGCTCGAAGAGGGCTTTCAAGAAGTGAAGCGGCGGGAGCTAGACAAAGTGTGGTCAAAGTTTTTCTACGAAGCAAACGACCAGTTTGCTATAGCACGGAATGCTACATTCAAGGAAGCCGTGATGAAGACTGCCTCTTTCAAAAAACCATATGTCCCACCTTCTTTCTATGATACTCGGACAAGGTTGTTGGGACAAGCGAAGGCTGATTTGGAAGCACAACTTAGTAAAAGACTGTTCGAGAGTGTGCCAATAGCAAATGATGTCCCCAATCCTCCGATCAAATGCTTGCACCGCATCCCAATAAGAACAGTCTACGTCTTTAAAAGAATCCTCTTCCGTTGAACTCCGTAGCTTTGCGGCCTCTTCCATCTTTGCAAGGACCAGGGCTCTTCCCACCAAAGTAAGATTGTACTTCTTGTACTCATCTCTCAACTCAAAGCCATCGTTTACCTCATGCCATACACCATCTTCTCCCTTCTCAGCTCTCCTTGGAAGAAATTGGAAGAAACGCTTGTGCTCAGTGCTCCAATGCCCCCAAAAGTTGCGGCAAAACAACTCTTGTTGCTCGCCATCTTCAATCTCTCGCGCCTATATCTCCACCTCATAGTCTTGTGTCATCCAAAATAATGGATCGATTTCCATCCTATACTCCTCGTATAGTTGGTGACAAGAAAACTCACTATTCCACATAAGTGGTTTTCCCCACTCACAATAGTTCAGGGATTTCTTCGGAAGTTGATCCAAGGGGAGATTCCATCGGTTGAACTTGTGCCCCGGTGGCATGACATCTCTTATCCCCATCACTTCGTAGAATCTTGTGCTAATTGGAGAGCGACACATAGGACAAGCCAATTGTATCATAAAACCTGCGGAAATGCAAGTAATATGAAAGTTATGGCTACATTGGCTCAACGTATACGCTCCCTCCGGACCGAAATGATTTTGGCACAAGCTGCATTTGTCATTGAGGAATGCCCGGACAGGGACGCAAGTATGGATTACTCTTCGCTCCAATTCTACAAAATGTGATGAGAAGGTATTGTAGGGCACCCATCCTTCCTCCACTTTTAAAGCTCAGTCAATACCATGGCTCTTTCCCTTCCGATGATAATGTGTGCGATCCATCATCTTCGGTACATTACCCCAAATGGTAACCTTCGTGAACTCATGTCCACGTTGTCCAACAAATTTCTTCAATCTCTCCAATGAGGTATCCACGAGTTCACATGATTCTTGTGATTCGGCCGCATATTTCTTGAGATCATGTTGTGCTTTCAAGACCATGGTCTCCCTGTCCTGAAGGCGATGAACCCAACCCAAGCAAGGCATTGTGTTCTCGTTCCATGGTGTGTCGTCCACCGATCTCAATGTCCTCCGCAGTGTCTCTAATTCCGCTCGTGCCACGTTCCTCTCTTTATTTGCCACCTCCAACTTCTATGACATCGATTCTGTCTCCCCCTCACCCCACTATCGCCTTCCCTTTTCCAAGCGCTACTGGCCGTATTTGGCTACTCCTAGCTGGTATCGCTAATTGAACAAAAGATGGCTCAGCCGGTCTGTTAGATTTGACCGGTGTGACATCCTCTGCATCATTCCCTCCAAACTTGAAAAGAGAAAGGTCGTCAAAAGTTCCGGCGCTGACCTCAATGACTACCACATCCACCTTACGACCCTCCGCATTCATCTTCTCCAACATTCTTGTAACGAGTCTCCTACTGGCCTCTAGCTGCCCCTTATTATCTTCCAATTCCCATTTAAGGTGTCTAGTGAGGGTTTCATTTCTATAGGCCTCCTCCTCCATATCCATCACTTTCTGAGTTAGCGCGATCTTGTCTTTTAACATTGGCGTTATAAAGGAAGCCAACGTGTCGAAGCCATCAGCGGCTCGTAGCACACTCGGAGTGATAGTTAAAAATGCATGAGCCATATCTAGAAGATCAGGAGCCATTGCTGCAAGAATTTCGGCCCCGTCCACCAAATTACGTGCCACTCTCACTATTCCATGTATTTGGTTCCATTTGTTCGAATCACTTCGCACATCGACTGGATGACGAAATTCTTTTACTTGAGCGCACACTTCAGTCCACTGAACACTCAAGTCGAGCAAGCCTTTCAACTTATCATTGTTTGGCATTGTTCGAAGTATTTCTATAATATTGGAAATCTAAGTACCCTTGTCAATGATCAGGTCATTGGAATTTGGTTCCAATATTTCCCGTGTTAAAGTGCTTGTCAAAGCATCCATTGTCTTTGGTGCCATGCCTTCCAAAGTTTGAACGTTTGGAACAACGGTTTCTTCTCCATCCATATTCTGCCCCCCTCGTTCCGCGTTAACATCGTCTTCACCTCCTACAATCACAATATTCGGAATATCTGATTATACGGGGTCTTCTACCGTCGTTGTCTCCTAACTCTCTTTGGGAATTGTGGTTGACAATATATTGTAGACCACAATGTCCAAATGTTTGTCAGACTCCATCACAACGGCAACCTCCTCCACCAATGGTTGTATTTTCGGCATGGTATCCACCGCGCTCATCTGACGAGGCTTTTTCTTCAACTCCTCCAAAATAGCCTTGGTCAAGGTTGATTCATGATTGAATAAATTAGGAATATGCTTCAGATTTCGCCCAATGCTAAGCGGATATTGTGTAGTAGTCGGAAATGTGCTCCAATCCACCTTTCGTTTCAACACGACCTCCGTGTATACCATTGATAGTAGGATGTAATTGAAAAACCCTTTGCTTTTTGGGCGATCCCCAAACAAAGCCCGCCAAACCTCCTCCGCACGATAAATGAAGTGGTCGTCTTTGCACATCCACGGCTTGAAAGCAAAGTAAGTCGTATGACTTATGTGGCAATCTCTTGGCCAAAGTTTATCGATGTGGTACATCTTCACGTATTTCTTGCATGTCTTGGATACCCAGTAATCCTCCATTTCACCCTCCCAACCTTCCTCCGCTTGAATGTCTTCATTGTCCAAAATCTCCCACCGTAGATCATGAGTAGCACCTTTCTGTTTGAATTGTTTCTTCGACTCTCCGGTTCCAATTTCACTCACATCTTTCACCACGATCCCCTTCTCCGTCGCCATGATAACGCTTGCTTTTAAAAAAACAAGGGCGGACACTCCGGTATTAATTCGTGAATGAATGGTTTGGAAAATTAAGAAAGGATTTATCTGGTCACAATCAAAGGACCCCCGTCTCTTCACCTAGTAAGAGCAACAAGTACCGAAAACTGTAACTGCAGTACATCCGACTCGGCATGAGAGGAAAGGAAGTGAGGAAAAAAGAAGTGGCCATCCGCATGTATATGCGGACGGCCGCCCAACCCCTAAAGTTCCTTGACATTTTCTGTCCAAAACTAGTCCAAAACTGCCATAGTCAAACATGGCCGCAATAATCACAATTTTTAGAACAATTTTCAACTTTTAACCGTAAGATCTAAAACTAGACTCATGTATAATAATCGTGTAAAATTTTAGTTGCAATCCACCGCACGGATGTGAAGATTATAGTGTTTGAAGTGCACAAAGTAGTTTTTTTTCCCTCTTGCCCGACAAAGTCAGCTCACTTTGACTAAGAATATCTCCTAGTTTTTAGAGTACATTGTGTTGGAAATCATAACCAGTACAAAGAATATGATGTTAGCTAAGTGTGTGCAAAATTTGAGGTCATTTCGAGTGGTACATCATGCTCAAATAAATACTTTAGTGAAAGGGGGTATAAAACAATACAAATGACTACAAATGAAGTGAGAAATTATTTGCTAAATATGAATTTACAAATTTAGAAATCCGTACGATTGAAATGTGGAATTTATTTTTTTACTTATTTTAGAGATTTATTTTTTCTAAAACGGGTGAAATCTCTAATTTTAATGAATTTATTGAATTATTCAAATATTATAAGTGAGGGCAGGGCTTCAAAATGGGGACCCTTCAAGAAATGAAGGGCCACGTCATTCACCCACTCCCCTGTGCGGGACCTGCGCAGCTCCTCGGGGGTGGCCCGCCACTGCAAGGCGACGTTTATTTTTTATTTTTTTATTTTTTTATTTTTTTCTTACACGTGCCATCTCTTTCAGTACCCACAGCCCCTGCCATGCACCACTTTTTGCTATTTTTTAAAATTTTCTATTTATCCCTTTTCTTGGAATTTGTGGGGTCTTCCCTTCCACTATTCCTCCCCTTGATTTGGGCTGCCCCACCCTTTCTCCACCCTTTGTGCCCCTAATTACTGCCCCTCTTTCACACTTGCATTTCATTGGTTCCCAGGGGTGCCCACGCTGCCCATCCTCCCCATTTTTGACAATAGGTGGTACTAACTTTCAA
>OZ020514.1:42990911-43295194 GCA_963971425.1 Bryoerythrophyllum caledonicum
GACATTATTTGATCTGGCTGGAATTCATAAATTTGTTGCATCCTCTTGAAGAGCAAGAGAAGAGCCTAAAAAATGAGTGCATTGGCTTCAAAGCCAGTAACATGTCGATCTAGCCTCTTTTTTGCAGGAATAGAAGCTCTTGAACTTTAAAAAAAATCAGATTCAGAAACAATTAAACGAAGATTGAGTGCATAAAAAGCCACTTTTAATAAGTTATATGTGGACCTATGGCAGCAATGGCATCCTCAGGTTGACCAAATCTCCTTTTACAAAACCAAAAAAAATATTAAGTGAGGTACTGGACTCTTTAAATCTAAACCCTTAGTAAATGCTTTTGTGGATAAAATGTTGACTTCTGAGTGACGATTTTCCATTGAGAATGAAAACACTCACCTAGTGAGATGTTCTTAAACATAGCACCTTCGATCTCTTTGCTCTGCTTCGATGTCATGTCTACAGTCTGAAGCAATGAAACAAAGAGCTACAACATTCAATAGAAGGAACACCATATTCGTTATATTGGGAGATTTAGCAACTCCCAAATTAACACATGTAGATCATAATAGCTAAAGTGCACATCTAATTTCTACAATATGGAGGGATATGAGTTTCCATTAAATTGGGAGGTAATGTTTTCTACAAAAACCCCTAGAAAAATAAGTACTACGGATAACATTGCAGTACGAATCTAACTATAATATTGAAAAGAAGAACACATTAGTTGACACTTCTTTTATACCACATGTGTTCATTGAATATGAATAGCTAAATATTCACACTCGATCCTATTAACCCGGATTAACACCATGCTCCAATTTAGCTAAAAGTGAGCTAAATGACGGATAAATATCCACTTGTAAGAGAATTAGCTAAATACATTTTGATGAGCCTTTTTTTATTTAAAAGAATTTCAATTCTCCTTGTGGAATACAAATTGGCTAAAAATATATAACGAGTTTCAAATGATGGTGCTCAAAAGTGGAAAAAAAATTGCATACACACTACCTCTCTTCGAACTAAACTGTCCCCATCACTTAGAGGTGCAATGAACTCAAAAAGGCAATTCCACACACTTTAGCTCCACTTGACCTAAAGTGCGCACCATTACTAAGTACAATGAACTAAATAAGAAGATTTGCTCACACTTTAGCTCCACTAGAGCTAAAGTGCGACTCAACATATACTTTCTATCATTCACCATGAAGACAATTACTGGTATTATTGGTTTCAAGATTAGAAGCAATTTATCATATTGTTATTTTAAAAAGAAAATAAAACATACTGCAAATTATCACCGATACGCAAAAATAATGGAGAGAATATTTCATAGCAATCATTGGCATCACATATAATAGTCATACAGAGTGTAAACAAATACAAATGTCTACAATCTCAGCACCAATGGATCTAACCATACTACATGAAGTATTACGCATCAGAATCCAAAATCTTGGAAAAGGAAAGTCCATTGATCTAAGTCCACTACGACTCGGACCTGGCAAGTGCTTCCAAAGAGGCCTTGATAATCGCTACTTGCCCCTTCGGAATTTTTGTAGTTGAATCTTGCACATGACCTCCATCCCTCTTTGAAGACCTAGGTTTCCATGCTGTCAAGATTGAATCGGTACTCTCCCACGTTATGGCTATCCCCTTTTCAATTGTCCAACGAAGGTTGCTATCAGTATCCCAATCTTTGTAGAACTTCACAACATCCCGATCGCGCGATATAGGGCGGTAGAATTGGATACGCACGGTGTTTGGCATATCCGGATTAGAATTAGGATCTGAAACCGCTTGAGCAATCCAAAATGGGCGCTCGTCCCCATCACAAGGCCGCAATGCAACAAAATAGCCAGCAAAAAGATCACGGCCAACTCTAAAAGAAGGAGGTGGACGATCGCGTCTCTGGCCAACAAAATGCTCATCTTCACGGTACTCCTCGCGAACCTCACCCTCCGCTGAGATTTCATCTTCAATGGCATGGGCAATTCGCGTCGTTGGCCAAAAGCCGTCTTCCAATGAATTCGGTGTATCCATTGGAAGTGTCAGAGCACCTCTAACATCGCGCCAATAATACGATAGCGGCTCAAAACGCGAATGGGCTTCAACAGACTCCCGCGATGATTGCTCCCAGTGATCGATGAATCCTGAAAGTCCCTTCACCACTTCATGGAGATGCCGCATCCTAGAAGGCTTCAATGCATCAGGTTCTCCGCGAGGCCATAAAGACCTCCCTTCAGAATCCTCCTTCCACAATTTGATGCCACTACCTTCTCCTCCCTTAGGAAGCCAATCCTCATCATGGCAAAGGATTTTATACTTCATTACCGGACAACCACTTGAGTCCACATAAAACTTGAACTGATGAGCCTTCGTGTGACCCTGCAAAGCTTCATCACCGTCCGCAATCATATCCCCAATGAACTTCTTAAAGTCAGGAACCTCTTGAATGAGATGCGGGATTGTGGGAACACTCTCATTTTTCATGAACGACCTCATGAGCAAAGGAATGGTTGGAAAACTCTCCTTCCTCAATGTCATACTCCAACGTCCAAATAATGCATCTATATCATCATGTGTATGACCAACTAGCATAAAATTAACATATACCTCGCGGAAGATGCGTTTTGCAACAAGAAGAGACCAAAAACAGAAAACAAATCTATTTTTGTTATCACCAACAGCATTGTCCATTTGCACGTTCAATATTCGTGGCAAAGGCCTCCCAAGAACTGGGATATCTCGTATCTGTCCTAATGGATCCAAACACATCTCTGCACCCCGTAACACGGCCGCATACAATGGATGAGAGCAAGATTCAGGAAAGAGTTGCCGGGACGATGACTTCGGAGGCGCCTCCAAGTCATGCAATAGTTTTGCGAACGACCCAACCGTGTAATTGGCATCATGGGAGTATAAATCAAGGCCTTAATGGGCGTAACGTTGGTCCACATGACCATGGGCAAGCATGCCTGTGATTGCAAGAGGCAACTTCATAAGCCCATCTAAGTGCTTTGTTTTATGTGAAAAAACCGAGGACGCGGTCTTTGAGTGATCCATCTTATCATGCATGATGGTAAGAACCTCCTGGGGCGACGACTTTGATCGAAATCGGTTCAGGTAGTACAAGTCCCGATGTGAGAAGGCAGAATCAATGTGAACCTGCATCTTCTTTTGCCATAGCAGCGATGCTTGTGTTCCAGGTTGAGTAAGCTTCTTCTGATCCTGGTATTTGTCACACGTAGAACAACGGGCGAAGTTGTCTCCACCTTTCTTGGCATAGTACTCAGGAAAGCTCACTCGCCGAATCTTATTCAAGCTTGAGGTTGAGATTGGCGGCAATCCACAATCAGCGAGATGATCATCAAGAAGCGGTATCTGATCCTTCCACTTAAAACTTACAGGAAGGACCTTTGCCACAGCCTTCTCACCAGATGGGAGAAGGCGGGACTTGTGAGGCATGTGGTCCGCATGTCTATCGAGAATGGCTCCAAGAGCGGCAATAGCCACAACCATATGACCTCTAGGCTTACGCAAACCGGTATTCCCATGGTGTTGAGCCGCATGACGAGCGGCAGCGTCCTTCGCATTCCGATAGAAAGTACTCGCACTTACACCCATGATTTTCATCCAAGCATGGGTACAAACGTCCACACCCTCTAGGGTCACAACCTTCCTACCCGAAGAGTTTCTATGAAACTGTCTATGAACGTCGAGTTTGATATGATTTCTAAACTGCACAATGGTCTCACAGTACAAGCGCATCCGAAGGACTTTTATTTTATCTCTAGGATAGTGTTGTACACAGTTCTCACTGCAACAACTATTGCTCGCAACTGCGTTAATGGAAAGAGGGGTCATGAGAAATTCAGCATTCCTGGACACTGTTGGACGTGTATTCCTTGAGGAATTGTCGTAAGAACGGGAGCTCCCACCTAGAGGTCTGTTACGCTCAACCAACCAGACATTGTAAACGTCCCTAAGGCAATGATGGAAGAGACTCACACCGTTTAAGAAGACTTGTTGAATAGGCCAGGACTTAAACGAGTACCTCCACTCATCAGGAGCTTCCTCCAGAACAAAAGTACTGGACACCTGTACTACAACATTCGAATCCCCAAGAGGACTAGAGGAACCTAGAATTGCACTGGACCGGACATTGCGAACCAACCCCTCTGCAACGCGAACACCCGAACCATTGTGAAGCGAAACAGTCATCCCGATCCAGAGACGGCGAGGAATAACATCAAACTCAGGAAGGTCAGGGTTCACGGGAGCGTCAACATGAACATCGTCGTCCTCCGAAGACGACATTCTGCATTCAAATGAGGTAAATATTAAATAACCCTGCCAAATAAGAATAGGTGAATACCTTGTAGGAATAGACATCAATGAAGAAGCATATGAAGAGGTAAAGTCTGGCGCTTGAAAATACATTTGATTCAAGTGAATTGACATTAAAGAACATGCAAATTTAGCTCGACTCGAGGTAAACTGATGCGGTATTATATGACATGTAGAAAATTTAATGCGATTAGTTTTAATCCGAATATGAAATAATCTCACCCTCGACAGTGACAATTTGGCCCGATCCGACCTGATTTAATGACTATAAGACGCAATGTAATTTTATCCCGAGTCGAGTTAAAAAGACATAGAAAATAAGGTAAATTAGTTTAGTTCGAGTCGAGATAAACTGTCCTTCGAGAGAAGGTAAGACAGTTTAGCTCGAGTCGAGCTAAACTGTCGAAACATTATAGTAGGACAGTTTAGCTACATACGAGCTGCACTGTCCTACAATATTGAATCGGCAGTTTAGCTCGACTCGAGCTAAATTGTCTTACCTTCTATCGAAGGACAGTTTAGCTCGACTCGAGCTAAACTGACAATAATGATATTGAGTCGAGCTAAACTGTCCTTCCGCGATTCTCGGCGCCTTTGTCGGGATTCGTATGGGAAAACTCTTCCGCCTATGAATCTGACTCTCTGTATACTACAACCCAAATCTTTCCGTTAGTCGTCAAGAAACTCTCACTGATGCTTCAAAATCACAGTAGCAGCTGGAACTAGCGCAATAACCCTACACACTGTCACATCCTAATTGCTAGAGACTGTGCACGGAGAATGCAAGAAGTATACATTGTGTACTTTATGAAGAAGACAACCGGTACGTTGTTGCCTCACCTGCTCAACCGTGCGCAACCTATAGGTGTTGCCCTCTTCAAGCTCCGACAGTCGTACTACCTCCAAGCCTCTCCACAACAACCTTGCACAACAACCAAAGCGAGAAGGAAACAAATGAAGAAAGTTTTCGAGTATCGGCGAGGTCACTCACGAACACACGAACGTTTCAGAATTGGCCGGAGGAAACTTCAAAATTGGCGGGGGGGGGACTTTTTCACAGCCCCTAAAAAGTGCAAATTTGAAATCTTAGCGGGAAACTGAATCAACTATTTCCCGGTTGACTAAAATAAGGAAAGGTCAATACCTCGAATATACTCGCACATGCGAGTTATATACACGGTTTTAGGGTAACGCTCAGGGTTTTGGATAGGTTTAGGTTTAGGGTTTAGGGTTAGGGTTTAAGGTTTGGAGTTTCGGGTTTAGGATTTGGAGTTTCGGGTTGAGGGTTTGGAATTTAGGTTCAGGTTTAGGGTTCACGGTTTAGGATCCTTGGTTTAGGTGATATCTTCTGATGTCAATTCATTTCAATATAATAATACTTTGAAGATTCATGATATTGAGAATTCAACTAAGGTATAGGGAAATGTAGAGAAGATATTGAGATGATTAGAAATAGTTTTTATTACAATCCAAATAGGACTTATCTATTATGTTGAAATCAAAGACCTTAAGAGACGAGTTGCATTTAAAAAAACAAAAAAACATATTATATGTGCACGTGTATTTTTAGCCAAAACAAATGTATTCAAACATGCTTTGGACATCATTTCTTTGGGGTTTTAAAAATGTGCATCATGTAACTATTTCATCATCAATTTAGAATGTGCATTCTTTGGCAAGAATCCCAATGTCCCCATGGTCTGGATTTGCAATTGAAATTGGTTACTTTCCACTTAGAGGTATTCAAAGACTTGAAATGTGCGCAAACTAATATTTCAATTAAAATATCTTATTCTTGAGTTCACATTGTATTTTCATGACTTTAGGGTGTGGCAATCTAAGCATGACATAAAAGATGGAAGATTTCTTGACCATATACAATTTATTTCATGTTTAGACGTGAAATTGAAGACTTTGTCATTTGTATAACATAGAGAGTGGAACAATATTAAAAGATTTAAATAAGAAACGGAGAGACCTCCTCACGACAAAAAAAGGATAATCAAAATATAAAATATAACTAATACAAAGTGTATCACTTAGTGCATCAGGCATAATTTAATGTTCGTAATGTAAGTAATTTTGAATTTATTTATACATGCAAAAATGGAATAATTAGTTTTTGAGCACGTTCTAGTGGTCGCAAATTATATTTTAAATTCTCAAAATTTTGTAGAAGGATGATAAAAGTAATGAGGCATATTTATAAGTAATGTATTTTCTCAATGAGAGGCATATTTATAAGTAATTTATTTTCTCAATGAACGTCTTCATTAAAAGTTATGCGAGCCAAAAGAGAAACTTCTCGATTGCCGGCACATCGAGCAACCTAAAAACCCTTTTGCTATGACACAGTATGGAATGTGGTATTTTCAATACATAGAAGTAATATTAGAACAAATGATATTGTGAAAAAATATGTTATTTTTCTAGTGAAAAATAAGATTACATATTCATTCATCTATTTTTCACATTGTCACATATTATTGATTTAGGGTACCAAGAATACTTAGACTTCATATCCACTAAAAATTAGGGGATCGTCATATTTTTTTGTTTTTTAATATTACTATTAGAGATTTAGATCCACATATTATGAAAATCCTTTTAAAATTCAAAAGATTACTATTCCACTTGTGAAATATTTATCCATAAAGAGAAGTACGGAGTTCAAAATGATTGATTGTAGAAGTGGAAATACACATTGCACATACATCAGATCGGTTTTTAGCAGAGGTGTGGACCATCACTACATGTAGTGAACTAAAAGGAGTGTGTGCACACACTTTAGCTCCACTCGTGCTAACGTGTGCCTCATCACTAGGTGCAGTGAACTAAAAAGATAATATGCACAGATTAGCTCTTCTAGAGCTAAATTGTGCACCATCACTAAATGGAGTGGATTAGAAAGCAAAAATGCACTATGTAGCTCCAGTATACAGAAGATGGCTTCTAGAGAAGTGGAAACTAAATAGGAATGCACACAGTAATTGTAAAATTTACAATAAGTGTAGTGACAAAACTATATTACACTAAATGCCAACTACTATACTAAATGTCAATCCTAGTAAATAGTAGAACATAAAGTTTTTTACTTGTGGACAATTACTGTAGGGAACCTTAATCATGATTTGATTACATCTTGAGCATCATAGTAAAGAAGGGTTGAGTGCATGTAGAAAAGGAAGAATTTGCAAGAAAGAGCTTGGGAATAAGCGGACGTAGGTATGGAGCAAAAGGAAAATATAAAAAATTGGACAAAGTAGAATGTAAAATATGGAGGGAAAATGAAACTACAAGTAGAAGACTGGAAATATAAGAACATTCTTCTGGAAACGAAAATGAGAAAAAAAAGGAATATTGGAAAAGGAAAAAACTTAAACATATAATAAATATAGGAATACAAGTAAAATATTCATTAGATATCCATCACATAATACGCATTCAATGTGCATTACATATTCAGTAAATATTAATTAAATACTCATTAAATATTCAAATACACATTAATTTTACATTAGAAATTTATGCACTATTCATTAACTATTCATTAACAGTGCATTTAATACTCTATAAATAATCATTAAATATATAAATATTAATAAACTATCATAAATATACTTTTAAAACTTCCAACATTCAATAAATAAAATTCCAATATTCTTTAATTGTGCATAAAAGTTACAAATATACCAATATACATGAATTATCCTCTAAAAAATCATTACAAAGTCATTAGTTATTGGCTAAATATTTGATTACACATTAAATATTCATTAGATAATATTAAATAATGTAAAGAAAATGCAAGAGATGGGAATGAGAATAGTTGTGGATAAGAGGATATGAAATTGAGGTTGAAGATGAGACGAAGAATAAATGCATGGCGACCGGTAGGCTGAAGACTTTGAGCTTATACTATTTATCAAGTATCAAAATTGTGTGCTAGGGAAGAGTTTTGATAGAGGGCTATTACGAAATGAACTGTAGTAGGTGAACGAATGAGGGATAATATTCAGGACAATGGTGGCTAAAACTAGTTGCCAACTTGTTGACAAATAGTGTACTAGAAAAAGATAATCTCCACCGGGGCCGAGTGACCGGAATGCAAGAATAAACACGGTAAAGCCGACTCCGTGAGGCCTAGGCCGGTGTCCCAGCCCACTGGAGTGGCGGCGCCGGTTCCTCTAAATAGTAAATTTACAAAAAGTACAGGGGACACCAAAAGTCCCCGAGAGCATGTGTTCAAGCATGAAATTACACGAGGGAATTAAAAGAAATCGATAAAAACCTTCCAAAAAATTAGCCTACTATGGCGTTAGTGCTGGGCGCTGGCGTTCCCTCACAGTGGCCAATTCGGGGACGGTGCGGGGGGAAAAGGGTGACCCCCCTCACTTCATCTCAAACTTGGGCACCTTCCCGCTGGCGTGGAAAATTCTCCGACAGGGGTGGAGATGCTCTAACAACTGTATTTGTACCGTTACAGTAAAAGCAAAATGAAGTGAAACGTACAGAAAAAATTCACAATTTAGCTCTATTAGAGCTAAAGTGTACACCATCAGTAAATGTAGGGAACTATAAAGCAAATACGCACACTTTAGCTCCATTAGAGCTAAAGTGTGCACCGACATTTATTTTTTAATTATACAATTGCAAGATGTGGTCTTAACATACTTATTGTCTGTTTGATTGTCATAGAAAACAATATCAAACTCATAAAAAAGCAAAACTTGAATTCAAAGTAATAGAATCTTAAAATCGTAGCTTTAAAACTCTCTTAAGTGTGCTTCACCTAATAATTGGTGTAGGAGGGACGAAGCTATTTTGCGTGCCTAGAGCGGTGAGCAGTGAGCGGTGAGCGGTGAGCGGTGAGCCTAGAGCATTGAAGTTGGGGATTTTTTGGGAAAACAAAGTGATAAAGTTGAAAATATAGCAAATAAAAAAGTGAAAATTCTCTCCAAAGTTGACGGTAGAGGGCCTATAGCCGTGGGTTCCAAGAACTTTTGTGATTTTTTTGGTAATGTATTCCATTCTATCTAGGGAGATATTGTTTGAGAAGAGAACATGTAATGAGCTTGGGAAGGGATGTAGGAACCCTATGGCGGTGGATTGCGAAAACACTCCTCAGTAAGTGATGTTGCATTATCAATCCTAATTTTCCACATCAAATTTATTTGAAACCAGTATTTTGGTTGATGTATTCACTATACCAGCGTCCAATGAAATGTTATGCCTAATTATATTGCATGACCTTACAAAATAGTATTTATTATTTAGCATAATACCTAAATTTTGCATAATATCTGCGGAACATGCAGTACTTTAGGATATAGATAATAATGATTAAAAATACTTTGTTTACATAGCAGAAAATGCGGAATTGAGAGGTTACTGTGCTCATGTAAGAAGAAAATGTACCAATGATTTGTACTATTAAATTACAAGTCAAATAATAAGCTATATACACAGTTTTACAATGACATATTCTATACAAAGTAATAACTAATTTCCTGAGCAAAATTAATCGTTTATTAGGTCAAGTGCCAAAAGGAAATGTCCTAAAACAAAAGTCTTGTACGCTATGAAAGAGATAGCAAATATGAGAACCAAATTGCAATCTCATCCGAAGACACGTCTCCATCAGAATTTCAGAGCATAAATCTGTTGTATGTCAATGGAGCCAGTAGAGCATAAGACATGCAACACATAGTATTTCAGTGTTATTCAGGGGTAATCATTTGTATTCCTCGGTATTGCATGAGTTTCACAACCATAAATCAGGATATGATTTTACATGCATGTGTACGTTATGTAAGCGTAAATATGGACTTCAGATTTCTCAAAGGCTTTCTTCATTTATTTCTTTCCGGTAGAGATTAAAGATAACTCAAAAACTTCTTTAAGACCTCCCAAATAGTGAAGGGATTGTTTTCCTGACAAAGAAAAGTGAGAAAAGGTACTTAACCCCTAAAGGACTAAACGTCCCCCCGGGGTCAAATTAGATTTTGGGCATGTACCTATAATTTGGAAAAAAATCCTTTTGAATTGAATTTTTATCAAAAGATAGCCTCTGATAAAGATTCCACGAATTCCATTCATGGAGATTTAATTTTTATTTTTTGGATTTCTGGTTTGAAAGTTAGTACCACTTAAAGCCAAAACTGGGGACTTTGGGCACCTCCAACATTTTTGACAAAAGTTTCTATTGACATTGAAGTATTTAACACATATAAAGAATATTTTCTTCTTTGGAAATATTCAAAAAAAATCTTCTCTTTAGTGTAAAAAGGCATTATATTCCAAGTCAAACATTTTCACACATTGTTGGGCAAAGGGGGGAAAAATTCATCTTTTCTACATAAAACCTATAGATCTTCATATTTTTCACTTTTAATTTGTTCAACAACAATATGTGGTGAAAACCTTCTTATTGACCATTTGGATTATCATTCGAATACATACGTAGCTAAAAAAAAATTACGTGTAATGGCAATATTTGAACCTCTACTCCTTGCACACTTGTTTTGAATATGCTACACCCCATTTTTACCTCTAAAAATTGGTGTTTTGGGAAATAACATCATGCTTAAGACAATGGTAAGAGATTTAGACCTTGTACACTGCAAAAATTGATACAAAGTGAACTAAGAGTCTGATGATCTACTCAACGGAGGGAAGAAAATAACCATTGTTTTGACTTTGAACACTAAAATCTATCTATCCGTGCGGTGGATTGCAACCAAAAATTTACGGCATGTTCAAACTGAAGTCTGTTTTAAGATCTTATGGTTGAAAATCCAAAATTCACTTTAGGGTGTGATTTTCATGTCTCTTTTTGGCAATCACAGTTTTGGACTGGTTTTAGTGCGAAAGTGGTCGTGGTCCTTTAGGGGTTAAGGGAACGCAAGTAAGTATCTGATGGAGAACCCATATTGATGTATGTTGTCGAAGGATGGTACATGAGGTGTAGGGGTGGAAGGCAAAAATTTACTGGGTCCTAGAGAGGCTATATAGTATTGTGGATTTTAGCTTTGATTGTATGCTTGACAAAAAAATTGGACACTACAGGAAGCATTTTGAAAATGCAATCGATAATCAAGACAATGAAGTAAATTGTATCCAGTTCTATTGAGGGTTTAGGATTAGTGGATATGGAAGCTTCAATGTCAATGTACCAAATGCAAACGCTAGCTCGAAAAGGGGGAACTGAACTTTGACTCAAGTTTCAAGGAGTGGGAGAAAAGTTCATAGAAGAAAACTACAATTGGCCTCAACTCTCAGAGGATGAAGAGGTTGTAGGGTTCTGAACTTCAGCTTCATCGTCAATGTATCTACGCACCCCTCTATTGAAACAAAGTGGAACTCGCGAAGAGGAACTTGGAGACGATGCTGCCGCTTGTTCGTGTGCTACCTCAGCATCCCATGGAGCCATGGTAAAGTCCTTCTTCGGCGAGAGAACCGCTGCCATCAGTCTAGCAAAGCCACACACAGATGAGTGAAATGATCAAGTAAGGATGCCATTGGAGTAGAATTCAGAGTTTGAAACTTACTTACTCAATCTTTTTTTTTTCGTCACTTTGCGGATGGGAACGTCGGTGTCGACAATCAATGGCGCCTGCGGAACTGAAGGAGAAAGTTGAGGTGTCGGTCGAGCCAAAGAAAAAGGGATGAGCTTCGCATTGAAGACAATAGTGTCCTCCTCCAAGGCCACAATGTGGCGGCCGGCTGACTTGCAAGCTAGAATGGAGTTTCCTGAAGTTGCATGACAAAAATTAGATCTAGTACTTTGTGAAATACAAGGCAACAACAAGAGGAAACATACCAATAGAGGCGAATGCATCGAGAACCATAGACTCCGGTTTGGTGAAAGCCTCAATGATCATCTGTAGGAAAATCGCATCCTTCTCACGAGCGCCCCTCCATTGGGACTGCGTGATTCATTGATTGGGACTGGGCGGTTGTGAAATTGAAGAGCACATCTGATTCTGCAACCCCCCAACCGACCTTGGCAAGATCTTCATTTACTGCAATCGAGAAGCGGTCCAGGGACAACTTACTGTGAAGGAAGAGCTGAATTCGAAACCTTCTACTATGTGAAGGTAGAATCAAAGAACAGTTGATGTTAGGTCATGGTAGAATAAAAGTCGGTTGCAAGCAGAACTGGACAATGAAGGTGAAAAATTGAACATTATACCATAAGTCCGGGACTGAGAAGGGAGGAAGATGGGAGGTCGTTAATTCCCCACCACTCTCGAAACATGTGAAAACTGTAACCTTCGGCGTATGAGAGGACGTCGCTTTGGATGCTGAAGATGTCAGGGACAAAAAGAAGCAGCCCACCCTCACTTTGAAGGAAATACTCGGCAAATTCAAATAAACTCTCTGTATCGTGCACTGAGTATTCGTTCCAAACTGGAACGTCAGTGGGGCTCATTGAAATGCCAGGAACCATCATGCCATCCTTCAAATCACCTTTTATCAGGTCGAACCCGCTATGGGGGCAATGAGTCGAGAGTGCGGCACTCCCAGATTCCTTCTTCATCTGAATAATGTAAAAATGACGGAGTACAGTGTTAAAACAAGGGACTTGCAAGCAGGGACTTACAAGCAGAAGCAGAAATTGAGAGATAATATACCATTAATGCCCAAGAAATGCTTGCCTTGGATCAACAACATTGAGAAATCAGAGGACACTGAATCAACACAATTCAATGAGAAGAAACAGCTGATTGAAGGAAAGTACAGAAGAGGAAAAAACGAAGAGAAATAGGGGGAGAGTTTTACTTTAAGGACAAAGTTGTTGAGGTTCAGCAGAGAAGGATGAATCTCGGGCAGGACTTTCAAAATTTTTAGAAGACTAGTGTTTTCGACGAGAACTGATGCTTCTTAGGACATGTTGGAGGTAGACAATGATCTTCCAGATGCCACCTTCCCCTTCAGCTTCTGCAAGAGTATGGAGATTGGGCTTGATCCGTCCTCAACTATAGTTACTGAATTGACATGGGCCATTGTGGAAGTGATAACAGGAGTTGACTCTGGTATCACCTGAAGGACGTCAATGTCAACATCCATTTCTGCGGCAGCACTGGATCCTGCTTCAAGAGACCTCTTTGTACTAGCTACAGTGATGGCGGCTTCAGCAAGCTTCTTCATATTCAATTCTGCCTCAGATGCAACAGCCTTCATCGTTAGCGCAGGTTCTGTCAGTGAGTTGGACTTTGCAGTAGCCACGGCAACGTCCTCTGCCTTCCTCTTTGAGCGTCCTGTCTTTTTCACTGTAGCCTCGGTAGACCGTGGAGCAATAACAACCTCTGTGCCAGCCAAATTGGGCTGAATACTATTCCTCAAGTCAATCTCAAAGGACGGTGGCTTGTCCAACGGGCAGTCAATGTACCACCCACATTGCATCCAGTGGTCCTTCGACCACTTACTTGCGATCTCGTCAGTGATCATGCAATTAGCAGCTTGCCTGTCGAGATAGCTAGGAAAGAAGGACGGAGTCTTGGAAACTATTTTCCACGGATAGAGAATGAACTTGAAATACCTATAAAGAATCCTGGAAACCGCCTGTGACAATCCAACCTGGTCCTCCGGGCTTTGGTTTTTATGAACTCCCTTTCCCTTGAACTCATGCTGAAATGCTAAGTCCCACAACTGAATTCGATTCTGCTCCACGTAGTCTGCCGAAGATTGAATGACATCTCCATCAAGCGGTTCGTAATCAATTGAGACACCAAGCTCAAACAATGTGGCGTCGAATAGGTCGTGAACCTCGCTTGCAATCTGAGGACATGGATTTTGTTAGAACCAAGATGAAGTTGGTTAAAATAGAAATACACATTCACTAAATTCTAACCTGAGACCACCAAGTGGCCTTGTGGAGCCATTCGGGGAACGCGCGGTCAGCAAATTTGTTCCTTGGAAAGCGCACAGCATCCCGAAGTGAGGCTGGCATGTTCCAGCGCTCAAGCCACTTCACCTTCACAGCTGGTTCCATTGCAGACGTTGCAAGGTACCACAACTTCTCCTGAGACATTTCTGGATCGTCCTCTCGCTTTTCGTAATGCCTTCTAACTTGCTCAAGGAACTGCGGGGTATGCTTTGGATCAGCAATTGGAAGCTGCTTCTTCAATTCAGAAGAGGTCTCTCTTCTCACCTTATCCACAGCTTTTCCTATTTCCTCGTGCAGCTTACCGGTTGTCCACTCACTTGATTTCTCCGGGTATTTTTCTTTGAATTTCCTTGTAGCATGGGCCACAGCATCTCCAAGCTCTTGCTGAAAACAATGAAGCAAAGGTCAATCACGATAATATATTCAAATATCGTAGTATGAAAAATGATATACATGCAAGGGCAAAAAAAATTCTAGGCACGTCCACTGCAGGCACTTAGAACTATTAACGAAACAGATGAGAAGCCGACATCGGCAATGCAGTCTAGAGAACTGCTGTACTCCCAATCGAAGGGCCCTACTTGAACTATTCATCACTGGCAGCTTTGATGACGAAGAGAAATTAAGGAGCGAGCAGTAAGGGTGCCAATATCGGCAGCCCAATTTATAGTTCCAGAATGGTACACTAATATAAACATATGTGTTGCCCATTAAATGTTGCCCATCTCATATTGAAACATTTAAATATAAGGGCTGCCCATAAGTGCTGTCCATCTCATAAGTGATGCCCATGCCATAAAAACATAAGTGCTACCTTAACTTGTTGCCTATCTCATATTGAAATGAGATCATTGAAAACGATGTATCAGGTGCAATATACCAAGCTTCACAATGTAGTTAGCATCACAGTTCTACATTGTGATGAACAATTATCAATTGCCTCCAGAACATATTCTCGTAAGTGGCTCTACTTCAAGGTTTAACACAGTCTACCAATTGAACAGCTAAATGAATCTCGTTTTGTACCTGGTAAAGAACTGAAATGAGGCCGTCCATCGTAAGAGTGTACCAACCATGGTTCTTGGACAATTGTTTCTTCTCAGCGTCATTGAGTTCCTCTTTTGAAACAAGATTCTCGAAGTACTATAGTGGCTGACCGGCAATTCCCTGAATGCGGTATAGCTTATGCACTAGGTTCATTTTCACATGGCAATTCTGATTCCTCCTGCAAAATCAGAGAATCGTAACTATTTGACACTATTTGAATGAAAAAGTTTCCAAATTCTTCCTTTCTTCCATACCAACTCCAAATCAGGACCTGGTTCTAGTAAATTTTTTAATACTTACAATAGTTGTTACAAGCCTCTAATTTTTTGATTATTTGGGAGATGACTTATTCCCTTTCAATTTTATGCATCTAAAATTTATTTTCAAAAGACATCATAGGTTCCAAGGTGCAAACACTTTGCACCAAATTAATTTAGAGATTCACATTTACCTTGTACAATGCAAGTGCTACGGTTTAAGCTGTAGACAATTATTATTTGGAGTAATAAATTATTGTTAGTTAAAATCTAGCCCACTTTTGTGATCACGAAAGTAGGTTAGATTCTTACCAATTCACCTGATGAAGCGCGGTAAGTAGTGGTCCAACTTGCCCTTCAACCTCCAGGATAATTGACTCGACAGCATAATGCCACTCGGGATCGTTGGCGTGATCCCTGTTGATAATTGGCATCCAAGCAGCTAGGCGGTGGTTGCCATCCCAGACGAAGAACATCTTCTTAGAAAAGCACTTCCAGACCTCTTCTTTTTGTAGCTCTATCTCAAATGCTTCATTTGCTTTTACCCAGAGCGGACTCCAATTCGATGAGTGCTCACTGGTAACATCAAGTGTCCTTCCTTCGTTATCCTGCAAGGCTACGTAAAAAACGCCATGGCCATCCATGTAACCTGTACTTACGAAATGAGCACCTAATGCCATTACATCGTTCTTAAGATATGGCCTCACAGCAGCAAGCGGAAGCATGCGACACAAGGGAATATTTAACTTGGACTTGCTCCGTGGCTTTAAACGAAGCTTATCCAACACAATATTTGTGTTAACAGACTCCTTAACCACTAAGGCGTCCATCTCCTTGCCAAGTTCTTCTGCAGACATGGCTGTCGAATGTTGACTTTCGTCTTCCAGGGGCATAGAATCATGATCTTGCATGTCCTCGTCTCCCTCATTGTCAAAGTCCTATGCTCAAAATTTTCATCAATTAGTATAATATTCATCAAAAAATCATGAAGAGAAGACAAAAACAATACTTACCGGGTACTCCAATATGAGGCTGACGTGACTCTTCGTGATCCACCATTGAATCAACAAGTCCTACAGTCGCTGAATCCACCGCTGTGTAGAAGCAACAAAGTAGGCCTTCTTAGATAAATCACATGTTAAGCGCATATATCTACAAATTAAAAAATGTGGTCAATGAGCAAGAAATGCAGAGTAATTAATTTAACCAACGACTCATAGATCTGGTTCAATTTAACATTCGTTCAACCAGGCTCAATCCTGTGAAGGCACGACTAATGCCGATATCGGCGATGCTACTGCCACACGAGGTCTGGGCATAACACCCGAGGTCTGCGCACAACCGAGTCAATATGTAGCTGCTTGCTAGTGGACCCAGCGATGCATGTGGACCTATAGATGCCATGCAAGTGGGCCCAACGAGGTCCCGAGTTCCCGAGGTGTCAATAAGTCAATGCCATGCAATTAAATACGTCTGCCGATGCACGTCAATGCCATGCTAGTCAATATGTCTGCCGATGCGTACCCATGCGTCCCCACTCCACAAAGTCTGCCGATGTATGCGATGCCATGCTAGTGGACACAGCGAGGTCCCGAGGTCTGCCGATGTCGGCGATGCAATGCAAGTAAATCCAACGAGAACACTAGTTGGATAGGGTCCAGCTTCATCAACGACAACCCTAGTTGTTCATCGACTGCATTTTACTTGCATCAGCGGCCACTCCAAGCCTGCATCAGCACGAGCGCCACGGTCCCCACGAACCTAGTAGCTAACTACATCAGCTGTGAAAACAGAGGTCTGTAGGGGTCTGCCGATATCGGCGATAAGAATTACGTGGACCCATCATCGAGCGTATCATTTATGGTATCATTCATATCATATATGGACCCAGCATCGAGCATATCCAAATATCTTAGTTTCTAACATTATCCGTGCACCAGTTTTCCGATTGTGCAGGTCGGAATATTCCAATCCTACAGAGACCACTGTTACTGCAGCTGACCCCGATCTCACAGTAACTGCTGTCAACCCCAATCCCAGAGTAACTGCTGTCGACCCCATTCTCCCGTACAACAGTGAGGGAGGAAATCAGAATAACAACATGAAGTTTACATTTCCACCAGACTGGTGATGGGATGATTTTTCAACCTCGACCTCATATTCCAACCTCAATTATACACCATAGAACCTGCAACATGACCGTGACCCTACACCAGCATCCACATCGGGTCTCCTTCGCCATCGACATCTTCAGCATCGACGTCGAGACTTCCTCAGCGAGTCCAGTCAAGCTGGACTTAATCACCAAGTACCAACTCGTGCATGGAGAAAGTGCAAAATAACCCCTACTGCCCGGCATCCAACCCCGCGTCGAAATGCGGGGAAATGAAGCTCAACTAAAACATATCGTATCTGGCGTGACTTTCTTTTCGTAACCCTTAGCTAAATGAAATAGTGCGAGCTAAATTATAAGTACATTGTTTTCTTGATCAAAGTTTACCAGGTCGAAACTAGTTTTGAATCAACACATCAAGTAAAGTATTTTGCGACCACATAGTTGGAAGCCCTGCACAGTTTGTAAAGCCATTTACAAACCACCAAGACTAGCAGTTGCAGGATGGTTGGTGGACGTGCATTCCACTCCAAACCGAGGTCTGCCGATGTCGGCGATACCAAACTCGTGGACCGAGAATCGAGCATACGGAATCACTCACCTAATAATAACTTCTGCATGGAGCGTCCAGGTGCGAGCCACCCGACTACAGAGCTCTGCCGATATCGGCGATACCAATCTCGTGCACCGAGCATCTAGCTGATGGAATCATTCACCGAAGTTTAACTTCCGCATGGAGCTTCCAGGTGCGAGCCACCTGATACCAATCTCGAGCATACTTCGAATAGTTTGACTCAAAAAGTGAAAAAATAAATCTGTGTCGACTCAATATGCAACCTCAAATATCTGAGTCCCCGAGCACGTGGTCAACATCAGCAATACAATCTCGTAGGATCGACTAACCCATGTCCAATGTTGTCAATAGCAGCAGCGCAGCAGCACCGTCCTCGAGCAGTGTGCTGTCCGTAAGGAGATTGTGCATGAGTACAACTGGACGTAATCAGTAACCACTCCTCCCAATTTTCAAGGGCCGCCGAGTCTCAGCCAGCCAGCCAGCGACCTTCTCACCTTATTTACAACGCGTTCCGCCACTGTCTATAGCAGCGGTGTGAATCACGCCGAGTAACGCCGAACCACGCCGAGTCACGCTGGTTTTAGGGTCTCGGCCGGGGAGGTTTCAAGGCAGCCGAAGCACTGCACGTGAAGCACCGCACATCTTGCGGTGTCAAGGGCCGCCGAGAGGTCTTGCGGTGTCAGGTGGCCGTTTAAAGCTTGACACCGCTGGACCCTATCTCCGGGTAATCCGATTCCAAGGTGGGCAGGCTTTTAAAAAGAAAAGTGAACTCTTCCAGGGGAGTCACGGGATTCAGTCGCGTCACCGTGGCTGCCAAGACCCGATTCGGGAATATTGACCCGATCCCCTTTTGATACTCGGCGCGCATTGACATTGTACCGTGGTCAACAGCAGTAGTATAATAAAATTGAGAATTAGTTTCAAGCACAGTAAATGATCTAAAACATTAACTAGTTTTTACTTGTCATGAATGTTTTTACCAACGATGTATACAATGATTCCCCTCGTTGAATAGTATCAATAGCTGTGCTCATAGTAAAAAACTTAATCTTAAGAAAAAACTTATAGCATTTACAAATTAATTAGTGTGGTAACACTAATTCTCAATTTTAGTATACCGTGACTTTACAGCCGCTTCTCCGCGACTCAGTCTAGTGAAGCTCCAGTCAAGCTCAAGTCATGCTGTCACTAAGAAAAAATCGTCGATCACCACTGCCGATATCGGCAGCCCATTCACAGCGCTCAACCACGTTTAACTTCCCGACGCCCTAAAGTGAAGCACTAACAAAAAAGAAACGTTTAACTCTACCGATATCGGCAGCCCTTTCTCAGCACTCAACTAGGTACGATTCTTCCCGACGCCCTTAAGTGATGCTCTAACAAAATAAAAACGTTTACCACTGCCGACATCGGCAGCCCATTCAGAGCGCTCAACCACGTACGGTTCTTCCCGACGCCCTAAAGTGAAGCACTAACAAAAAAGAAACGTTTAACTCTGCCGATATCGGCAGCCCTTTCTCAGCACTCAACTAGGTACGGTTCGTCCCGACGCCCTTAAGTGATGCTCTAACAAAATAAAAACGTTTACCACTGCCGACATCGGCAGCCCTTTTACAGCGCTCAACGATGCTCACAAACCACTCACAAACCAATCACAAACATGCTCATATGCAACTCTCACGCCAGCAGATCGTTTCCACAACAGAACACCTTATAAAAAACGACCTTGGATTTGTAACCACCACCTATTTAGAACGGCCTCCGATCAAAAACGACCTTAGATCTTAAATTGACCTTGGATCTCACAAGTCAGACGGCTCTAATCGATTTTGAAACATAGATTGAACAATGGAGGATCTCGTCGCCCTCGCCTTACAGGTAAACAGTCGATGCGTACAACGGTGGTTAATCTCGTGGAGCCGTGAGTGATGCCGATGTTGGCGACGGTCGCGCGTTCGAAGGCACCGGAGGTCTGGCTACGAGGTCTAGTACGCATGGATGCAGTTGCACCTCAAGCTTGGTGGACACGCCATCTGGTCTCCCAATCCCAAGAAACAACTGCCGACATCGGCATCCCGAAGACGGAGTGCTTGCCTAATATTGTGTATCTGAACGACAGAATTATACGAACCTTCCATGTCGCTTGCAGAGTAATGAAGATCTTCGGCTTCGCTCCCCCTCCTTGTTGGTTGTATGGCTATGTCGCCTACAGAAAGCGTAGTAAGTTGTTTAGGTCAACATCATACGAGTCCCACAACCTCTATAAGAGTGCAAGAATTTCGACCACCAAGACCTTCATTAGTAGACTAAAACCCTAAATCAGTTCTGCACAAAACTACCTCCAACAAACATAAGACTTTCAAAATGCGGCTGCTCTCTCACCCTAAACCCTATTGATTCAAGGTTTGAATCCTACAGCTAGCATCAACAGAATTTATACCCAAAATCACAATCTCAACTTTTAATATTACAACTTCCCTCGCCGGCCGCCTCAAACTGGAACACATTGCCTTCTAAAAGGAATCATCGATACCACGAAATGACAGTACAATCCAAGTTATGATTTAATATGCATACTAAATGACGAAAGGAACCGTGAAGAAACCTCGTTCTGCTGATGGCCCTCTACTTTGAATAGTTGCAGCATGCTCATTCCCTCTTGTATCATTGCTACTACTTTGGCTATCCCTCAGATCTATCGTCAAAGTCTGCCCTTGTCCCATCGTGTTCACTGCAATTCCACCTAGATCGTTGGGAGTATCACCAGACATCTCAGGAGTTCTGCATTGTCCTTCTTCAAACTGAAGCACTGTCGGGGTCTCACTCCCGGAACCTAGCCTAGAAGTCGACCTCAATTCCCTCATCTGCCTGGACTTCTTGAGTTGCTTAGAGCTTGTGAAGTACAGTGATTGTCTCCTTCGTCTCTTGGGCATATTACAAAAATTGGCCAACAGCCTTTGCCCACTACCTCGGCACTTCACTACAACTAAATCTCATTTATGGATAGTTTCAGATACCTAGTTGCTTGTTTATGAAAGTTTTGTTGGCCGCCGATCTTGAATGTTATTAAATATTATAGTATCTAGATCAGAGGGCATGATGACGAAATCGGCGGGTTACCTCTTGATTTAACCATTAAGGTACCGTGACAATTTTACACCACAAACACTTTTAAAATGTCAGATTCTTCTGCATTTAACATAGAAGGATACACACACTTTGATTTTCAGTTCTGACGGTAAGATCTCAATTAAGATTTATGAATTAATATATCAACCTAACTTCATAAACTTTGACCGCACGGATTGAAAAATTATAGTGTTTGAAGTGAAGCATATGGTTCATTATCTTCCCTGCGTTTAGTGGATCAACAAACTGTGACTTCACTTCGTGTCAGTTTCTTTGACTACAAGGTCTTCATCTATACCATCTTGTTAAGCATGATGTTATTTCCTTTCACACCAATTTTTAGAGGTAGAGGATAAGTGAAGCATATTGAAAACAATTGTGCATGGAATGGAAGTTCAAAATTTGTTAATTCACACTTTATTTTGTTGTGAATTTAATATATTTTATATTGATAATCCAAATGCTCTGTATAAAGGTTTACACCACATATTGTTGTGGAAAAAATATAAAGTGAAAAATTTATAGACGCTTGGTCCTTTAGGGGTTAAGACACTCAAGGGGCTCATTATCTTGCTCTGACAGGTACTCCATTTGTGATTTTTTCTGTGGGCTCCGCTATTATTGTCACCATAAACATTAAGCTCCTACCGGACAATCTGTATTATATTGATCACTGCTACATTTGTTAGTAAGAAAATAGTAATGCCTATTCAACCGCCAATTCCTTTTTAACTTTAATTCTCGTCTTCTATCGACGGCGTATTTGAATGACATTACTGTTTCTAGTACCTACCTCACTTTGTCCATTACGGCGTGCAAATATGTTTGATAGAAGATAATAATAATTTAACAATGCCTTCAGATGTTCAGACATAGTTCCCCATTGCCTCCACCATCCCTTGCTGGAGATTTATTTCCTATTCCTCTGCTTTCGATTTGCTTCGCATGGCGTCCCTGTTGGATGCCGAGTCGCAACATGTTCTGATTCACGGGAGTGGATCTGCCGTGCCCATTTCGTTTGTAGTCGGAGAGGATGGCTTCTCCATTGTTACTGGAAGTCGTTTAGCTGCTCGATCCCACATCTTAGAAGGCAGTTTGCATATTGACAAGGATGTAGTCGATCCGATCACGAAAGAACTCTCGCACACTGAAGCTCAGATTTCCTTTCCTTCTGATAGTGGTGACTACTGGAAATTGCAGTCGGGGAATTATAGAGTGTATGGAACCAAAGACCGTCCCTCCAAGGTGTCTGCGGATACGTTAACACCAAAACGGTCAACCACTAGAATGGTTGTTACTCCGCTGCTGGAGAACATAAAACTTGAGCCTCCTGATGATCCTGTCTTCATCCTTAGTGACGACTCTGACTGTGAATGCCTCCCTGCAATCCCTCTTCATAATGTTCCCCAGTCTAAGTCCGCCTCTGAGAATCTTGAGTCCTCCCCATCTCCTTGTATTGGTCCGACCACTTCAAAACCCCCACTTCCTCCTGTAGAGAGTATTGTCCGATGCCTCCGCCTTCTTGGTGCCAGACGGGGAGCAAAGTCAGCTCTCAGCAAGTTAGATTATAACTCAATATCAATTCGGAAAGTAGATTTTCTTCCCCCCGAATTCGATGGCAATGTCATTTTCGAACTTCCGCCGATGGGCAAGTACCCACCGTCATCCAAGGCTCGGCAACTTCATGGAATGGATAAGCGAGACGACGGCCACGCGTGGACTCGAACTGTCACATCGCACATCAAATCGGAGTTCCACCTCACATTTAGGATGTCTGCCTGTTTGGGCCACCTCCAGTGTACAAATGGTTCATGTGACTACCTAAAGCGTCTGAACCGGACCTCACCAACAAATGAAACTGAGTGGGAGGGTACTGCCTCAACTCCATTTCATCCAGGTTCTGATCCACCTCCTCATTCTACTGTCGTTTGCGCTATCTGCCAGGTTCCACCCTCATGCATTGAAAGTTGCTCGGCTAAGATCTATTACGTACATGCCGAGAGCCACATGACACGTGCATGTGTGCATCTTGGAATACACAGTCATGCTGTGAAGAAGGGGAACTATAGAGAGTCCTCCGCGAAATTCCGATCACTAATTGCTGAGCAAGTGGAGAGGACTCCATCTGCGACCAACTCCTCAATCGTCCTTGAGGCTAGCAAGGAGTACCTAGGAGAGTTGCTATTATGCCCAGAAGGTGTTCCTCAAAAGCATTTCGGATTTGAGGAGCTAATCCCTGTGCTGGACAAGTTCAAGCACGTATCCTCCCCAAATATTCGAAATGAGGTTACCAATTTTCGATACCTGCGTCGTTTTGGTGTCATGGATAGCATCACTAAACTTAGAGGGTCAAGTAATTGGGCATTCATCCAGGAGAACCGATTTCCTGGTCAAGGAACGGACTCTGACAAGGTCTTTATATTCAAGATGGCCGAGGTGGGCCCTGGTAGTGGAGTTGACTTAGTTAGGCGGATGCAACCTGGAGGTGACTTGGAGGACTCCTGGATGATGTTTGACCATGTGAAACGTGTGAAGTCGTGGACGACAATGGCTTGTCATGTGTATGACTCCACATACTGCCGAGTTATGACTATTGCCGTTTGCGATATGCAATCAGAGGATGTGGCAGCCCAACAAGTGTTCTGGAGAAACTTGAACGCTGTTTCAGTTAAACACGACATTAGCAATCCAAATTTCAAAGGTTTCATGGCCGACAACGCACATGCCAACTGGAACGCGGTTCGTATCGTATACGGTACTGGAGACCCATCTGTCCCTATGGACAGCCGTGAGAGAACCTGCCTTTTTCACTGGACACAGTCCCTTGAGAAGCACACCAAGGCAGATATAAGAGTTGACTTGCAAGATCAACACCGTCGCCTCTGCAAACAATACAAAAACTCAATCACGTTGGAAGTGGCAGAAAGCAAGTATTTGGCAATCCGAGCGTGGTGGTTGTCGTCGGGAGCAACATCTGATGAAGCGCTACCAAGACTAGAGTTATGGCTAGCTTTCTGGCATTTTCGTTACCGACAATGGGGAGGCTTCATGCAGCTTGTAAGTCCTATCATTTTGTGCGTTCTAATTAAGCTCAGATATTTCACATCTCTCATTCACATGCATTGTAATGCTAAAATCGGCACCCCTGTTTGCCATCGCCTAATTTGGATATTAATTTTTGGATCATGTGCATTACCGATTTGAGAACTAATGACACTTGTTCTCTTTGGCACTTGTCATGGACACCCCCGTATTTTTGCACTGAATTTCACCCCGAAGTTACTCCTCAGGCACGGCCGACATCGGCAGCACTTACGAAGGCCCCTCTTTTAATCATCTTTCAATCTTGTACTTCTACTAGAAGTCCTTCTTCTCCTCCATTCATTTCTCTGCCTCACACGTCGAATGGAATATTAACCTGATTGTTTATGTGCAGAATCTTTCTGAAGCACAGCTCGCTGAGATGCCCTCGTGTAATTTGGCCGAATCCATACACAACAAGTGGCTGCAACAGTCTGGAAAAAGAGGGAATGATCTCTACGTTGCGGCTGTCGATGACATGGTCCGTGCATTCATGCAGGTTGTTACGTACTACTGAAGGGTGAGAAGCCGGGTACCGGGCCTGGAAAAGAGGAACTTCGTTTGCGTATTGCTCAGCGCAGTGCCCAACGGTCAGGAAATTCAAAGGTCCTTCATGCAGCGCTAGCCGATATGCCTGGTGCGGATGAATTTTGTACACGTGATCCCCACTTGGAAGGTGAAGAAGTTTTTATGTCTTTGAAGAGAAAAGCTGATCTTCCTCCTGGTTCTGAATTCGATTCACATCGCCCCGACAAGATCAGCGTCTCCTGCCCAAGGGTAAAGGCTCGTCATCTTGATGCACGAATTGTAGACCTAACATGTGAAGATCCCAAACCACGATTTGATCCTCGTCCTACTGTGGCCGAAGATCTTCCCCCCCACTCAGCGGCCACTTCAGCTCGGGTCCAACACGTCAAATATGTTCAAGAGACTGTTTGCGATGAGAAGCAATGGCACATAGCAAGGCTTCCCAAGACATCTGGTAAAGCTTGCTTTGCCCAACAAGCTGTAACAAAAAAAAAGTGTGTGGCTAAGATTGTGCAGGATGGGAGAAGTACAGCTGCTCCAACATACACGGGGATGATGGACAGCTACAAAAAAAATAGATTGGAGAGAATGCAGTTCTTCTACTGCAACGACGACATTGAGCGTTGTGTCAAAGGCACTAAGCGCAAGTGGGTGGTTTCTAAACCACCTCTCCCTGACTTTTGGCCAGTGAAGATGGGAACAAACTTGAGCAGAAAGGAGATTCTAGCCCTCGAAAATGCCGGCTTCCGTCTTGCGGAGCGAGTGGAGCTGTCCCCACGACGGTTGTTTGTAGATGGCGTCTTTGTGAACCTAGACGATTATCCTACTCCCCTAAATCCTACAGAACACCCTACAAAGAGATTTGGTAAAAACATTCGTAGAAACCCGTTTGCCCCTACTACTAAACACCATAACAACTGCGCCTCAGCGCTCTCGGTGGTTGGAAAGATCTGCCGTATTCTAATGGTCCCACCTCCAGCTCTAGGTGCCATTGTGACCCTCGAGTCTTCGAGCATTTCCAAGGTTTCCAGATATTTGTTGACAATTGGCCAGTTTCCAAGCTACGATTGCGAATCGTTTAAAGAGATGTCAGCAAAGTCACTCGGCAAACGAGGTGCTTGGACATATTGTAAGCACCTTTATTACATCTTCAATGTAGTGTGTAGATTTGATTCTGAGGTAGATGTCTTCATTCACGCTCCTAGCTTCAACTGGAATGAGATTAAACGAGTTCTACAGATTTTGCTCCTTAAATACTACGGTGCATAGATATTACAAATATATTTTAGCTTTGTACTGCAATCTGCGGCCTTTTATATCTATGAAGAGGAGGTGAGACTTAAAGGGCCACCTCCATAGTCCGTACATGTTGTTGTCCATCACATGCTCTATATTTGAGGGAAAGAAGGAAGGGAATGTGACTCTAAATAAAAAATTAGACCAAATTTACGATTTGATGAAAGGAATCTATACTCACACACTGCCATTGCTCCTCTTTACTACTCTCTTCAAATTATGTAAATTTGCAGAAAACCTACAGTCTTTTACAACAAATTTTTACAAACTCTCCCACTCACTGATCCTTAACCCTAAATCCTTAAACCTTGGTCTTAAATTCCCCACTTCTCTCTCTTGCCGAGTATCCCTAAACCCTGACCTTCTCCTAATTTCTGGCAACCTCCTCCCCTCTCCTACTATTCCTCTTTGTGGCTATTCTTGCCATTACCTTTTGACCCAAGGAGATTCTATTTTTCCTTCATTGGAGATATTAGATTCAACGGTTACAGGTCACTTCCTCTAAGAAAAACAACTCCTTGGTTTCATGTACTACATGTATTGTCAATAATACACGTTCCTTACTTGTAGTATCTTGAACCTTTAGCACGGTTATAGGTCCATTCATTTATCGAATTAACAAGTTTTCTTCTTAAAAATCGCCTATGCCTTTATTTTCTTCAGTCCATTTTTCATTAACACCTCACTTTTTGCACTCTACGCTCACGAACGTAGACTCACGGCTCACCGCTCGCAAAACTGGGCACGCAAAGTAGCATTCCCCGGTGTAGGAGGAACTTATATATATCGATGGTAATGAATTTACTCCTTGTGTAATGCAAAAATTGAAATCGAGTGAAGTGAAAGCCAGCTGATCCACTAAAACCATGAAAGAAAACTAAACACTAAATACTATAAACGTTCACTAAGGTCCAATTTAAGTTTGTGTATTATTGAGAAAATGTCAATTTAGAAGTTTTAATTGAGATCATAAGAATGAAATTGGAAATAATCACTTTCCTTTTGCTACGTGTTCGTTGCCCCAAAATATGCAAAATTGTAGTGTTAATGGCTCCAAAAAATTGTGTTGGAAATTTACGAGTACACAAATACTACAGGCGCGTAATATCTTGAACTTATTCTGGTAAAATTAAATTGGCTTCTTAAAAGTCCGGGTATCAGTAACGAAGGTTTAGGATTTGTGGAGCATCCGGCATAATACCCGGGAGTTACACCCCAATATCGCAAAGGGTATCCCGAGGGTATCTCGGGACCACCAAACGGCCACAGGGTTTCAACCCTCACGGCTTTAGGTGGCCCAGAAACTTCCCCACGAAGTCGTGGCGCGAGCCATTTTTCTATTCTTTTCGTTGCAGTCCAGGTTTTCCGTGTACTTCCAGGCGTTGATGTTTTGTGAGTTTTGTGAGTTGATGCGTTAGTTTGTGTTAGTTTCGTTATCTACAGGGATTGTTATGTTTTTACACTGTAACGTTGTGTATAGGTTCCGCGTGCAATTTCTGGAGTCTAGGGTTTCCTGTGCATAGGGTTTGTAGGACGTGTGATTTGTTGTTGTTGTGTGATTTCGTGTACACTATAGCGCCAGAGTTTAGGGCTGTTTGCGTGAGATTGTCTGAGATTTGTGAGAGCTTGTGTGAGTTTGTGAGAGTTTGTGTGAGTTTGTGTGAGTTTCTGC
Organism: Bryoerythrophyllum caledonicum; assembly: GCA_963971425.1. Lineage (NCBI taxonomy): Eukaryota > Viridiplantae > Streptophyta > Bryopsida > Pottiales > Pottiaceae > Bryoerythrophyllum > Bryoerythrophyllum caledonicum. The sequence goes on from OZ020514.1 coordinate 43,018,845, forward strand.
GAGTGTGTGTGAGTTTCTGTGAGTGTGTGTGAGTTTGTGTGAGTTTCTGTGAGTGTGTATGCATTTCTGTGAGTGTGTGTGAGTTTCTGTGAGCGTGTGTGAGTTTCTGTGAGTTTCTGTGAGCACGTAGAGTCTGAAACGGCCGTGCGTGGAGGATTGACGTGAACAAGTAACAAGACTTCCAGCTTTTCCAGTCGGATTTCTCAGTTTTAAAGGTAAGTGCACTCATTCAGTCTTGCATTTCTTTTGATATTTGTGTAGTTTTGCTTTTGATATGATGTGTTGAAACATAATATATGTGCAACATTGCTTTTGATGTATGTGTCACCACGTAGATGAGAGTGTGTATTGGTTTCAATGTGCTGGTTTGAATGTGATGATTTGAATGTGGTGGTTTTGTGGTGGTTTGTGGATATTTGTTGTGCTAGTTTAAATGTGCTGGTTTGTGCTGGTGTAAATGTGCTACTTTCTGCTAGTTTGAATGTGCTGGTTTCAATGTCATTGTTTCAATGTGCTGAATTCAATGTGTTTATTTCAAAGTGCTGAATTTCAATGTGCCCATTTCAAAGTGTTGATTTCAATGTGAAAGATTTCAATGTTTTAGTTTCCATGTGCTACTTTGATTGATTTTGTGTGTGGGTTTGTAATTGTTGTTGCAGGAAGTCTAGTTCCAGCAGAATTTGTCTGGGATTAAGGTTCATAAGCAATGGCTGAAAGGTAAAATCAATACTCTCACCCAGGAGCCCTAAACCCTACGCCTTCAGTATCATATAACGAATGACGAATCTGTACAATCTGCGATGAATACGCTATTCATTGAACACAATTTAGCTCGAGTCGAGCTAATGTGGGAAATCCATATTGCACTATTGTACACACTTTAGCTCGACTCGAGCTAAAGTGTGCCTCCGCTGTGCACTAATATCCACACTTTAGCTCGAGTCGAGCCAAAGTGGGCCTTTTCTGTGCACCTTTGGCCACACTTTAGCTCGAGTCGAGCTAAAGTGGACCTTTTCTGTGCACATCTGGCCACACTTTAACTCGACTCGAGGTAAAGTGTGATCAATGAAGCAAACACGAAAGCGCACTTTGGCGCAACTAGAGCGTAAGTGTGCCAAATGTGCACAGAAAAGTCCCACTTTAGCTCGACTCGAGCTAAAGTGTGGACTATAATACACTATCGAGGTAACATAATAGCTCGACTCGAGCTAAATTGTACGACTGCGTACGTCTTCGGTTGCGCTAAAAGCGACTCCTCGAAATAAAATCTTAATATAAACTCTTAAACACTGGGTTTAAAATAAACATGGCCTCTCTGTAAAGCCTACACACTTTACCTCGAATCGAGCTAAAGAGTGAGACAATAAACATAAAGAACAATTCAAACACAACAACATTCGGACTTTACACAGTCCAAATGTATAGTAATCCAATGATACCGACAACCCAACTCATGGCCACTTCTCGTTATATTTTCACATGTGTGCAAGAGCTTCAGTCTCTCTTCCACCACTTGAGAACCTCAAAGAGTGATGTTCGTGAGTGATTGAAGCATGAACTGAAGCTCTTTCGCAGTTCTGAGAGTTAAACGAGAAGTAGCCATGATTTGAATAGAAATGTATAGGAAAGTCGTTTGAATGAATACTGTACGTGTCAGAACTGTTCAGCTATGCATTCCATGCATGAGCACTTTAGCTCGAGTCGAGCTAAAGATGAAGCTAAAACTTGAATACAACATTGATACATTGGTGTAATTGCAGTCTCCTAACTCATCTCACGTCTACTTTCCGTTCACCTCTCATAAATCGTGCAAGAGCTTCAGTCCCGCTTCAACCACTTGAGAACCTCAAAGAGTGAGGTTCGTGAGTGATTTAAGGGGGAACTGAAGCTCTCCCACATTTCTTAGAGTTGAACGAGAAGTAGGCATGAGTTGATTGTAAGCGTCCAAGAGAACGTTCTAAATGACTAAATTTTGTTGTAGAGTGTTACTCACATACTTGAATATCGGTACACTTTAGCTCGAGTCAAGCTAATGTGTGACCTCGCCGTCCTAATCGGATGATCAATAGAGCAATCTAATATCTTTGCTCTGTTTCGTGTTTGTGCAGATCTGAGAGGGACAAGATGGTGTCGCAGCTGCAACACTTCTTCCAGCCAAAGCCTATCGACGTTGACGATGACGATGGGGACGACAACAACCACTTGGATTGCTGGGAGCTGAAGGACCCATCAATGACACTGAAGTGGACGCTTCTGTGGGCGACCTATACGGATCATTTAGTGTTTGGTCAGACCTTCGCTGGTGCTATCGTCGATCCCCAGCACATGGACTTCAAGACCAAAGTTACTGATGTAGTCCACGAAGATAACGATCACGTTAAGTTGTCGTGTGAGACGACCACTTAGTCCTTAGATCCGTATTTCTTTACGATTATAGTAAAAAATAGTTCATATCCCTTCTGTATCTTGGATTTGGTCGATTCTCTTAGGTCTTCCAAATTTGAGGAAATAGTGACTCAGGTCGAGCATGAGATCTCCCTTAGGAAATGGGAGACTAGTAGCGGGCAGCCACTGAAAGCAAAGGCTATAGCTAATAAATTGCGCGTCATTCTCTCTAGAATGAGTACCTTTGCCGCTCCAGATAAGGCCAAGAATATCGCGGCAAGACGCCCGATAGAACTTTCAACGCTTTCGGGGGCCGTGACCGGTAGCCAGGACATGAGTCAAGCGTCGGTACCGGTTAGAACTCCAGGTGCGAGAACAAGTCGAAGCACTCTGCGCAACACGCTGTCTGCTTCCCCCGTCAAGAAGCGGTCAGCTGCCAAAAAGCCGGAGACCTCTTCAAGAAAGAAGTTGAAGCTCGTATCGGAGGAGGAGCTAGCCAATTCGATGGCCTCTGCACTCTCGGAGCTCCCCAAGGCGCTCGGATACGGAGAGAAAATCGACTACAACAACGTCCAACAGATTTACCAGAAATTCTAGACGGAGTGTCAGAGCTGCTTCTTCCAAGGAGACAGAGAGATGAAGATCGAGCTTGACGTGATGAGGTTGCATAATGCACCGCCGGAGTGGACGATCCGTGCCTTCGAGCCTCGGGGCATGGAGGAGTTGAAGCATTACTACCTCCAAATGCCAGACAAGACGTAGAAGCAAACTCTCTACGTCATGCCGAAGCTCGACACTATGCCGACGACTGTGGAGGAGCTCAGCGACTGCGACTTCTACATCATCAACGGCCAGCACAGCGTTGCAGCCTCAAAGGAGATGATTAATGGCAACGTTCCGGAGGTGATGAGAAGGCACTTCCAAACATGGCAATGTTACATTGTCTGGACGCAAGATCCGGAGAAGCTGAGGAAGATTTCCGCGTATTATAATCGCGTGAACCATGTGGTCCAGTTCAAGCCGACGTGGGCGACAAATATCCTCGGCTCCCGTGCTTTGTGGATCCAAGCTGGGAGACCAATGCCGAAGCACTCCGCCATAGGCGTTCGCGGGTCTCACAAGTCAGGTCGGAGAACGGTAGCGGAGATTGCAAATGACAAGAGGTTTGAGGTAATATATCTTAACTAATGTCATGCACTTTAGCTCGACTCGAGCTAAAGTGCAAATTTGCTCTGTATCTGTACAGTCATATGTATAGATAAGAAACCGTCATTGTCTGCTCATGGGTTGCAAGTTAGCTCGACTCGAGGTAACTTGCAGTATTTGGACCCTACTGGACATGTTAATATTCCTGCTTTATTGTATACTCAAACGACCCTTTTATGTTCTGCGCAGCCATTTCTTAACGCGGTTCGTGAGCGCTTCGCAATGATCGACGTTGCGAAGAGCCAGACGGCGCTCAAGAAAGCCGGGAAGGCGAAGGAGCTTTCAATTACGAACGAGGTGAAGATAATCACCGCGACAGATGAGACCTTCGAGCTCTGGTCTGATGTCATCTCTTTTGCGGCGCATGGCGACCTCATCAACGTCGATTCAACTTCGACGCCCTTGGCAAAGTTCAAGGATGCGAAGTCTTGGGTTCCTGAGAAGGATGGGGTTCTGACGCGCGAGTTCTTCAAGTTTCTCGGCAACATGACCGAAGCCGATCACGCGAAAATGTGCAAGCACATTCTCAATTGATCAGGGCCATCTCGGAAACTGCCCTACCCTAAGGTGGTCATCAAGCTGCCAAATTCTACGCTGGAGGATTGCTATACAGCCCGGGACTGGGTGGATCGGAGGAAGAGGAAGGAGGTCGCTTGGATGGAGCTTCAACTTATCAGGCCAGAGCCGGCCTTCTTCAACAGCACTGGAGCGTACAGACGTTCAAACTGGCGGACGTTCAAGAAGAACTACAACGCCAACAAGGCCTCCAAGCGTGCCCTCTTGGATTGGGGTCCACCGGATTCGTACTATGCCAACTCGAGGCAGATGCAATTTCGCAACTACAAATGTGAAGATCTCTCTCCGTAGGCGAAGGAGTTCTTCAGAGTCTTCATCGATGTGCGGTCGCGGTTCGTTTCACCAATGGGAGCACTGCACTTCCGTTCTTACAAGGCGGCAATGAATTCGCTCGGGACGTGGCCTTCGGATTCATGGCGCAACCTGGGCTGCAATGTGAAGCTCGGCATCATCGACTTTTGGAACATCCCTGGGTTCTCTGGGACGTCATCGTCGTCGTTGGAGAGGCCCTTCTTCGACGAGTTCATGACGATGTTCGCATCGAAAGGGCAGCCTCCCCTCACCGATCTTCCAGCCTGGCTCTTCATTTGCGGCAACGAGCAGTCACACCTTCAAGTGACAGCGTTTGCTGAGGGCCCGTCGTTGTGCCATGCATACGATGTGCTGCAGTCGAAGTATCTTCCCTCCGAGAACGAGCGCCTGGGAGGATACGTGCCAAAGACCAACAACACTCTAGACCCGGTTCGGCTCCTCTTTCTCTTCAAGAAGGAGCTTACGGTGATCCCGGTCGTAAAGAAGATCTACGCAGCTCCAGAGCATGTGTTGTACACGAAGTTTCGCAAGTACAACAAGTTGGCGTACTCCATGAATTTGAACGAGCTGAGGATGGAGTTCTTCATCAAGGTCCTGGAGCTGTTCTGCAAGAGGGGGGAATCCGTTGTCCAGCTGTTTGGCGGGACGAAATTACTGACAGCGAGTGTGGTAAGCATCCCTGCAGTTTAGCTCGAGTCGAGCTAAACTGTTTATTCCCTTTCCGACTGCTTAGTTTGAAAGAGGTCTTGCCTATGCTCTGTTGGTGTCACTTTAGCTCGACTCGAGCTAAAGTGTCGGCTTTTACTTGTACGATTTTATGGATGTCATTTACTTCGTTCGTATGATTTGAAGTTATAATAGCTGAGTTTTCATACCAGCAATTGTTTGTAGTGAGTTTAGCTCGACTCGACCTAAATTGAATCTTGTTCAATCCATTGGTGTGCAGATACTGGACCTGGAGGCATTCTGCATTTCTCACGACACCGATGAGCAGGATCTCGACGACGCCTTTGAGGTCGCCTTGACGTTGGATCGGGCCGATTTCGATATTTCTGCGTATCACGTCAACTTGGAGATCTTCCCCGAGCTTGGAGATGCCGTTGGAAAGGGGAAGGGGAAAGCCATTATTGACCTCGGCGATGAGGAGGAAGATGCGGAGCCGAGCGCTGTGGTTGTGTGCCCGATCTCAAGCACCGTCACTCCGGATAATGAGTCCCAGGACGACTTCGTTGACGCTACTCCGCCTGAGTTTTAGAGTGCCTCTCAATCTGAAGCCGGGGACACAATCGCATCCTCGCGACAACGACTCAACTTCTCGGAGTTGGATTCGTTGGAGATTTCAGACAGGCCTCATTCAGCTCCCACCTTGGGCGCTTCAACCGCTCGCTCGGCGGCCAAGAAGATGAAGGTTGCTAACGCGAGCACGCGCTCTCCGTTGGCTGTCGCGAGCAGCGCTCAGGATGACAGCAAGTTGATCTCCCTTGAGAAGAAGCTCGAAGAGGAGGCCACCCGGATGAGGTTGATGGAGCAGCGACTGGCGGAGCGCGACGAGGAGCTCAGGGATCTACAGTGGAGGCGTGACGATGAAATGAAGAGGGACCAAGATCAGAGGCATGCCGAGATGATGCTCATGATGCAGAGATTCATGTCGGCTAATTTGCCTGCTGGCGCCACAGCACCGCCCGTAGTTATTGCTGCAATCCCCCAGCCTCCCGCATCGCCGGACGGCGGGTCTCCGAGTCCGTCTCTCGATTTGCAGCTACCATATCCGTCGGGTACCTCCCCCGTCTCCAGTGGGGCTCAATTGCTTCCTGTTCTCCCTTCCGCATCGGCCCGCCCCTCTTCCCCTCCGAAGTCGCCCGATCGGGACGAATCTATCGCAGATGTCCCCAGGTCATCGTCAAGTTAGTGTAACGTAGTTGCGAGTGTATAGAGGCAGAACATTTTGTAAATGTCCAATTTTGTACTCCAGTATTAATTTTGTTAATATTACAGTGCGCGGCGAGCACTTCAGCTCGACTCGAGCTAAACTGCTTGACATCTAACCATTGTGACTTGTATCCGTGTCCTCTGTGCTCATCCGCTGATAGGGTGAAGTTGTTGAATTTTTCCAGATCTAAGTTTCGGTGATGACGCGATTGCTCAACCAGTCATAGAAGAGGTCGTCCAAACTGCAGTCCCAGTCATAGAAGAGGTCGTCCAAGTTTCAGCCGTGCTCGTAGACGAGATCAATCATGATTCTGCTGCCCTGGAGCCACCTCTTCTTGTCCCAGAACTGTGCCCCCAAATGGATGTCGGGCACTCCGGGCCCCTTGACAGCATGTAGGGTTCGTTGGGATCGATGGATGCCCGAGACGAAATGCTGCAGGACGATGAAGTTCTCGAGGTATTCTTCTAACTCTTTTCGAACTCCACTCATGCCCCCATCACTCGTCCCCCCATTTATCTCTTTCGTTCTACGTATTGTTGATTCGTCGTTGTTAATGAATCTGTAGTAATATTGGTCGTTCTCCTGGTGTTTCCGAACCAGGTCGGCGAGGCATCAATAAATGATGCCAATAATCTAGAAGAAATACCTAGAGTCCAATCAGATATCGAGGGCAGGTGGTTGAACATTGTGCTGGACCTCAATGGGATTCTATGCACGTGTGAGCCGTCGTGGTAGGCCAGAGGATCCAGGGGCTCTATCCCGTCCATTCACTCGGCTTCGCTGCCGGCCGAAGTAGGCCCTAAACTAGTTCGAGTACGCCCTGGTTGTACTGAATTCCTTACGAAGTTGTCTAAGATTGCCACCATCACGATCTGGAGTTCGATGATGGAATCTACAACGCGTCAGATATGTAATTATCTTTTTCAGCATAGTTCTTCGTACCCCCTCAGGATCTTTGGTTAGGAGAGTTGCGATAGGGTTCCCGAGCGTAGAGTCGGTAGCAGAACATTCTACATGAAGGAATCTGGCACTCAGAAGGACATCTTCTTGAAGACCTTATCGAGCCATCTCTTCAATAGGTTGGGTCGTGAGTATACTCCGGCAAATACGCTTGTCATTGACGACAGCCCGATTAAGCACATGCTCAATTTGCCGGAGAACGTCCTTCTTCTTCCATCATGGTCGCACAAACATGTTGGCGCGAGAGACGACTCTGTATTGTTGGAGGAATTGCTGCCATATCTCTCTGACCTTCATCAGTTTCCGGGTGGTCTAGCGCAGTACCGGGCCGAACATCCCTCTCGCCGGGAGATGTTTTATAATGATCAGAAGACGTGTGGTCAGTCTGCGAGTATCTGGAACGCAATCCAAGCGTTTCAGAATCTCCGCTCTTAATGCCGTTGGAAACGCTTAGATGCCTTTTACACTTTAGGTCGCATAGAGCTAAACTATATCGATTGACTGCAGCTCGATGTTGTAAATTTTGTTGGACCATTTTTTGTGTATATTTTTTTTATAAATGAAACTGAGATGTTTCACCGCTTTGTTTGTTGTGGGAATTGGATATCTACTGCTGATGGAATGTCGTGCTATTTTGAATGATTGGAATTTTCATCTTTTGTTCTAAGGTATGTGAGTGTCGCTCTGGTTGAAATTTCTACAGGACTGTGATTGTCGGGCGTCCGTGGATTCCTTGCTAGGGCCAGAGGAGTTCGTCCTTTCTCTTCGGAGTAAAGGGCTTTTGTTGTACTCTACTGCAACCGCGCAATCAACCATGGATTATTCGACCATGGCAGTGGACGATGGAGTTGTTGAAAGCCCTATTGCGCGGGAGCCAATTCATGATAGGAACAACTCGCCTTCGCCGTTGTGGCCTCGTTTAGTTCCTGGGTCCTCGCCTTTAAATCCGGATAATTGTACTCCAGCAAAGCGTATTCTCTACGACGGTTTAGGGATGGTACTTCCCAACGCTTGCTTGCGGTGCGTGTTATGATGACCTCCAATTTATTGCACTAGTGCGATGTTTTGGCCTAGACAATTTTGGTTTGTTGTTGAGCTACATTGCACTAATGTAGTTTTGGTTCATTTGAGCTTGTTTTTTAGTTGGGGGTTAAATGTGCTCTATGGATCTTTCTTTGTGCATTTTAGCTCCATCCGACCTAATGTGCGCTAGGATGGATCTCAATGATTAAATTTTCATGTGTGTTGTGTAGCAGTATTCGATCTAAATTGTATTTCTTTGGATTGTGTGTGGCGCCTATTGTGCAGGAACCATTCGGTAAATGTCTCCGTCCCCGAACTTTGTCTGGAGATGCTGCTAGAGGAAAATGCTCTCCTTCCCCCACCCGCCGGCACTCGCTGCCCAAATCAAACAGTGACGAGGTGCATAGGCGGGGTTTGCAGCGTCTTCTAGAGAGTCCATTAATGCAAGAGAATGGCGCAACATGGACAAGGCAACGTCAGAGGGCTTTTTTGAAGACGCGTATAGAAGCTTATGGTGGAACTCCGTAGACCATTTGATTAGTGATAGGACGATTGTGTTTTGCCTCGGGGTGAATGAGTGTTGTTTGTGATTTTTTTCATGAAGTTTTAAATAAAGCTTGGAATAATGGTACATGCTTCTTTAAGCGTTACCATTTTTTGGGACATTCGGCTAATTTGGTCCATCCATGTAATGAAATATAGTATTCTTGGTGCATTGTTGATATGCTTTGCACCTACAATTGTCTATATATATTGATACTTTAAAGATCATATATCTTCAAAATCATGGAAATCTCCCATTATAACGAATATGGTGTTAAGGAATTATACAGTCCACACATGGATATCCTTTTAGATGATTCCGTGAAACTGAGTGAGGATTGTCACATGCTTGGCTCCACCAGCAACCAACCACTAAGGTCAGCCCTCCATCCAAAGCCATCCAAAGGACCGTAGTTGTAGCAAAGATCAACATAGTCCATGCTTCCAAATGGATGGCATACTTGTCGAGAGATGCATATGAGCACGTTTCTTGAGCATCCGTAAGGCAATGATATCTTGCCTCACGAGATCAATAACCCAACTCTCAAATCCTATTTGTGAATGAACAATCCAAAACTTGATGAATGTTGCTTTCATTGCTTAATATGATCTATCTTTGTTGTCACCTCTAGATTTAGATGACAAAATACTAGAGCCTCAATAGGCCTTGCTATTACAGTTTGTATATAAACTACAAACCCCTGCCGGCATCGGCAACCCCCATATTAGCACCGGCAGCCTCCATGCAGCCCCTATGTTGGCACCGGCAGCCTCCATGCTTACACCGGCAGCCCCCATGCGGACACCCGTAGCCCCCATGTTGACACCGACAACCTCCATGTCGACACCAAAAGCCCCCATGCCGGCACCGACATCCCTTATGCTAACACTGGCAGCCCCCATGCTAACATTGGAAGCCCCCATACCAGCACAAGGAGCCCTTATGCTGACACCGGCAACTTCCATGTTGGCACTGAAAGCCCCCATGCCGGCACCGGCAGCCTCCATGTTGGCACCGGAAGCCCCCACGCAGGCACTGGTAGCCTCCATGCTGATATAGACAGCTCCTATGCCGGCACCAACAGCTCCATACAACCCCGTGTTGGCACCAATAATCTTGGTCGGCAAGCAACAAAAAGCAATGTGAGTACATGCAGATATCAACTACGTGCTGCTAGATATTAAAATGACAACCAAATGAAAGATGTTACTTGAAGAACCTTCAATCCAAAGGCAAGTGCCACGAAGTTTCTTATTGGCACTCCCAAGGGAGTACCGGTGCCAGCAGCTCTCTAAAAAACACTCTTGAGAATTTGATGCGACTACTTAAATGCTATAGCACAATAGCAACGAAGCTTGGATGAGAGAGTTGTGGGAAGGCGTTCCCACTTGATTCCGGACACTAGCTCCAAATCCGGAATGAAATTGGAGAAAATAAAAAAAATTAGGCCTTAAGCTTTGTTTAAATAACATAAATAGGTCCTAGGTAGAAACAAAGTCTCATTGCTACATGAGCATCCTTAAACATAACAGTTCCTGTACTTTTCCGGAAATCCGGAAGCCGAAGTTCGGTGGAATCCAAAACCGGTCATAACGGTCCGGACGATATCCGGATCCGGAAACGTCATCATGACCCCAACGGACATCCGCACATCATGCCGAATATAAAACACGTATGTCACAGGAGGGCGCCATCATTTTTCGTTTGTCGTTTTTGTGCTCTCTTCTCTCTCTACTTCCCTCTACCTTCCGTCTTCTAGTTTTCTAGTTCAGAAATAGTTTTTAGAAACGAGGGTTCAGGTGAGGTGAGTGCGTGTAGGTGCGTAGAGAAAGATTGCAAGGCGCAAGCAGACCGTGAGGTGGGGCCGGATGGCAGGGAAGAAGGGCAAGACTCTAGCTTCCGCCGGAACCCAATTGCTCCAGAAGGTGGCTCCGGAATCGCCAACTTCCGAGGAGGAGCTTAGGGTTCTGAGACTTACTTAGAGGTCATGGGCTGTCACGGCCTGTTGGGAGTGTCATGGGCCTTCCAGAGCGAAGCGATGGTGTCTGAGCTTGTGGAGAAGCCGCCGAACCAGTTCAACGGCCGCATCAAAGCTCATACGGAAGAGTGGACTGCCGCAGCATGGAGAGACACCTACAGCTTCCAGCAGGGGATAGTGAAGGTGGCGGAGCGCAACAACGACTTCCTGAAGGGAGAATTCCTACAAAAGGCCAATCCAATGGATGGGTACGTCTTCGGTGATCTCAAGGATTTGGACGCCAGGTTAGTGATTGCTTTCCTGAACCATGTTTTCCATCCGGAAAAGCCAAAGAGGGTAGTCGCAAAGCTAGCCAGTCTGTTCCTACGGGCAATGAGGGGAAAGCATATGGTAGACTAGGCAGCCCTCATGGGAGACCAGGTCGACCGGATGGTCAAAAACCTTTCGAAGGTGATGAATACGACAATGCCCCTTTTGACATATGTGGCGCATCTGTACACCAAGAAAAAGCTGCTGAGTCCGGAGGAATAAGATGAATTCGACAAGCTCCTCAACATCCAATCTTACGGCGGGTGGGAGACAGAGGACAAGAAGGAGAACTTTGAAGACACGGAGTCACCAACATCATCCCCGCTTGTCACTAGGAGATCCCGGAAACGGAGCAGGTCAGTCCAGAAGACTCTGGAACCCGTAGGTCGGAGCTAGCTACCGGAAGAGAGAGCAACTCAGACCCAAGACGAGTCACCATCCACCGGAGCGCAACCCGGATAACCTGACCAAACTGGAGTAGAGCCGGTTTTAGCTTTTTCTCCAGCAATGACCGGTTGCATAGCGGAAGACATTGCGGAGCTCTGCCACCATGTAGTCTAGCGGACAAGGATTCGGGACAAGCATCCAATGAAAATCTCTTGTCCTCTACTCCAAGTGATACGGTAAGGGCATTATATAATAGCGGCGGAAATATGAACAGTGCCGTAGTCAATGGAATTGGGGAGAGGGATTGTTTCACAGAGACATTGAACGAGGTGAACGTGGGGGTGACATTCAATGAGCATGTAAACTTGAGGGGAATGGAGAACATGGGTTGTGCTGCAACCGGTATTCCTCAAGCTTTGACACCGGTCAAAGACATGGCTGTTGTTGACTATCGACCCGTATCTCCATACACTCCACTTGTACGAGGAGGCAACAACGCAATATCCGAATCTATACGGCGTGGTCATGCATCACAGGCAGCAGTTCATAGGGACCTCGCAGGGATTGACAGTATGGATCAAACAACAGACGAGAAGGACGAGAAGCTCAACTGAGGATAGATCATCTGGTTTCTCTTGGACCATAGTCGGAAGATGGAGGAGACTTGGAGCAAGATGCAAGAGCTGGTAAAGAATCTGATCCCTATACGTGCTTTTGTTGAAATAAAATTTAAAACTCAATTAATTAAAATAAAGAAGACAATTATAGGGTTAAAAAATCCAATGGACTTACAATACAAAGAAATGAATATAATTGAAATATGTATAAAAAAAATGAAAGAGAAAATAAACATCAAGACTAAACAACACTGAAGTCTGTTCAAACTCAATTACGAATCATGCAACTCTTGAAGCAAATCCCTTGGTTCACCTAAAAATATGTGCTGAAAGTTTTTGCTCTTTTGAATTGCGGATTTTATCTCACATTGCACAAATAGGAAGAGTCGAACTATCAACAGTTTGACGGCTGGAAGTACCAAAAGTGTAGAGACTTCTGGGGAGTTGCTGAACCACCGCTTAAAAAAAAGTATTTTACTTTGGAAGTGAAGTACTGAATTAGACCTTCACATATGGTATTGACACATATTATTGGTAAGATATGATCAAGGCTCTAAATGGTGGCCCTTTATTGATGTGGCTAATTGAAGACTTGATGTTACCCTTTCTATTACTGAAAAAGATTTACTTTTCTCGGGCTCCGAGCCCCCATGCACCACATGGTTGTCTCAGGGTTTTTTTTAGTCTGCACAGTAGGCGGTGGCCACCACTATAGCTGGAAACCAAGGTAGGTTGGAGAGAGGGTTATGGTTTAGGTCGTTCTCTCTTGCAAGCTTTGTAGCCACTTCGGAGCCCAATAGTGAAACTTTGTCAGTTTCAAGGTTTGAGATAATGTAGGTCACCATGATAACTATTGTACTCGTGATATCGTGGTTGTGATATGAAGTTTTAATGTTGTGCATTTCACACTCTATACTGGTACTCACTACATTTTTAGAAGGAGGATATGTCAAGGTCCTGAAGGTGTGAAGCTAGTGAGGTAATGCGGAAGCCGACGTAGAAGCAGTGGAGAAGATCTTAGTACAAACATGTGGACATAATCCGGGCCTATTTTTTTTGTCTTATAGGAAGTAAGTCTAGGAAGGCGCTTGACATCGATTTCTTTCTTCAAGTATTTGAATAGGTAAGGTCCTGTATAAACGGTGCGTCATCAAGTCTGATTTCATGCTTTTGATTATATATGATGGCATCCATAATATCTTGTAACATTACGTCATGACTTTACACAAATGTGTATAAGGATTTGTTTATTTATTTCATGTTTATAACTGTGAGTGATATCACTTGTATGGAGTTTTCTAAATAAGTATTCCTTGTGTAGTTGATCAAAAGGTAGTTGTAACTAAGGATTGACTTCATGACATTTGAAGAGACCCTTTAAAGTATTTTGCAGAAACGGCGCCTTTCATGTGGCAGGAGTTCGTGGGGATCAACACAGAGGCCAGGCAAAGACCTTGTAAAGAGCTAGGTAAATATGGTTCTGCTATGTCAATTGCGTACATAAAATTTTATCAGCGATAGTTGTGTTTTTTGTTCTTTCACAGTTTGATTATGAAAAATGTGTTAAGGGTACAATACAATATTTCATGTCGTATGTGAACGACTGTGTACAGGAATATGGATCACAATGGTAATAAAGAATCATTGCAAGCAATGACCGAGGTGCATGGCAGTTTAGTGGATCTCCGAACAGAACCGCTGCTGAGGTTTTTAAAGGTAGAAGTACCTTACAAGCCAAATCTGCTTATTTAGGTAGGGGAACTCCAAATGTTCCACCTTTTGCTTATGCGGCATTGAGCCCCGAGTTTTCATCAATGCGCGCAGGAAGACTTAGACCTACTAGTGCATCCAATGAAAATCTCTTGTCCTCTACTCCAAGTGATACGGTAAGGGCATTATATAATAGCGGCGGAAATATGAACAGTGCCGTAGTCAATGGAATTGGGGAGAGGGATTGTTTCACAGAGACATTGAACGAGGTGAACGTGGGGGTGACATTCAATGAGCATGTAAACTTGAGGGGAATGGAGAACATGGGTTGTGCTGCAACCGGTATTCCTCAAGCTTTGACACCGGTCAAAGACATGGCTGTGGTTGACTATCGACCCGTATCTCCATACACTCCACTTGTACGAGGAGGCAACAACGCAATATCCGAATCTATACGGCGTGGTCATGCATCACAGGCAGCAGTTCATAGGGACCTCGCAGGGATTGACAGTATGGATCAAACAACAAGACGGGCTATGCAACGAAGAGCAGAAACTGAGTACGCGTATCATAAGAGAGTAAATGACGGCACACAATTTACAGTATTGACTGACTCAGCCGGGAAAATTGTTACTTTGAAATTGAAGGTGACTTCCATGATCAAGAACCTAATCAAGTCGCATCTGGATGTGGGACAAGTCCACTACGATGATGATGACAAACAATTTGTTTTCATTGAGAATGTTGTCCGTTCTCACTTTCTCTTTGAACCTCCATTGAAATTTAATTGGTTCCCAGACTATATGAGGAAGAAGTTGGAGAAGATTCGTAGTGCTTATCGCAAGCACTGGGAAGAATTTGGAACAAAGCATGACGATTGCCCAGCAAAGGCGTATCCGACATTGTTATTCTGGTGGCAAAGCCCAGCAGGGTCAAATAAGGGACATAGGATGCGAGAGATGAACCGAGCACGTAAAGGTCACCATAAAGGAGGAGCGCATGAAGGACACCCAGGAAGTATTCCAAATATGTTGCATGAGGCTGATTCACATGTAAGTTCTAAGTGAAAGCATACACACAATAAAAAAAACATTTAGAACATACCCTGGACGGTGTCATGATGTTATTGGAGTGACCGTCACCATATACTTGCTGTCGAATAATAAGGGAGGGAAACTTACAGACTTCTTTGAAAAGTATATGATGGAGATAGTATTTATGGTGGTTCTTAGAGTAGTATGTTTTTGGGCAAAGAATGAAATTTAATTCGGTCGTAGCCAGAATATTATTACTAGTGTGGTTGCATTTGTAGTAAGTTCCGTAGGAGAATTTATGAAGGACAAATTTATTGTAGTAGCAATTAATTATTAGTATGTGAAGGTATCAATTTGGAAACATGTATCTTTCAACTTGAATAGATAATGGGGGGGTGAAATATTGTTGGCAAATGTAACATGGGGGAAGTTTAGTAATGAATCCCAAAATGAATGTCGAAATGTAAATAAGATAATTTGCACGTGTATTAGAGTCGTAATCTGTGAATTATCTATTTTACTCGGTAATATTTTAATGACAAAGATGGGGCTATCATGTGTTTTCTACTATTATTTATGAGTTTGTGGATTATTTCATTGGTTTTTTGACACATTGTTTATTAACGTGGAGGATGTATAGATTAATCCATCAAGCAAATCCAATGCTGGAAGGGTCATGGGCAATACCATGGTCACTCATGAAGACCCTAGCCTCATCGTCATAGCAAAAGAATTAGATGAGTTAAAGCAGACCATGCAAGAGATGAGGACGAGGATGGATGCTTTACCAGTACTCATGGATGAGCTTCGGGGACTTCTCTTACAAAGGAACAATACATTGCCATTGTCGAATTCCGAGAATGTTGTTCTCACTTCTGTCAAAGTAGGATTGGAAGGACATGCATCTGTGAACAAGCATGTGCACTATATTGTGGAGGGCTGCGCACAAAAGAGAAATGTAAGAGGAAAACAAATAATCTTGGGCTTTTGACTATGTAGATAGTATAGTGGTTTCTGGACTTGATTCATTGAAGACCGAATCTTGTTTTGTGCAGATGATGGAGACTGTCAATCACGAAAGTGGGCAAAGATGCATGGGGATGGAGAATTGTCCATCATCAATGAGCGTTGAGTACGAAATAGGTCACGCAGCGTTAGAAGCAGATATTATGGAGACAAGTGAAGACAAAACTGATACGGACGATGTCAACGATGTCGAAATCATAGAGGACCTACAGTGTAAGGGCAGAAACATAGAAAAGCCGCCGGCAGTGCTGAAACGAAAAGCATGTGAAAATATCAGTGGAGAAGATGAAAGTGAGTTAATCAATATCACTGAATGTGATGTGAATATCCCTTGAAGTACTTCATATGCATTTGCTCACAAATTTTTCATTGATATTCAAATATTGCTATACTCATGTGTTACGGAGAATGAGAATGTAGATGTATGTGCTAGATTATTGACTTCAAATTCTACCTAATGCTTTGTAGAGTAATGATATTGATAATATTGGATGGAAACTCAGGTGGTGCAAGGACAATGCTAGGGCCGGCATTGGTAAAGACTGCAAGGACGTTGGCAACAGAGGGCATGAAAAGTAACGGCAGTGGTTCTACATTTCAAGTGGACGAAGCAAATTATGCCGGGTGCGAAGGCAATATTGTTCACATAGAAGAAGATCGTCCACGACGGGAAAAGAATAAGGTGACTGGAATCAGGCAAGGACAACGACGTAAGAGCAAATATGATGACTGTGTACCACCCTCAACACTGAAACCAAAAAAAAATCAGGTACTCACTTGTTAATACGTCGATATTGTTGGAATCATCGATGGATAAGGAATTGGTCCAATTGGACAAGCAAAAAGTGCGCAAAATTTATAAGACTTTCTAGGAGCTATGAAGTGATAACTTTGATGAAAATCTGTAGTTCGAAGCAAGAAGAAGAATGCGGAGTGTAATTATGGAATAGAGGAGGTGCTTGAAAAGTGAAGATTTGTGGTAACATAATATTGTAAGAACAAACTAGATCAGGTAAACATTGTGTATTATTGAACGCGTTCACTGAGAATTAGGTATGCATGTGAAGAGCCGGAAATGCCTTCAGCACAAGGGACACCGGACACATATTATTCTATATTTTAGACATAGTGTCTAAATTTATATAGTGTAAATGCTATAATTAAAGATTAATAATGGATATTTCAGACAATAAAACAATGTACACCTTTTGTTTTATAAGATGAATGAATCCAAGGAAATTATAATGATGCATTCTTGTAACTTCTAAGGAACTCAAGAGTATATGGAATAGGAGAATAATTAATGTGTCTCGTATATAGATGTTATAGTATTTGGAAGTTATAGGTTGAGGAAATACTAATGAGTTTTAAGCATGACAGGTTAAGTATCCATTGCCTGCCAACAAGGAAGTTTGGGTCATGCATCCTGCGTACCCCGACATTCCGGTGGCATTGGGAAAAACAAGTTACAGTTTTAAGACCACCAAAAGTACACTACTATCATCACCTTGGCGAAGTCTGACGTGGGAAGCTGGCATGCAACTTGTAGAAATAAAGAAAGTCTATCAATGTGGTGTTAAGGTAATGCATCCTACCAATCAACCCAATAAAGGGATGATTACTCTGGATAATGTGCAAGACGTCAATTTCTCGGAGGAGGCCTTAGTCATGTGGGGGACAGAGTATTTAATATTGATTGCTTCACCCTTCACAAAAAAGAAGAAGTGAAATGTTGAGGTACGTATTCCACCAGCGCTTGAGCAATGGTATATCATAGTTGTTTGTAGAAGCATAAATGAACAACTTCAAAGTCGTCAGCACTATGCGTGCAAAAGGCAGGTCTAGATCAAAGATGTTGATCTTATGAACTAGAGCATTCAGACATAATATAGTTATGTTATTAAGAAGTGACCTGAAACCATCGGTTTTGTTGTACTTCAGAAGTAATATTATATGTTTCACATGTATTAGTGGAACTATTTGTCTTTTAATTTCCATGCATTGGTCTAGACTCCCTATCAAGTGAATATGTGTTTACATATAACCTAGATGTATGTTTTTTTGGAATGTAATGAATAAGATGGAAAATACAAAAGGGTATGTGGTGAAATTTAGCTGTATAGATTATAATCTAGAATCAATGATTTAAAACCGAGTTTTGGAAAAATTCATCTTCTGATATAATTATTTACATTATATGTGAAATTATATTCACCAAAAAAAAGAATGATGTAGGACAGAACACATATTGGAAATCATACCCCGAATCATACTTGGAATCATACCCGAAGTAATACCTAGATTTATACCTCATTTCTTACTTAGAATTATACCTAGCCTTATACTTGAAATCATACCCAGAATCATATCCGGATTCCTACCACGATTCATACCTGGAAAAATATCCGGATTCATATGAGGAATCATACCCAAATATTACCTGGAATCATAACTGGAATCATATCCGACATTATACCCGGATTCATACCCGAAATTATACCCGGAATCATACCCAAAATTATACCCGGAATCATACCCAAAATTATATCCGGAATCATATCCGAAATCATATCCGGAATCATACCCGGATTCATACCCAGAATCATATCCGGAATCAAACCCGGAATCATATCCGAAATCATACCCGGAATCATATCCGAAATCATACCCGGAATCATATCCGAAATCATACCCGGAATCATATCCGAAATCATACCCGGAATCATATCCGAAATCATACCCGGAATCATATCCGAAATCATACCCGGAATCATATCCGAAATCATACCCGGAATCATATCCGGAACCCTAAACCCGGAATCATGTCCGGAATCGTACCTGAAATCATATCCAGAATCATACCCGGAATCATGTCCGGAATCGTACCTGAAATCATATCCAGAATCATACCCGGAATCATATCTGTAACTATACCCGGAATCACGCCCGGAATCATGCCCGATATCATACCCGGAATCATACCCGGAATCATACCCGGAATCAAGTGAGGACTAATACCCGGATTCATACCCAGAATCTTGCCCGGAATCATACCCAGATTCATACCCAAATTCGTACTTGGATACATACCAAAAATCATACCCGGGTTCTTACCCGGATTCATACGTAGCTACATACCCCGATTCATACCTTTGTTTATACCCGACATGAAACCCTGTATCATACCCAAATATATACCTAGATTCAAACTTGGTATCATACCCGATTTCGTACCCGAATTCATACCAGGTATCGTATTCGGTTTCATATCCAATATTATATCCGGATACGTGTCGAGAACACAGAAGGAGCTACGAAGATGAGGTAATTTTTAGAAACTTTTGTAGTACATGACATGTCTATTTCTCACTAGACGTTAACTATGGTGAGATGCATTAAGTCAGGTGCACGTGTTAGCACATTGGAGTTTCTCACCGGACTTTAGCAATAGGCAGGTGCATCATGCTGGCTGCACGTGTCAACATACGGGATGGAAACCTCATCTGAAGTAAAATGTGGTAAACATGGAAAAGTGGAGGATAAAGTAAAATCGTCATTTTACAGTGTCGAAAGGGGGCACGAAGGGGGAGAGGCTACTAGGAGCTGAGGTTCCAGCACCCCGACCAACGCCCACAGTCCGACTTTTCTTATAGTGTTAACACCAATTCCACAAAACAACAATCAACACACGCATTCTCGATACAAACAGAAACTAAGAGATTGAGATACAACAAATGCCTGAAGAAAAGGGAAAAAAATCATACAATCACAGCAAACACCAAACACCAAAACACCATAATTTCAACAAACAAAAAACCAGAAAACAAGAAACAACAAACATAATTCACCAAACTAGAAAAATCATGAAACATTTGTAGAAGAACAAAATCTGTACACATACCTTTAAGTGTCGAAAGTCTTCTTCAGCTTCTTGTTCTTCCTCCTCTTCGAAATTCACGTCAATCCTTCACAGCATCACGCGTTTCTATCTCTACGTGCTTGAGACCTCACACAATTCTAGCTCTCACTTCCTACAAATCCTATCAGCAGAAAATCTAAGCATACACGTTTCGGAGAACGTGTGCAACAAACCCTAACAGAAACTCTATCAACAGTGCCACTACAATCACAAACTCACGAGTACTCTACACGAACAACACGCAACAAAAGCACGAGCGCAACACGAACACAAGCGGAGCACGAGTAGAGCGCAAGACAAACACGAACACGAAGAGGATGAGCACAGACACGAACACAAAGGACGAATACAAACACAAAAACGAAGAGGAACACGCACATGAACACAAAAATGAGAGAGAAAAAAAGAAGTCACGGCCCGATTCCAAACCCTGGACATCTTCGACTTCAAACCCTAAGCCGTAAGGTCGGCTCCTATAGCCGCGTCGATACCCTCGAGATACCCTCGGGATACCCTCGGGATGCTCCCTCATATATCGGCCTAATACCCTCGGGTATTATAGTGGATGCACCTTTTTTTTTAAAGTTTTTTTTTAAAATTACTTTTTGATATTTTTTTTAAATGACTTTTCGATTTTAAAAAAAAATCAATTTGATTTCGTACTTTTTGCACATTTTCCATTTCATTTTTAACAAAGTTAAACCTTCTCATAATTTTAGTTTTATACGCGTTTACAATTTCTCTACTTGTAAGTTTCCAAGACATTTCTCTGAGCCTAAAACACTACAAATTTGTAAATTTTGAGGCAATGAGCGGTAGTCAAAGAAAGTATAATATTTCCAATTTCGATCGAATGATCTCATTTAAGACTTATATATTCCTATATTCTTTATAATACACAAACTTTGATTGCACGGACGTGAACAATTCATGTGTTTAGTGTTGAAAATAGGATTACAGTGCTTGGTTTTCTTTCATGCTCTGAGTGGATTAGTTGGCTTTCACTTGACACAATTTCAATTACTGCATTACACAAGGTGTAAATTCATTACCATTGTTATATATAAGTTCCTCCTACACCAGTTATTAAGTGTTGGAGAGGAATGAAGCACATTTAAAATAGTTCTAAAGATACGATTTAGGATTCTATTACTTTGAATTCCAGTTTTTTTTTTGTGAGTTTGATATTTATTACTCTGTGAATCAAACAGACTATTCGTATGTTAAGACCACATCTTGCAGTAGTATAAAGGTAAAATAAATGCCGGTGCACACTTTAGCTCTATTGGAGCTAAAGTGTGCATATTTTCTTTTTAGTTCCCTACATTTAGTGATGGTGCACACTTTAGCTCTAATAGAGCTAAAGTGCGAATTTTTTCTTTTTATTTCACTTCATTTTGCTTTAGTATGTTAAGCTTTAGTATATTTGCTTTTAGTGTAATGATACAAATAGTGTAGTTAGAGCATCTTCACCTATGACGGGGAATTTTCCACGCCATCAGGAGACGTGCCCAAGTTTGAGATGACGGGAGAGGGGTTACCCTTTCCCTTCCGCACCCGTCCTGGAATTGGCGACTCCAGGGGAACGCCAGCGCTCGCCGTTGTCGCCGTAGTTGGCCCATTTTTCTTTAGGTTTCTATTGTTCTTTTAATTCCCTCATGTCATTACATGATTGGACACATTCTCCCGGACCCTCTGCCCCGGTGGAGATGCTCTTTTTCTAGTACACTATTTGTCAACAAGTTGGCAATTAGTTTTAGCCGCCATTGTCATTAATATTATCCTTCATTTGTCCACCTACTGTAGTTCATTTTGTATTAGCCCTCACTCAAAACCCTACCCTAGCACACAAATTTGTTACTTCATAAATAGTGTTAGCCCAGAATCTTCTGCCAACCGATCGCCATGCAATTATTCTTCTTGTCTCATCTTCAACCTCAAATTCTTATCGTCTTACTAGAGTGTTACCCGTGTCCTCTGGACACAACATTTTTTTGTGTTGAGTCCCCACCTCCCCATCCCCTAGCCCTTTCCCTCCAATCCATCATCCCCCCGTCTTTGTCCCCTAGCCCTTTCCCTCCAATCCATCGTCCCCCCCGTCCTTGTCCCCTAGTCCTCCATCCTTCGTCCCCCTCCCCATCCCCGTCCCCGTCTCCGTCCTCGCCCCCATCTCCGCCCCGTCCTTTCATCCAAAACCATTACTTGTAGCTTTTATTTACTTTTTAGCTTTAAACTTTTAACTTTTGCATAACTTTTTCATCCAAGCTCGACGCGTTTTTTTCATCTACGCCTTCACCCATTCAACGGATTTCTCATCCTGTATTCTTTTATAGATATAGATTCACAACTATTCTCATTCTTTTGTCTTGCATTTCTTTTACATTATTTTGGAATATTTAATGAATATTTAATATGTAATCATATCTTAAGCCAATAACTAATGACTACGTAATGAGTTTTTATAGAACATTTAATGTCTATTTGTATATCTGTAATTTTTATGAACAATTAAAGAATATTTAAACATTTTTTAATGAATCTTTAGAGTTTTAAAAGTATATTTTATGACAGTTTAATTAATATTCGTATATTTGTATATTTAAGGATTATTTATAGAATATTTAATGTATTGTTAATGAATAGTTAATGAATAGTTAATGAATTTCAAATGTCAAATCAATGTGTATTCGCATATTCAATGAGTATTTAAGAATATTTACAGAATATGTAATGCGCATTGAATGCATATGTGATGGATATCTAATGAGTTTTTGTTTGTATTTCTATATTTTTTGTATGTTTAAGTTTTTCCCTTCTCCAATATTCCTTTCTTTTCTCACTTTCGTTCCCGAAAGAATGTTCTTATTTTTCCAATCTTCTACTTGAAATTTCATTTTTCCTTCATATGTATATTATACTTTGTCCAATTTTTGAGATTTTCCTTTTGCTTCATACCTACGTCTTATTATTCCCAAGCTCTTTCTTGCAAACTCTTGTTTTTCTACATGCACTCAACCCTTCTTGACTTTAATGCTCAAGATGTAACCAAATCATTATTAAGGTTTCATACAGTAACTGTCCACAAGAAAAAAACTTTATGTTCCACTATTTACTAGGATTGACATTTAGTGTAGTAGTTGACATTTAGTGTAATATAGTTTTGTCACCACACTTATTGTAAATTTTACAATTAGTGTATAATTTCCTATTTAGTGTCCACTACACTAGAAGCCATCTTCTATATACTGGAGCTACATAGTGCAATTTTGCTTTCTAATCCACTCCATTTAGTGATGGTGCACAATTTAGCTCTAGTAGAGCTAAACTGTGCGTGTTTTCTTTTTAGCTCACAGCACCTAGTGATGAGGCACTGGAGCTAAAGTGTGTGCACACACTCCTTTTAGTTCATTGCACGTAGTGATGGGGCACACCTCTGCTAAAAACCAAGTTGATGTATGTGCAATGTGTATTTCCATTTCTTCAAACAATCATTTTGAACTCCGTACTTCTCTTTATGGTTAAGTATTTCACAAGGTGAAATAAAAATCTTTTGAATTTTAAAAGGATTTTCAAATTATGTAGGCCTAAACCTCCAATAGTATTATTAAAAAGCAAAAAAATATGACGATCTCCTAGTCTTCAGTGGATATAAAATCTAAGTATTTCTGGTCCCCTAAATCAATAATATTTGACAATGTGTGAAAATGTATGAATTGGGATATAATCTTATTTTTCACTAGAAAAATAACATGTTTTCCCACAATATCAAACGTTCTAATATTACTTCTATGTATTTATAATATCACATTCCATATTGTGTCATAGCAGAAGGTTTCTAAGGTTCTCGACGTGCCGGCAATCAAGAAGTTCCTCTTCTGGCTAGCATAACTTTTATTGAGCCGTTCAATGAGAACATAAATTACTTAGAAATATGCCTCATGACTTTTGAAATATAATTTGCAACCACTGGAACGTGCTCATAAACTATTTATTCTTTTTTTCATGTATAAAATTTAAAATTACTTACATTATGATCATTAAATTATGCTTGATGCACTAAGTGATACACTTTGTATTAGTTATATTTAATATTTTGATTATCCTTTTTTTCTCATGAGGAGGTCATTCCATTTCTTGTTTAAATCATTTAATATTGTTCCACTCTCTATGTTTTACAAATGACAAAGTCTTTAATTTCACGTCAAAACATGAAATAAATTGTGTATGGTCAAGAATTCCTCCATCTTTCATATCATGCTTAGATTGTCACACCCTAAACTCATGATAATACAATTTGAACTAAAGAATAAGATATTTTAATCCAACTATTAGTTTGCGCACATTTTTGGTCTTTGAGTACTTAGTGGATAGTAACCAATTTCGATTCCAAATCCAGACCATGAGGGCACTTGGGATTCTTGCAAAAGAATAAACATTCTAAATTGATTGCAAAATAGTAACATTATGCACTTTTTAAAAACCCCAAAGAAATGGTGTCCAAAGCATTTTTCTATACATACTTTTTTGCTCAAAATACACGTGCACATACAATAAGTTTTTTTTGTTTTCTTTAATGTGACTCGTTCGTTAAGGTCTTTGCTTTCAACTTTATAGATAAGTCCTATTTGGATTGTAATACAAATTTTTTCTATTCATCTCAATATCTTCTCTACATTTCCTTGTACCTTAGTTGTATTGTCAACATCCGGAATATTCAAAGTATTAGTAAATTGAAATGAAATATCATCACAAGGATAATACCTAAACCAAGGACCCTAAATCCTAAACCCTAAATTCCAAACTCTAAATCCTAAATTCCAAACCCTAAACCCTAACCCTAAGCCCTAATTTTAAACCTAACCCTGCGCGTTACCCTAACCTTGAATCCCACAGTTATGTGTATATTACTCGCATGTGCGAGTATATTTGAGGTTTGTACTCTTCCTTATTTGAGTCGACCAGGAAATAATGGATTCAGTTTCCCGCCGAGATTTAAAATTTGCACTTTTCATGGGGCTGTGGAAAAGTTTCTTCCCGCCAATTCTGAAGTCGTAGCCCGGAATGGAAACGGTCGTGTTACCGTAAGTGACCTCGCCAAACCTCGGCTAATTTTCTCATTTTTTCCTTCTCAGTTTAGATGATGTACAAGGCTGGTGGATGGGAGGCTTGGAGGTGGTACAATTGTGGGAGGTTGAGGAGTGCAACATCTACAGGTTGCGCACGGTTGAGCAGGGCGCTTGCGCGAGGCGGCCTCGCACCAGTTATCTACTTCATAAGGTACACAACGAATACTTCTTGCATTCTCCTTGCACTCTAGCATTTAGGATGTAACAGTGATGCTTATTGCTCTACTTCCTGTAGCTACTGTGATTTTGAAGCGTCACTGCGACTATCTCGATGACTAACGCAAAGATTTGGGCTATAGTATACAGAAAGGCACATCCATTGGCTGAAGAGTTTGTCTGTATGAAGCCCGAAAATGACGCCGAGAATCACGGAAGGACATTTTAGCTCGAATCAAGCTAAGCTGTCATTCCATAATACTAACGACAGTTTAGCTCGACTCGAGCTAAACTGTCAGACGAACTTATTCATGACAGTTTAGCTCGACTCGAGCTAAACTGTCGTTGAAAAAAAGGTAAGACAGTTTAGCTCGACTCGAGCTAAATTGTTGTACTATATTGTTAACGACAGTTTTGCTCGTCTCGAGCTAAACCGTCATACCTTATTTCCTACAACAATTTAGCTTGAGTCGAGCTAAACTGCCGTATCTTATTTACTACATCAGTTTACCTCGAGCCGAGCTAATTTGTCATACTGTCTAATAGTCAACATTTCAGGTCAGGTCGGGCTAAATATCATTATCAAAAGTGTGATTATTCCATTTTTGCATAAAATCTGGTTCCATGAAATTACATTCTTGTCATATAATACCATGTGTTTACCTCGAATCGAGCTAAATTTGCCTGTTCTACAATGTTAATTCAGTTAAATGCAAGTTTTTTCCAAACACCAGACCTTACCTCGATTCGAGCTAAATTACTCACTTCATATGCTTCTTCATTGATTATCATTCTACAAGTTATTCACCCATACTTTTGAAAGGATTTTCTAATACTTATCTTATTGGAATGCAGGATGTCGTCTTTCGAGAACGACGATGTTCATGTTGATGCTCCCGTAAACCCAGACCTTTCTGAGTTTGATGTTATTCCTCGACGTCTCTAGGTTGGGATGGCTGTTTCGCTTCACAATGGTTTGGGTGTTCGCTTTGTGGAGGGGTTGGTTCGCAATGTCCGGTCCAATGCAATTCTTGGTTCCTCAGGTCCTCTTGGGGATTCGAATGTTGTAGTACAGGTGTCGAGGACTTTTGTTCAGGAGGAAGCTCCTGATGAATGGAGGTACTCGTTTAAGTCCTGGCCAATTCAACAAGTCTTCCTAAACGGTGTGAGTCTCTTCCATCATTGCCTTAGGGACGTTTACAATGTCTAGTTGGTTGAGTGTAACAGACCTCTAGGTGGGAGCTCCCGTTCGTACGACAATTCCTCAAGGAATACACGTCCGACAGTGTCCAAGAATGTTGAATTCCTCATGACCCCTCATTCCATTAACGCAGTTGCGAGCAATAGTTGTTGCTGTCAAAACTGTGTTCAACACTACCCTAGAGATAAAATAAAAGCCCTCCGGACGCGCTTGAACAGTGAGACCATTGTGCAGTTCAAAAATCATATCAAACTCGACGTTCACAGACAGTTTCATAGAAACGCTGCGGGTAGGAAGGTTGTGACTCTAGAGGGTGTGGACGTTTGTGCCCATGCCTGGATGAAAATCATGGGTGTAAGTTCGAGTACTTTCTATTGGAATGCGAAGGACGCTGCCGCTGGTCATGCGGCTCAACACCATGGGAATATCGGTTTGCGTAAGCCTAGAGGTCATACGGTTGTGGCTATTGCCGCTCTTGGAGCCATCCTCGATAGACATGCGGACCACATGCCTCACAAGTCTTGTGTTCTCCCATCTAGGGAGAAGACTGTGTCAAAGGTCTTACCTGCAAGTTTTAAGTGGAAGGATCAGATACCGCTTCTTGATGATCATCTTGTTGATTGTGGATTGCCGCCAATCTCAACCTCAAGCTTGAGTAAGATTCGGCGAGTGAGCTTGCCTGAGTACTATGCCAAGAAAGGTGGAGACAACTTTGCCCGTTGTTCTACGTGTGACAAATACCAGGATCAGAAGAAACTTACTCAACCTGGAACACAAGCATCACTGCTATGGCAAAAGAAGATGCAGGCTCACATCAATTCTGCTTTCGCACATCGGGACTTGTACTACGTGAACCGATTTCGATCAAAGTCGTTGCCCCAGGAGGTTCTAACCATCATGCATGATAAGATGGATCACTCAAAGACCGCCTCCCCGGTTTTTTCACATAAAACAAAGCACTTAGATGGGCTTATGAAGTTGCCTCTTGCAATCACAGGCATGCTTGCCCATGGACATGTGGACCAACGTTACGCCCATTACGGCCTTGATTTATACTCCCATGATGCCAATTACACGGTCGGGTCCTTCGCAAAACTATTGCGTGACCTGGAGGCGCCTCCGAAGCCATCGTCCTGGCAACTCTTTCCAGAATCTTGCTCTCATCCATTGTATGCGGCGGTGTTACGGGGTGCAGAGATGTGTTTGGATCCACTAGGGCAGATTTCAGTTATCCCAATTCCGGGGAGGCCTTTGCCTCCAATATTGAACGTGCAAATGGACAATGCTGTTGGTGATAACAAAAATAGATTTGTTTTCTGTTTTTGGTCTCTCCTTGTTGCAAAACGCATCTACCGCAAGGTATATATTAATTTCATGCTAGTTGGTCACACACAAGATGATATCGATGCATTATTTGGACGTTGGAGTATGACACTACATTATTTGGACGTTAAGAGTGTTCCCACAATCCCGCATCTCACCCAAGAGGTTCCTGACTTTAAGAAGTTCATTGGGAATATGATTGCGGATGGTGATGAAGCTTTGAAGGGTCATACAAAGGCTCATTAGTTCAAGTTTAATGTGGACTCATGTGGTTGTCTGGTAATGAAGTATAAAATCCCTTGTGATGATGAGGATTGGCTTCCTAAGGGAGGAGAAGGTAGTGGCATCAAATTGTGGAAGGAGGATTCTGAAGGAAGGTTTTTATAGCCTCGTGGAGAACCCGATGCGTTGAAGCCTTCTATGATGCGGCATCTCCATGAAGTGGTGAAGGGACTTTCAGGATTCATCGATCACTCGGAGCAATCATCGAGACAGTCTATTGAAGCTAGATCACGTTTTGAGCCGCTATTGTACTATTGGCGCGATGCTAGAGATGCTCTGACTCTTCCAATGGATACGGCATTATCATTAAAAGACGGCTTTTGGCCAACGACGCGAATTGCCCATGCCATTGAAGATGAAATCTCAGCGGAGGGTGAGGTTCGCGAGGAGTACCGTGAAGATGAGCATTTTGTTGGCCAAAGACTCGATTGTCCACCTCCTTTTAGAGTTGGTGAGATTATAGATGTTTTTGCGTATCGGTGATAATTTGCAGTATGTTTTATTTTCTTTTTAAAATAACAATGTGGTAAATTGCTTCTAATCTTGAAACCAATAATACCAGTAAATACCTTCATGGTGTATGATAGAAAGTAAATGTTGGTTCGCACTTTAGCTCTAGTGGAGCTAAAGTGTGAGCAAATCTTCTTATTTAGTTCATTGTACTTAGTAATGGTGCGCACTTTAGGTCAAGTGGAGCTAAAGTGTGTGGAATTGCCTTTTTGAGTTCATTGCACCTCTAAGTAATGGGGACGCTTCAGTTCGAAGAGAGCTAGTGTGTGTGCAATTTTTTTTCCACTTCTGAGCAACATCATTTGAAACTCGTTATATATATTTTTTGCCAATGTGTATTCCACAAGGAGAATTGAAATTCTTTTAAATAAAAAAAAGCTCATCAAAATGTGTTTAGCTAATTCTCTTACAAGTGGATATTTGTCCATCATTTAGCTCACTTTTAGCTAAATTGGAGCATGGTGTTAATCCGGGTTAGTAGGATCGAGTGTGAATATTTAGCTATTCATATTCAATGAACACATGTGGTATAAAAGAAGTGTCGAGTAATGTGTTCTTCTCTTCAATATTATAGTTAGATTCGTAATGTAATGTTATCCGTAGTACTTATTTTTCTAATGGTTTTTGTAGTGAACATTACCTCCCAATTTAATGGAAACTCATATCCCTCCATATTGTAGAGTTTAATGTGCACTTTAGCTCTTATGATCTACATGTGTTAATTTGGGAGTCGCTAAATCTCCCAATATAACGAATATGATGTTGTTTGGTATATTTTTTCAAATTTTTTGCTAATTTCAGGCAATCTATGTTTTGACGTTCCAAATTTTTAAGACCACAGTCTTCACTTACTAAAATAGATTAAGCATTCCCTACTATCCACTTCTTCATTCAAGCTCTAATTTCTCTTCAATCAATTCAATGTGAATAATATGTGTACTTACTTACATGACATGATCATCCCATATACAGTCACTTAATAGTTGTGTATTTACTTTTCACATGTGAAGGAACCATTTATTCAAGATTTGTTTATTCTTTATGCCACCTCTAACTTCTGACTTCTTCAAGTATAACTAAGCAATGTGAGATGCCGACATGCAGTACAAAAAACCAATACTTACTACATATATTTGTTTAATACAAGAATATATTCCACAATAGATTCCAATTTACTCTACAACAATTGAAGATCCCATGGTAACTAATTTCTTTAAAGAGCTCCAACCACCCATGACTACAGGGTATCTAATATCATATAAGCAAAATATAATTTCAAATCAACCGCCCTTTGCAGCAAACAAGGTCTTTTAAATTTTCAACATTAATTCAAAATCCAAGGCTGTAGGGCCCTATTAGTCTACTTCAGCTTTAACTTTAACTTATCTTTTTCTTTGATTCCATCTTTTACTTTTATTTTTATAAAAAATGCACAACTTTTTACACTCTGCGCTCGCAACCCTACGCTCACTGCTCACCGCTCTGCGCACACAGAATAGCTTTGTCCTCCACGGCCATAGGGTTCCTACAACCCTCACCAAACTCACTCATCACCTCCTTCTTAAAAAGTACCTCCCTAGGTAGTTTGGTATACAAATAAATAAGATAATACTAAGAACCCACGGCTATAGGCCCACAACCGTCACCTTTTGCTTTAATTTTCACTTTCTCATTTATATTATTTCCAACTTTATCAAGAACTTTTCCCAAAAATTGCCCAACTTGTTTGCTCTAGGCTCACCGCTCGCCGCTATAGGCACGCAAAATAGCTTCGTCCAACCACCACCTCTACTTCGGTTGGGCCTTCTCCAGGATCGGCACGTGACCATCAGTGGCGTCGCCAGATGAAGACTGATAGGACTGATCTACCTACATCAAAGTCGGCTTGGACAAAGGAGACTCCACGTCTGCGGGAGCAGTAGCTGCTGCTGGGACACGTACAATCCTCGCTGTTATCCTCGTTCTAGAACCGACACCTTGGACTCTTATTGCCCTTTCATGATCAAACGGAATACGAATTGGCTCCCTTGGTGGGGATTCAGGCCTGTTATACCACCTCTCTTCTGCCTCTAGTACCTCCCGCTGCTCATCCGACTCTCTCACCCTTCGTTCTTCCATTGTCTCCTCCCTTGGTTTGTCTTGCTTAGCTCCGCCAACTTCAATTTCATGCCTTAACAACATATCGACGTGCATATCCTGCACGGAGTGGGGGGTGTCTTGGGTGGGTACTGAAGATGGAGATACATTGCGAGAGTCGCCAGATATTGGCTGCGCGAAGGACATACATTCAGTGGACGGACATACATTCAGTGGACGGACATACATTCAGTGGACGGACATACATTTAGTGGACGGACATACAAATGTCGACAATCATACCCAAAGCCCAAAAAGAACGGATTGGAAGATCGGGTGTGCATTCGATCCGGACCATGAGATTGGGGGCGGGCCCGATCCAATCTGAAAGATCCGGAGCGCAACAGATCTGATAGACGACAACGAAGGCGAACCCGGTCCCATCGGTGAGATCAGGAGCACACCCGATCCGGTCAAAGAGATCAGGGGCGCACTTGATCTCAATATACCAGAATTTTAGAGTATGAAAATTAAACATTACAAGAGAAGCAGACGTTGTGGCAGATAAAAATTGTGTATTCAGAATAAGGGGGTGGGTTGTACTGAATTTGAGGTCGGCAATCCACTCGTGCGGTAGGCACCGACACTCTGTGATGCCTGCAAGAAGGAGGACTACTGAAGATATAAACACTACCAAAGATGTATTATCACGCACTACATTAATTGGTTCAAAGTCAATTATAAAGTGTTTAAGTCTATGGAAAAAAAGAAGTCGATGGGTCATACGTTGCCACCAATGTCAGTGTTGTCCCGGCCAAGATGCAACTATCGCCTGGTGTCAGAAAAAATAACGCTTGGTTCGGCCTCGGTCTCGGACGGATGGCGCTGAGTGAGGTCTGCTTCGTCGGCAGGCCGACTCACATCAGGTCCAAGTAGTGCAGCGATCGGATTTCCTATTGGGGTGCGTCTTCCATCCAATCCACTGTTGCTGTTGTCCTCTTCTTGGACGCCCTCTTCAGTACGATCTGGATCAGGTATCTCCCCTTCTCTATTGTCGTCCTCTTCGTCGTCACGGTCCGATTCATTGTCTTTCTCTTTGTCACTCTCAGGGCCACCGTGGTCAGTGCCAGCTTCATCTTCTTAGGATTCTGACGAAGTCTTCTCCTTTTGTCGTGCAGTCTTGAGAATGATTCTTCTCTCTGGCCGTACATTTTGGGCAGGTGCGTGTGAAACAACCAGGGACTTCTTTCTAATTCTCTATGCCTTGGACAACCTCTTTTTAGCCGGCAGAGCCACAGGCACAGCCACAAGCGGAGCCTCAGGCGGGGTAAGGGCTAGAACCTGACGAGCATCCCAAAATTTCTTCGCATTGTCAAAAGCGAAGGTCTTGTCTGGTGCTGAGAACACAACCTCCACGACTCTAGCGCCTTTGGTCTCCAAGAAAAGACCCGTTGTGAACGTAAGGTACATAAACAAACGCTGCTAAAAACTTCAAGAGCAAGAATGATAATGATGACAAATGATGACATCATTCTTACCAGGGATATCCACGTAATCGTTGAACCAACTCCGACTTTAATAATAACAATGTTGCGACGGCGAAGTATACCAATCAATTTGTCTACCGCGCCAACGTTGAAGTTGGCAGGCCCGACCTGATCACAACTCAGTTCGGAAACGCTCTCAAAGTCCTTTGCATTCCACAGAGAATGAAATTGCAGATTTGGCCCGAAGTAGTCTCGGAAGCTTGCCTCCGCTGCATTGCCATCGGTTCTCCCGAAGACGAAATCGAAGTAGAGGAATAAGGTTGGTTCAACCGATAGAAGTGAGGTACATTGTTGACGTGTAATTCCAAACATGGCCTTGAAGATAATTCCGATCTTTATCATTGAGCAAGTTCACCAGCACAACCAACCCAGCGCGGTCAATTATAAACACACCTAGACTTCGCGCTCTTCTAAACTTTTGCTTATCCCTGCTCTCCATTGCCGTGAAGCATTTTACCATCTCTTGCTTCAAGACGGATGGATCTCCGGATCCGCACTGCCCTCGGTTGACGAAGCAGTAAATGTAGATCTGCTTCAAATTCTTCGTATTGAAGGTCTTCATGCTGTCGTCTGACAAGATATTCTTTAAATCACCATTTTTTCTATCCAGCAACCTGACACGATAGTAGGATTCCATCAGCTCTTCAGGTTCTTCTCTGGATGCGCCAGGACTACCACCAGGACTATCCCTCTCATTGTCCCTCAGCTGCTGAAACATAGTCTTTAGGAGCTGAGGGACAATGAGAGTGCAATGTCGTCTGTCTTATGAAAAGGGTTCAAATTGGCAGTCCGCTTTGAGAAGAATAATTGACCACCCTCGTCTTGACTTAGTCTGTTGTACCAGCTGAGAAGTACATCCTTGGTAATCTTGTGGACAACAACAAATTCCTCGTACTCCTCCTCCTTATACGGTTCTTCTACCGTCTTCTGTGGAAGCGGCTTCCCCTCAAAGTGGTGCATGAGCTCGTTCGTCAACACTCTCAGCCTCCTCTCAATGAAGCAGAGGTCCTTTAGACTCTTCAAGACAACCGGCTTCTTAAGTTTCGTCGAGGATTTTACGGAAATCACTTTCCGCATCACCATGTTAGTCATCTTCTAACACTCATCATTTGTGAGTCCATACAGATCCCGAAGATCATTCTTCATCAATGCCCGAGACTCTGTGTTCTTCGCCAGCTTTGAAGCGCGACTTTTTGATGATGTTGAAGTTGCTTCGTCGTCGTTGGCGGCATCGCGATCACTGAGGCTACCTTCTTCGAGGAGCTGTCTTCGAGCTGCAACATCATGTTGGCTTTATATTATATAGAAGTGTGTATCCCTGTTGATTTCATCCCGACTTGGCTGATCATCAAAGAATTCCACAGCTCCGTCATCCGTGTTTGGATCATCAAGTGCAGTAGGAGGTCCCCTTATCGGCATCACAAAGATATGTTGCAGCACCGCGTTGAAGGAGGGAATCGTCCTCTTCTGCGTGACTAAAGCTTCGACTCACCACGGTAAAAGAGGCTGGTACACGATTGTTGGTGCTGGAGCCCTGTGTAGGTTGTCAATGTCAACGAGCAGGTCTGATTCATTTGGATCGTCCTTGATCTTGAAAGGGCACTGGCCAAATATGTGCAGTGGGGCGAACTCCGTCTCGAAAAAGTCACGCAACTGTAGGAGCACCTTCGTAGTGAATTTCGCAACAACGGAGTGGGTAACATTCACAACTTTGGCCATTGTCATTTCCTCAGCAGTTTTGGCTTCGGGTTTCTTCCTGGCCGACTTCTTCTTGATGGGTTCTTTTGCCACAGCCGGACCGCCACCCGTTGCAGCTCTCTTCCGCTTTGGAGGGGTGATCGGAGGACGCCGCTGGCTTTCTTCCTCTCCCACGTTTTTTGCAACAACACCCGCCATCAACTCAGCCCAGTCATCACACAAATCACTTGCATCGACACTATTGCCATCGATAAAGAACCCCAATTGCTCCACATCTTTGCAAAGCAAATAATTCAATCGTGCGGTGGGTAGAACTAAACCAAACATTTTGTTGCTCTTGCTGATGCTACTTATTTAGTGACGATTGCAAGGACGTGTTCTGCCGATTGAATTTCGTACAGTCCCAGTACCTAACAGTCCTTGGTCGTTAATTAGTGTGGCGGTCCGTTGTGCTATTTTTTGTCCTCAATTAGGATGACCGGTGGGACGAAGGTTCTTCCATGAGCCTCTTCCATCCCCAACTCTAGACCCCATTCATTGGTCATGTCGGCAAGGTAAAAAGCGACAGGCTGCGAATTTGGGTCTCCCTAATACAGCATTGTGAGCAATCTGCAACTGATTGTAGGTTTAAGACTCACCGGGAGCAGCTCCTTCGGCACATTCTTTAACGCTTTGCAGTTGGCTCTGCAAAAATGAACAAAGAACAAGGCTATTAGGAACAGGTCACATGATTCTGAAACTGCAATCCTAATTCGAGATTCATGCTAGAGAACAAGAGCGCAGCAAATTACAAAGAAGACAACGGGGTTGCAAACGATCAAACTGAGATCGAGTGCGCTCCCAATCATCATTTGGAGATTGGGATTGCAAATGATGTCAAATGGGGGTCGAGTGCGCTCCCAATCATCATTTGGAGATTGGGATTGCAAATGATGTCAAATGGGGGTCGGGTGCCCTCCCGATCTCGACTAAGAGATTGGGCGAGCTCCCAATCCCAACGAGGAGATCCAGTAGGCTCCCAATCTTTACGAGGATCTGAGATCTAGAGCGCAGTCGACCTTTACTTTCTCGATCAAACGCGCTCCCGAGATCTCTAATGAGAACATCAGAGAATATTATCACGAAAGAGATCGGGAGCGCTCCCGATAACATGGCAGATTGGGCGCGCTCCCAAACTTGGGGGATCGAGTGCGCTCTCGAACTTGGGGATCCTATGGGGGATCATGTGCGCTCCCGATATTATTGCAAATCGGGCGCGCTCTCAATTACCATTGGGAGATTTTGAGAGCACCTAATGGCCATTAGAAGATCGGGTGTGCTCCCGATCTTTTAGTGGAGATTGAACGAGCTTCCGATCTCGACTAGGGTGTCGGTCGCGCATCTGATCCCAACCGAGGCATCGGGTGCGCGCCCGACGTCGACTACATTTAGGACAAACATACAGTTACTTGGCAAACGGATTCACGTGTATGGAAGTATATAAACAGTTCTAATTCTATTGAAAGAAGAAATACTAACTGGTTCAACCACTCTAGCACAAGATTCGGTTCACTGATCACCACTGCCATCGAGTGCGCTCCCGATTTCAACTTGGAGATCGGTCGCGCTCTCGATCTATACGAGGAGATCTCAAGCGCTCTTGACCGCCTTTTTCTTTATCGAACGCACTTCAAAGATCTCTAATAAGATTATGGGAGCAACCTATCAAGAAATAGATCGGGAGAGCTCCCGATATAATTGCAGATCGGGCGCGCTCTCGATCATCACTGATTGATTTTGAGAGCACCTAATGGCCATTACAAGATCCAGTGCACTCCCGATCTTTTAGTGGGGATCGAACGAGCTCTCGATTTCGACTAGGGTATCGGGCGAGCACCCAATCCCATCCGAGGCATCGGGTGCGCACCCGATGTCAACGGCGTTTATACGGTCACTTAATATACGGTTTCACGTATATGGAAGTATATGAACAATTCAAATATGAATGAGCAATGGAATACTTACTGGTTCAGCCACTCCGGCGCCGAATTCGATTCACTGATCGCCACTACCATCCTCGCCGATTATGAACGTTGCGGAGTATTGACCTGATTCAATAGGTTGCCTCAACATCGATGATTCCAGACCCAATTCACAATTCCTAAAGAGCAGACCTCGAAACCATCTAAAACTTTGGACTAGGAGAATCCAAATCGATTATCTTCGAATGAACTTGATGAAACCCGAAAGCAGCTCACTTCATTCTAATCAATCAACTAACTTAGTATTGACTGAAATTCAAAATTTCAACACACCATCTCAACATATCAAGATGGCTAGAAAATCTGCTGCATGCAAGCCATTCACTGAATTATAACTAGCAGAAACCAAGGCAATTTCCTGGAATTGAACTTAATGAAACCAAGAAGCAGCTCACTAAATTTTAACTAGTATACTACCATAATTCTCAATGAGGAATGTGACCTTCAATATACCTAAAGACAAGGTATGATCTTCTTCTTGCTAGTATGTCGTGAACGCCGTCCACCTTGCTCACCCAAGGAGCTCACAAATGGTCACAGAACATCGCACCTCATCGCTCCTCCTCGCTCGTACACGCACCTCTTCAATGCGCCTCTTCGGTTCAACCTGTCTCTAGTAACGACGAAATGCTCTCTAGTTACGAGCACGAAGATGAGAATGAAGAATACAACGATGGACCAACCGCGAACAAAGACAGAAGAGAAAGAATAGAGAAAGACCGCCGTGAAGACTTCAAAGGTGATGAGGAAGACAGTAAAAAACAACCACAAAAAATGAAAACGGCTATGGCAAAAAGGAAGAGTGGCTATGGCAAGCTCGAGCAAGGGAGGAGGAAATGAGAATGAGGATGGGGAAGAGGAAGGTGAGCGTGGCATGTGAGAGTGATGGTAGACTAGCAATTGATTGTTGTAGGCTGAAGTTGATGTCGTTCACTTCCTCATGATGTTTGAATACTTATGGCATCGAGAAGTACTTCACCCGGTTAATACTCAACACCCGGCTAATACTCAACATCCATTACATGTACCCTAAGCGGTGATTGGTTTTTTGTTGTGTTTACAACCAAAGGCATTATTATCTTAGAAACACAAGGCCGATAATAAACTCCTAATGGCCCAAGGCATTTTCTCACCAAAAACACATAAATATTGTTCATTCTAGTGCAATGACTAAGATAGGAAATAAAACTTTATATTTATCCTTTTGACCGTAGGATCTCCATTAAGACTTACTAAAAAACATACTCACAAAATTTCATACACTTTGACCGCACAGATTGAAAGATTATAGTGTTAGAAGTCTAAAAATGGTTCATCTTCTTCCCTACGTTGAGTGGATCAGCAGACTTTGACTTCACTTTGTATTCAATTTTTGCACTACTCAAGGTCTAAATCTCTTACCATTCTATGAAGGTATAATTTTCCTTGCAAAGAGTTAAGTCACAATTTATTTTCTTAACAATTTAATATGTTTTAGAATGATAATCTTATTGGCCAATAAGAAGGTTTACACCACATATTGCTATAGAAAAAATATAAATTGAAAAATATTAAGATCTCTAGGTTTTATGCAGAAAAGATGAAATTATTTTCCGCTCTTGCCCAAAATGTCTAAAAATGTTTGACTTCAGTTTAAAAAAAACTTTCTACACTAAAGACAAAGAAGGCAATATTCTCTACATGTTTGGAAAATCTCAATGTTAATAGAGACTCTAGGCAAAATTTTGTAGCTGCTTAGAGTCCCCATTTCTAACTTTGAATGCAAAGCCCAACTTTCAAACCATGAATCCAATAAAAATTTAAATAATTTAAACAAATTGAAATTTTTAATATATATATATATATATATATATATATATCTCTTATTATAAAAGAATTCAGGATGAAAAACACGTCAAATGGATGAATGCGTCGGATGTAAAACACGTCGGATGGATGAACGTGTCGATGAAAACGATGAAAAACGGATGAAAACGATGAAAAACGGATGAAAACTCCCCGCTCACCCTGTCGGGACGACGGGTTCCATGAGGAGCTATCTTTTTGTGTAGCACGAGCGAGTTGCCGGAGTCACAAGGAGCGAGTTGCCAGAGTCACAAGGAGCGAGTTGCCGGAGTCACGAGAAGCGAGGCGGAAGCCGAGGCGAGCGGGGCGCGGGCAAGATGGTGGTTGCCAAGAAGACGACGAAGGCGCAGGAGTCGATCAACAACAGGTTGGCGCTGGTGATGAAGTCCGGGAAGGAATATCTCGACAAGTAGCTTGGAATCGGGCCGAATTCGAAGCTGTTGCTGACCAGAATTGCACCTCCAGAGCCGATGAACACGGCTGATGCAGAGCAAGAGCGTGTCGAACGTCTTGCGCGTATTAAGTAAACTTCAAATCCTTGGTGCACGTGCGTTGTGTTCTTCGTGTGTGTAGAAAGAAGTTGTTTGATGATAGTCATGCGTCATGAGTCGAAATGATTAATGTGTTTTTCATGTATGTTTTCGAAGTTGATCAAGGGAGATTGATTTGCGTGACCAAGGCAGCTCGGAGTAGATTTATCTAACAAATTTGTAAAATCTTGAATGCAGAGCGACAGCGAATGCCATGGCAAAGAGAAGTAATGAGGGTGCATTGAGCGAAGCTAGTTTGTGAGCGGGGAGCGGGGAGCGGGGAAAATAGGAGCGAGGAGCGAGAACTAAGAAGAATTATCCTGAAATTCTAAAAATATATATTAATTAAAAAAACATGTTAAATAAATTCTAAAAATAAATTGATTATAGATGCCTACATAATCAGAATACGGATGCCTATTACTGTGTTTCTCATGGGACTTATGGCTATGGTTGAAAATTGATTTCGAGGATTTGAAGATGTTGCATTTCTTATGAAATATCCAGAAGTTCAACAAATTGGGGGGTTGAAACACATGATTTGCGACCATATTTCAAGACTCAACCAATGGATTTAGAAAAAAAGAAACACTTTTTTGGGAAAAATTACACATATAAGATTCCAAAAACTTGGTAGTGACCCTTTTCATCTCACTCCATATTCAAATATATATGACCATCGTCATACAGAATTCCAAATTTGAAGTATAGAAAACACTAAAAACTCCAATGAAGATTATAAGTGCCTTACTATCCCAAATTCTAAAACACGCTTCACTTCATTAAAGCTGAAGCTTGGGGCATGCATGAACACATCTACTTGGGAATCCAAACTACAAATAACAGTGAAGATGAAGTAAAGATGCTTGCATTGTGTCCACTGTCCTCATTTCCCTAAGGACTTTGTTAACATCTCTTTAAAGTATGGACATGAACATTCTGGAAATGAACCAACAGTGATCATGTACTCTTGAGAGTTTGGGACTGTTCCAGATTCTAGAATAACGACACATCCAAATCCTCGATAGGGTATCATGGTCACCTGAAGAATGCGACATTTGAGGGTGACAACTGATGCACAATTGTTCAAATGTTTTGTTATAGGAGCCTTCGAATTTCGCCGAATACTCTTCTCTGATCTGCTCTTTGGATATTCATCTGGAGAATCCGGAGTGGAATAAGAATTGATATCCAAAATAGGACCTTGGCTACCAAATAGTCTTCTTGGAGACATCGCCACACGTTGAGGTAGTTGGAATCCAGCATTCTCTAATGCCAAAATTTCTTTCTTCGAAAGATTAGTTCCCATTTTCACTGGCCATACATCTGGAACATCACGCTTTGAAATAACCCACTTGCGTTTGCTGCCTTTCACACAACGCTCAATATCATCATTGCAAAAAAAAACTGCATGTGGTCCACCTTATTCTTCTTGTAGTTCTCCATCATACCAACGTAGGTAGGAGCAGCTGTATTTTTGTTGTCCTGGACAATCTTTGCAATGCATTTCTTCTTAGTAATTGCCTGTAAAGCAAAACATGCTTTCGTAGAAGTCTTCGGCAGTCTTGCAATGTGCCATTGCAACTCATCACAAACAATTTCCTGAACAGCCGTCACATGACTTGACAAAGGAGATAGAGCGGGCGATTGCAAAACTTCTGTAACCATGGGTATGGCTTCTTCTTCAGGTACTGTAGAAAGTGGAACCTCATGGAAGTCACTCACACTATGTCCACCAATACGAGCTCTAGATGACCTCGTATTTACTCTTGGATAGGAATAGTTTACCTTGTCAGGCCGATGGGACTCGTGCTCGTCACCCAAAGGCATATCCGGTTTGCGTTTTGACTGCCAAAAATTTCTTCTCCTTCCATGTGTGGATCACGAGTGCAGAATTCGTTACCCCCAGGCATTCGTGCCATAGCGTCATTGAGGACTTTGGGATTCCTTGAGCGCAAGATGGAACGTTGGGCAACCCTTAGTAGCAACTCTTCCTTACCAGGGCCATTGCCTCCACGATCACCTTTTAGGAATTGGTAATACTTTACCACTTGCATGAACGCCCTAACAAAGTCATCCACTGTTGCTACGTACAAGTCATTACCTCGATTACCGGATTGTTGAAGCCATTTGTTGTGGATTGTCTCCGCAAGATTGCAGGAGGGCATCTCGGCAAGCTCAGCATCATTAAGACCCTACACATGTGCCAGAACAATTAGGACAAAATTGGCTCAACCATTACCATAAACAAAAAAAGAGTCTATGTATTTGAGGACCTAAATAAATGCATTTAAGATTAAGCTTACCAATTGCATGAATCCACCACACTGACGGTATCGGAAATGCCAAAAGGCGAGCCACAACTCCAATCGCCGCAACCCCTCTTCGGTTGTAGCGCCTGAGGAATGCCACCATCCGACAATGGCATAGTATCGAGTTTCGGCCTCCGAAAACGTTTCTGCATTCTTATACTGTTTGCAGAGTTGACGATGTTGATCTTGAAGATCAGCACGGATATCGGCCTTCGTATGCTTTTCCAACGACTAGGTCCAGTGGAAGAGACAAGTTCGTTCTCGATTGATCATTGGAACGGATGCATTACCACTTCCATAGATGATCCGCAATGCATTCCAATTCGCCTGAGCACTATCAGCCATAAATCCTTTGAACTGAGGATCTGGAATGTTGTGACGTACCAATATTGCATTTAGATTTCTCTAAAAAATGCATTGAGCTGCAACATCCTTGGATTGCATATCACAAACTGCTATGGTCATCACCCTGCAATAGGTTGAATCATAAACATGGCAAGCCATCGTGGTCCAATGCTTGACACGCTTTACATGGTCAAACATCAACCATGCGTCTTCGAGGTCGCCTATTGGCTGCATTCGCCTCACCAAGTCTACGCCACTTCCTGGCCCAACTTCAGCCATCTTAAACACAAAAACTTTGTCTGAATCGGATCCTTGACCTGGAAATTTATTCTCTTGAATAAAAGCCCAATTGCTATAGCCCCGCAATTTGGTAATACTATCCATGATGCCAAACCTCCGTAGGCACCTGAAAGTTGTGACTTTATTCCGAATACTAGGTGAAGTAATGGACTTGGACTTGTCAAGAATAGGTACCAACTCCTCTAGATTCAATGACTTTGATAAAGCACCTTCAGGACGCAAAAGGAGCTCACCAAGAAGATCTTTGCTTGCCTCCAGAACAATTGATGAGGTCGTAGCATTTGGGGTCCTCTCAACATGCTCCCCAAGAAGGGCACTGGTCCTATCGATTAAGTCTCTGTAGTCACCAACTTTCACGGGGTGACCATGAACTCCTAAATGCACACATGCACGTGTCATACTAGAACTGCCAAATACATAGTAAATTCTTGCATCACAACTCGCAATGCAAGAAGGAGGTACCTTACAAGTCTTACAAACCATAGTTGAACCTGGTGGAGGAGGACAGCCGGGTGAAAACGACGACGGCGACGTGCCCTCCCACTCTGTATTGTTGACGGGTGAAGTTCGATGAACCCGAGTCAAGTAAGCACAATTAGCATTATCGCATTGGAGATGGCCGAGGCAAGTCGATGTACGAAACGTCAATCCCGCCTCGTTCTTGATATGCGAAGTAATTGTCTTGGTCCAGTCATGTCCATCGTTGCGCTTGTCCATGCCAGTCATCAACTTTGCTTGCAAGAGCGTTCCGGTCGCATGGATAGGAGGTAACTCAAAAATGACGTTGTCATTGAATTCAGGTGGAAGAGAATGCACTCTTTCTATACGGACAGTGCTATAGTCAATCTTCTTCAACATGTTTCTAGATCCTTTTGCATGACGAAGAAGTTTGAGTGAATCTACGATACTCACAGCATCTTTAACGCCTGCAACTCATGACCCAAATTTGATTGGGCAATGGGGAGCCGAAGAACTAGGTACTGGTCGCTCTATTGATGATTGCCAAGATGCTAGCTTACTAGCTGGAGAACCATCTTGGATAGGAAAGTGGGCAGCAGAAGACCTAGGTAGTGGGCTCTGTGAAGATTGCGGAGATGCTAACTTACGAGGTGGAGTACTATCTCGTACATGATAGTGAGCACCAGAAGAACTTGGTACTGGGCGCTCAAGTGATGATAGCGGAGATGCAAACTTACGAGTTGGAGAATTTGCATCGGAGTCATCACTCAAGACAGTGACCATGTTAGAGTCAAACTCAAGTTTCACTCGGGAGAGAATTGGTGTTCGGGAAGTTCGATGAGTAGCATTTACTATTGACAATTCAGTAAAACTGTCCCTAATTCCATAAACTCTAAATCTTCCAGGTTTAAGCAACTAGAGCTTAACATTACCATCACAAGTATGAAGTTGACCTATAGTATGACTCATGCAACCGGTGGAAGAATCATAAATCTCTTCATCGAGATGCAAGGACTTAGCTTTCAAATGGAATCTAAGGCTCAACCGTG
Organism: Bryoerythrophyllum caledonicum; assembly: GCA_963971425.1. Lineage (NCBI taxonomy): Eukaryota > Viridiplantae > Streptophyta > Bryopsida > Pottiales > Pottiaceae > Bryoerythrophyllum > Bryoerythrophyllum caledonicum. The sequence goes on from OZ020514.1 coordinate 43,061,541, forward strand.
AAGCTGAAACGTGAGCATATCCATCCTCACAGAGAGGGATTGTTAGAGGCAAACTATTGTCAGAAGCCCGGATAACGGCCATAGTGTTGTGACAATCACCTATTCCCATTGTGTCCATGAAGCATGAGCTATTGTCACACCAGAGGAAGAAGAAGCCTTCTCTTAGTATCACTTCCACGGATTAAATTCTTACGCATAACAGATAGATTTCTGAAACGTGCTAATATTGATTCAGTCTAAATTTTTAGAAAGGAGAACTCAGTCGGACACCAATATATCCACCCTAATCTTGTAGAACAACCACTGGTATACCAGATTGGGTTGGAATTGGATGAATGTTAATTAAAAGTGCTTATCATCATGAATGCATTTATTATACATTTGATATATAAGGATTGCATGACAAATTCGCGGCGATAACTAAATAAAACAAGAATTCGAAGTAACGTACGTCGAGTTGGGTAACTTGAAATAGATGTAAACCAAGTAGGCGGACAACATAGCAAGCCTGTTAAAGCTCATTTTTATGTCAGTGAAGTAATAGTACAAGAATGCACTATAAAATGATGGCGCCAGAGTGGTAGGCATTTCAAATTGTCAAGTAGAAGAGTATTTTGCGACATATTGATTTGGGTACAGCCTGTTCACGCCACGAGATCTGTGGACATGATTGACTGAATATGGTCACTTTAAAGGGGGAACAAACATCTGTTGCCAATGGATTCAAATGAGCTATCGATCAGTTGTAGAATACAAACTGTCCGAGACATTATGATGAGTGTGGAGATTGAAGGTTTTGTCTTAGTAGATGTATGAATTTTGTGCTTAGATCTTGATTGGTATTTCGTGCAAATGCTTGATGGGCAATTCAAAACGCCTTCAGGAAGGGGCACCGGAGCGAGGCGGAGGACATGGTTTAGATTCTCCAGTAGGAAAACCATTACAAGAAATCGATTGCAGAAAGAGTTAAAGCAAAAGGAATGGAGCAGTGTAGGAGCCAGTTCAAAGGAGAGTAGCCCAGGCAGAGGGTGTCGAGTGAAGGAAGATAGGACATCAGATATTGACATTTCACGTCTCTTGTCTACTGTAAAGGAGTTGAGGTTCGAATCTAGTGGCTCGGAGCAGGAGGGCCGTGGATTTCCGCATAGCGCATTGGAAGTGGTAAGTGTTGGCAATGAATTATTATTTTGGTAATCCTTGTTGAAATTTGAAAATCATTAATGAGATCAGTCTATAAAAATTTAGCGACACAAATGCTATACTGGTGATCCATAATATGATTTCGGTAGTCAGTGTGTAAACATTTAAACTGCAAGTCAAAGATGCCAATAAATTGAATATGTTGCCGACCACAGACTTTGCAGGCCAGAATACGTACGGTCCAGAATATGGTATGACCGTATTCCACTTAGGAATACAAATTGTCGGTTACTGGGCATGAAACCTTAGCGCTAGCAGACTGTGCAACACTTTCTGTTCTTGGCGGTCCGTGGTGCGTGCGGCTGGAGGAGTTGAATGTTGTTGTTATGTCTCTTCTTACCCTTCAGTGTCCTTGAACAAAATCAAAACTAACAAGTGTGTGCATCTGTTGTAGGATACCTCGTCGCCGAAGGAGGTCGCAGTTAGGTCGTGCGCGCAGTCGGGACAACCGTGGAGTAGCGCCGCTGCTAGGGTAAGTCTACCCAATCCTATAATCACTGGTTCCAGTCTTCTCCTCTATCAGCGAAGTCGGAGTTTTAGAGATGGCCCCTTCAGAATTCGTGAATACTTAAGTGATAGGTTGTATATTTTGCAGTGAAACCCTGATTTGGCCCGTTGGGCAAAGTCATGCTGAACTTGTGAGTGCGTTTAGTTTTCATGAGTGCGTTTAGTAGTTTGCGGCTTGAGCTCACATTATGGATTTGATAAACATATGTGACGACACTGAGGTTGAGAAGTATTCAGCACACTGCTTCGTTAAATGGATCCAATCAGTATGTTAACTAGGGTATCGTCCTCGTTGCATTGGCATTAATATGAAATTGTGAGGTTCCTTTCGTAGAATCAGAAGTTCGTGAGCTAGGTCTTCATGTCGTCGGCACCGACGTAGTAGACACCTGGCTCGGGGCGGACCGGTAAGAGACCTCCGTCTTGTGGCGGCTGTTGCTGCCTTAGTCCTGCTCGTGAGAGATTTCGTTATGGTGGTTATAGAAGTGGCTGGATTTCGTAGTTGGGCTGCTATCGCCCCAGAAATCGGATTTCTTCGTGATGCGCTACATAATCTTCACCGCTCGGAGCGGGTCCACGAACCCCATCACGAACCACTTCCTCGTTGAGCGAGTCCACGAACCACCAGCTCGCTGAGTTGATCCTCGAACACCTCGTAAACGCTTTCCAGCTTCGAGAGCTCCTCGCTGACTTTCTTCTCGCACTCGGAAGTCGTCTGGTAACTACAGTGTCGGTGCCGACGCTGCCCGCCTTGCTTATTTCCTGGTAGTTTAAGGGAAATGAATTCAGGTCTCGCTGTAGAAGGTAGTACGCCGAGCTGGAGTGCAGAAGGTTGTTCGCCGAGCTTGAGCCACAAATGTCTCGGATCGCCATTGTGCTCGGCATGTGATTGTCGGTTGTAGGCAGCGTCGGTGCCGACGCACCTGGTAGCGATTTTCGTAGATCTTGAAATCTATACAAGATTGAGTGACTCTGTTGGTCACAGCCAGAGGATCCTAGTTGAAATTGAATTTTTTGGCTAAGTTTGTGGTCATACGCTCGCTGCTGCTTGGCAAGTGGTCAATGGTGGAATGTATTTGAGCAGAGTATTGGTATATTGTCCTTCTTCGCTGTATCGATTCGGTAATCGTCCAAATGTTCTCGATATTACGCTCGGATTATTCTCTGAAATGTCTCCCATCGGTGCCGACGCAGTTTTAATTACCCTCCCATGATTTCTTTTAATCTAGTGAAGGGTCAAATTTTGCTACAACTCTTGATAAATTAGATTGTGCTCAGTCAGCGTCGGTACCGACGCTAGTCTTTGTCGGAGATCAAATGCTAGATATGTTCAACTGATTAGTTCATTTAAAATGTAAGTTATTCTCATATTCGACTGCCGGCGATATTCTGGATGGCGTGATTCTATCATTCATTGAGGAAATTTGGAGAATCTAATGTAATCCATGCAGCGTCGGTGCCGACGCTGTAGTGTTCTTGATAATTGTCCGTCGTGATTCGACTTAAAAAACGGAATATGAATAGAAATAAGTAAGCGTCGGTGCCGACTCTTGGTTATAACTTACAAGATGTAATCTCAAGGTCCTTCGGAATGCGGAACTTTTACACTACTTCGGCGCCGAAGCTGTTCATATTCAGTATTGAGTCTAACTTGATTTAGAGTTGCGTTCCAGAATTTACAATGTCTGAACCATTGTTCTGCTGTAAAATTAGCAATTACGCCAGAGTCTTGAAATCGATTACTTACTCTCCGACTTCATTTGTTCCATATCTTTCTGCAGATCATGGATCCATCTTCGTCCGAGAACCCGTCGCGCTCGCCAGAACCTTCTGTTGGCGGAAGTTCAGCTCCAGATATCCAATTGTCAGAGCCACAGGAGATGGATTGCCACATTCACTTAAACGAGGACGAGCTTCGACAAGCTCAGAGGATTAATTGCATTTTAGCAATTGACACATTAAGGATTTCTCCAAGGGCATGCTCCCGTTTTGACATTCCTCTGTGCAGGCTTTCGTATATGCCATTGGTTCGTCCAACTCTGGATTCGGACATAAAGCGACTTGAAGCGGAATTTACTCATGGTTACCGACCTGGAGCTACTGTCTTTTATGTATCTCTTACAAATGGCCTTGGTGAAGAATCCTTCATCACCGATGAGGACAGGCAGAAGTGGGGACCTCTCTGGAATGCTGCCAGTGATCGCTTCGAGTTTGGGTTGATGGATTTCCCTCACTTGAGCTTCTTGCTGAATCGAAAGCTCTGTATATGTGATGGAAATCATCGATTTCAGGCGTGGATGGGTTACATTGAGAGGGTGCATCAGGCTGATGCTGACTGGCATATCTCAGTTGATTGCATTTGTCTGGATATTAAGGGCAATGTTGGGTTGGCCCTTCATGCGATGCACGATATTAACAGGTGAATTTTGTGTACATTCCTTGATCAAGTTGTTGATGTATTATTCTAATGAGTCTTCTCATAATGCATTATGTTTTAAATGTGTCTTCTTCAGAGCAACAAAAACTCACATGTGAAGACAAATTTTGTGCACATTCTGCATCGCATCAAAGGCTATCGGGAGCCAACCATTGGAAACGTTTCAGGATTTGCTATCATCAGAGGATTATCGCAAGTGTTTGAGTAATCCTGGGCGTGCTAAGTCATGGTATCCATTGCATGTCGATGTTTTCGTCTCTCTTCTCTTTCGGGTATGTGGTTCAATATTTCGTTGCTTGTCTCATTGCACCACTTGTATTTTTCGTCACCAATTGTGGTTTGGCATTGCCACTATTCCCTATTAATTAATTTAGGTCTTGTTTCATGCATCACCAAGAAATAGCTGATGCCTCTGATGAAGCCGCTAGGTTGTATCAAGAGAATACTCCACCTGAGCTTAGGACTGATTTAGGCATCACCGCTGCAATGAGAGCCGTGGCAAAGGCAAAGTTGCAAATGTATAAGGGCCAGTGGTCGAAGTTTTCAGCAGTTGCAAATCCCAAGTTAGGTGACAAGTTTCTCGAAGAGGTAAGCAATTTTGCATTGTCATTTGGATGATTCGTTGATTGCTTTGCTAATTTTTTGTCTTCTTTGAATTTCAGGTCACAAAGCATTGGAGCAAGAATTTAAAGCCTGAAATGACTTTGGATAAGCTGCAGCTAATTGCAACCTCCAATGTTCCGGCACATTTCAAGGTCCGATGGCTCGAGTGGTGGAATTCAAACCAAGCAACTCGGGAAGCACTCCATTTCCCAGCAAGAGGATTTAGTGATAAAGAACTAGACTCCTCGTTGAACAAAGCTTCTTTTTGGGCTGGGGTACAATACGAACATCCTTCGTATATATTTTTTATATTAATTTACTCACATACTACTCTATTTTGATTCAGTTTGGAGTTTTCATGGCATTTTTCCTTACAAGTTATAAAGAATGTTACATTAGTTTCTCTTGCTCTTGTTTAGATGGAAGAGGCCGTTATAGAGGATTTTGAATCCGTCTTGAAAGAAGACAATTTGCCTCTGAGGCTTGATGCACCCGTAAAGCCTCGATCTCCTCAGGAGTATGTGGAGGCATCCAGAGTTAAGCTCTGGATGCATGCGTTTCCTACACTCTTGCACATTAACAGTACATTCTCAAGATCCAAGGCTTTTAAGGACCACAAGTATATCGACTTGGCTGTAAAGCGTGTTGTTTGGAGGTTAGACTCTTTGTGTCTTTTGGCATTCATTTCAGATTTTTATACTTGTTTCAATTCAAATTTTGTGAGTACTGCTTTGCATATTTCAGGTACTTTATGAAGGAGCTCTTGGTTAAGGGAGCTTTAGAGCACCATCAGCTGCCTCTATTTCTTCAGACCTGGGTTGATAAGGACTCCTCTCATTGCATGTATACTCCCGGTCAGATTCAGTCCTGGTCTATTATTCATTTGAAGGATGGTTGTTGGTACTTGGATTGTGCTAAGCCGTTTTGTCCAGCAGAAGAGGAAGCAATAAGGGCATCTCATGAGAGGTCAGAGGTTAGTGGAGTTGTTGGTGCCACGACACAGACCTCTGTTGACCTTAGTGACGAGGTTACGGACACAGCTGGTGGTAGTGCTTTGACTGAGAGAGATCAGATGAAAATCCTTGCGAAGGGAGCGAAAGAAGTTGAGAGGGAAAAACTGAAGAAGGATAATGAAGCGAAGCGGGTTTTGGAGAGGGCTCAAAAAGCGGCAGAGCTTGTTGTTGCAAAGGCAAAGGAGGCAAAGGTCAAGGCAGCGGCTCTCGGCTCTGCAAGATCTGGCACCTTAGAAGATAGCCCCTCCACTGTTGGTGTATCCCCTACCTCTTCTGATTCGTTATCTAGTTTGCATCTTAAACGAGACGCCACGTTTGCAGGGCTTTCTATGTCTAGGCTACTTCTAGGTACTTCTCATGCGCTCAAGGATAGTGCTCAATACACTCAGTCTGTGGATGAGTGTGTTATCAATGGCTCCCTGCTCTCCATTGATGCTCACCTTACGAAGTTCAACACATTTCCTACGGCATGGACAGATTTACATGCGTTTCTTGACAAGGTAATCCACTGCCTTCGTTTCTTTTTATGTTATACTTCAAGTTTCTGTTGATTTACTTTCTAACTCGTTGTTTTCTATCAGTACAAGCTAGATCGTCCCCGCCATTTCCCAGGGCATCCCGAGAAGACATCTGGTGTGGATTTGATGGTTGTGGATGTTCTAGAGAACTTGCCAGTCCCAAATATTTCTCCATCTATTCCTCCTTGGAATGTTCTTCATGAAAGCTTTGTGGATTTGTCATTTGATTTTGCCAATAATCATATTCATAATGATGGCAGCATGTTAATTTTTCATGCTGACAATCATGGTTTGAACTCTAAACTGAAGGGTTATATGAAAGCATATCGCTTCAAAGTTTTTAAGGAGTGGATGGGTGTCAATCGCTTGCGCTTGACAAGTGCCAAGGACCCCTCAAAAACGATATGAATTCTCTTATACATAGCATTTTAATTTTTCTGTTTTGGAATGAATCTTGTAGTTACAATTCAATTCGTTTGAGTTTTGCATGGCTTTTTTTCGCAGACTCTTCGATTTGGCATCAAACTGCTTGTTCGCAATATCCCGGGCTCCACACCATCTCTATTTGCCCTGAAACTTGTTCAAGAATTGGAGGAAGTTGGCATGGATATTGTGGCAGATGATGTGTTCCACAATGTCGTTACAAAGGACTCACAACTTATGCATGACACAATTCCATGGAGAGGGGCACGAGAGAAGGACCCTATTCTCCTTCAAATGTTGATAGAGGCTACTACTCATGTTGGAGACATTGTGCTTGATTGTACTGCTTCTACTAGTATGGTGCCAATTCTCTAATTTCTTCTGATGTAGTCTTGGAACTTACATGCTTGTCATTTTACTTATACTTTCATTTGCCATTTCCATTGACAGGAGCCTCCATTCATGTTTGTCGCAAGGCGGGTCGCCATGTTGCGGCATCGGAGGACGATGGTGAAATTTTCAACTCAATTCTGCAACCGCTTATTGTCGAGGGTGTGAGTGAAGGCTTGAAGAAGCAGCGCATTTATGCAGGGCAGTCCAATGGTGATGATGATGAAGAGCCGGCAAAAGAAGATGAGCCAATGATTGATATAGTTCCACGAAATCGATTCTGTACGTAAGTCTTGCATTGGATATTGATTTTCTTAGTTCATTATATTTATATTTTTTAGTTCTGTATGTTTTTTGTTTCTTACCTTGCTCTGATGTTTTGGCCACAGCTCACGTTTAAAGACCCCTAGACATGGAGAGCGCATCCTTCATGACCTTTCATGCTTGTCCCCGAAGAAGTCTTTCCACTTACCTGTATATGCTGAGGCGTTAGCTCAGGCCTCTCTTATTACCTCCCCTACTTATTTTCGTTCTTCGTGCTATGTAGGTGATCCTAGGGTGTTGAAATATTTGGATGTGTCGGCTGCAGAGGATGTTCCATTTCTTGAACCTTCTATTGTGAGTGGGGATGTTGGCTCGGATTACTCTTCACATTCATCTACTACTATGAGTTCACTATCTCCACGTCGTTCTAATAGTTCCTTTCAGAGAGGTACTTTCAGTTCATCTTTATCTAGGCAGTAGTATGTAGTTACTAAGTTGTTATTGTCAACGATTTTGAGTTTCACCAGCTATCTTATGGTGAAATATGTTATACCTCTATATATATTGTAGTAGTCATACTACAAGGGCCACTACTTTGGTTTTATACTTTTCTGTTTCCAACCTTAGTTCATTTTTCTTTACCAAGAGTCTATTGAACTTTTAGAAATTTGCATGTTGCTAGATTAGTTTCTATGCAATTTTGCTGAGATTCGCTTTAATGTGTTCGTACAATGGCTTTGTCCAAATTCGCGGATGTTCGTATAATTGTAGAAAACATATTTTACTCAATATTCTGAAATTTTAGTTATATTAATTACTTTGTAGATTGGAAATAGGAATTAGGTGGAAGTTTTATTCATAGTTCAAAATCAGAACTTCTGAGTTCTGATAGTGTATAATGTTTTATTCTGTATAGTAGTAAAAGTATCATCATTTTTGAGATATTATATTTTCCCCTAAACCGTGTTTTTTTAAATCTTTGAGAAGTCTATGTTACCTTATATTCAATTCCGCAGTAATAGGGACTCCATGATTCTCTTGGTTTTTGTGGTCCACCTCTAAGAGAATATACTTATTTTTGTAAATTTCCATTGAATCCACGCTCCCCGCTCCCTTCTTCCCTGTTCCCTGCTCCCTGCTCCCCGCTCCAGGCTCATGGAACAGCTTTCCCCTGAGACTACCTAGCATCATCACGTTGATTGCGCGTCGCCTACATCGGTAGCATGTTTGATGAGCAGCGAGCTACCTTGAGTGATTTCTGTGCACTGAGGTGATAACGTACTTCTGTCAGGTATGATCTCTATTAGAATAATACGCCGTCCTAGATAGACAGAAGCTTGATATCGAAGCTCTTTTACGCTTATCTTTTTGAACGATTTTAAAAGCGATATGCATAAGCGCAGTTTAGTAGAGGCAGGGATTGAGAATTTCTATCAGGCAGAGGTTCATCGATGATACAGACGCGTATAGGAGTCTCTGATTTCCAAGATACGTGAAAACTTTTCCCTACAGCTTTTAGTTAAGGATAGTGTGAGGTTTTTCAGATTGTCATAACGTTTCTAGAATGCTAAAAGTATGCATTGGTAGTTTGGAGAATTAGCTCGGCTTAAATTGTACGCTCAAAGAAATATTGACCGTGAAGAAACTGCGCTGCTATTTTGCAACGTCAAATACTCATTGCTATTTATCCTAGCTAGATATAACCGAAAGCTTATTCAAAGCGATTTATTCGTTGAACAAGTGAAGCACTGCATGGTACGAAATCTGGCTTTGTCGAGTTTTTGCTCATTTTGCATTGGGAGGATTTTGCACAATTATGGAATGAGAGCGTTTCTTGATGTTGTGATTCTTGAGTATTCGCTAGGGTTATCAGTTGAGAATCTGAACGGAATGGTTTGTAGGAGGATGGCGTACTTTGCTCTCCCCACGAGGGACAATACTTTTCTTCTCCTCGCTAATGAAAAGCTAAAAGTTAGGGTTTTGGATAAAAGGACGAACGGGGGATGGGGATGGGGATGGGGACGGGGACGGGGACGGGGATGAGGATGAGAACGGGGACGGGGGACGGGGACAAGGGGACGGGGACGGGGGACGGGGACAAGGGGACGGGGACGGGGGACGGGGACGGGGGACGGGGACAAGGGGACGGGGACAGGGACGGGGACGGGGACGGGGAGGTGGGGACTCAACACATAAAAATGTTGTGTCCGGAGGACACAGGTAACACTCTAGTCTATATCTATAAAAGAATACAGGATGAGAAATCCGTCAATGGATGAACCCGTGGATGAAAAAAGGTCGCGCCGATGAGAAACCGTTGCTTTGGATGAAAAAACGCAGCTTAGCAGTTAGGGTTTGTTTCACATCCACGTCTTCTGGTTAGGCGTTGCAGTCCATCGAGAAGCTGCTGGCGGAATCCAACGCAGCCTCTGACGTTGCGCACGCGAGGAATGCAATCTCGATGGAGGGTGAGGTTGTGGCGTCGAGTACTGCGAGCGCGGAAAAGAGCAGGACCAAGGTTGCAGCCGCGGATGTTGAAAACCGAAAAGTGCACTCGAAAGTCTCGGGAGCAGGCTGCAGGAGCGACTAGAGCACCATGCTCGACAGCACGTGCGAAAACTGTCGCAGGCTCTTCACGATCTGGAACGTGGTGGAGCTGTCAAGCCCCGTCGAGATCTCGAGCAAGGACGAGTTTTGTCGAGGAGCTGCACAAGAAGAAGTCCGGGCGAGCGATCCATGACGTCTGGCAGTAGCGAGGCGGAGGAGATTCGGGCGCAGGACATCTTCAGCACCTGAGATCATCAAAGGTGAAAACCGGTGTTAATTCTGCTTGAGGGAATGGAGAGGAACCACATGCACTTCATTTTCCTCCACATATTATTTGCCTGATGTTTGTCACCACCTGAAATGTTTGCTGTAGATTTTTGTTGTGCCTGAATTTCTATTATCCTCTTCCATCTCTTTCTCTGACCTAATGGTCACGGTAGTGCAATGGATTGGTGGAAGAGTAGAAGTTTTTTTTATTGGATCCAGAGAATCTGATGGGAAAATCTACATTCAGGAGAGCAGTGATTTCAATTAGAGAAATTAGCGTTAAGATCAAACCCGACTTCAAATTGATGCAAATTGAAATCATGTGATTGCGTTGCAAGGTGTGGAGATATTTGCAGTTTGTCACTAACCTCATATTATCTGAGTAGTTGCCAATAAACTCAAAGTAGTTGAACAGTAAACTCATAAGTCCCTCCAAATGAAAAATGTCAGCTGAAGAATGTTCAATCCATACGTGTATGTCTTGCCAAATTTAAGTTTACATATATCTATATCTCGACCCTGGGAAGTTCATCAACGCCGAAAGCAGCTCATTTAGGAGAAATTTGGGTTTGATGTCGATCCATCCGTTCCCAGTAAATAAATTCATCCAACAAAAATTATCCAACAAGAAAGGTGTCCAAAGGACATGGGTACCCCACTAGTCCTATATAATAAAAGAATTCAGGATGAACAATGCGTCGAATGGATGAACGCGTCGATGGATGAACGATCCTTTTGGATGAAAAAGAGTTGAAGCGTCGATGATAAACAGATCCGTCGAGGTCGCAGTTAGGGTTTGCTGCTCCCCTTGCGCGCGCGGGGTCGCCGTTGCTCATGAGCCAAATGGAGGTCACAACCCAATTTCAAGGTCACGCCCATCGAGTCGCACGATTGCGTGAGCGCGGGGAACGCATTGCGGGTGATCGAGCGGTGAGGCGTGGTGAGTTTCGGTGTTTTTATTAGGGTTTAGGGGTGAGTTGTGAGATTGATTGTGGTGGTTTCAAGTGGCGAAGGAGATGGGCAAGAATATATTGTTCCTGGGCGTTCCGTTTCTGACAGAGTGGGTGCGCGACAAAGGTCACTTCATCAAGTCACAAGTCACTGCTGCTGCTGGTAAGTTTTTCTTTGTCATAGCATCAAATTATTTGTTTGAAGAGCAGTCTTTATGCACAAAGACCTGTTCAAATTACAGCCGTCTCTGCCTTGGACCGGTTATATTTCTACCGGGGTCCTTTGTGCAAGATCATATATTTCGAATGTTACCTTGGTAACTGCGTGTTCTTCGGTGAATGGATCATAGGTTGGATTTGATTTTAGGATTCGTGGCGACTTTGTGTTGGTGAGTGGCGACACGGTGAGCAACATGTTGCTGACGGAGGTAGTGAAGGAGCACCAGGATCGGAGGAAGAAGGATAAATTGGCGGTGATGACCATGGTGGTGAAGCGAGCCAAGCCCTCCCCTTCGACCTACCAGACGCGCTTGGGAAATGAGGAGCTCCTGCTTGCTATCGACCCTCAGAGCAAGCAGCTGCTGCACTACGACCCGGGTCGCGAGTCCGGAGGCCGCAACAACAACTACCAGCATCCCTCCAATCAGCGTCACGTGAAACTGGAACGCTCTGCGTTGAATGACCGCCCCTCCGTGCAGCTGTGCACCAACTTGCAATTGCGTTGTCCTCTCTGCTTTTACTGTACCGTCTTGCTTTTCCATTGTGATACTCACACGAACACTTGGTTGTATGGGATCTAGGATTGTGTGGTGCTCCAGGATTATGGAGAAGTGCGTAACCTTCTGATCTCACGCCAACTTCAATACTACTGTTCCTGCTCCTGTTCCTGCCCTGCATCGCACATCTTCAACACTGGCAGCCTAAATAATCGTTGCACCAATAACTGCTGCTCTTTATTATCCCTGGAAATTACAATGCAAGCACCTAGTTGTTTCTATCTGTGTCTCAAAAACCAAAAATTTTCATCGCCATCGCTCACTCTGCATCACCAAAACTGCTAAAACCTTCGTCACATGCAACATTCGACCCCCTCTGCAGCTTCCAAGAGACACCAAACTTCTAACTCACCGAACAACAGACAAAGTACTAATCCACAGCTCCGAAAACCGATATTTTCCGACACCAGATGCTACATTTAAGGACGTACCAATATTTCCACCCATCGTGAGGTCTCAAACTCCTCTAAAAAGCAAAACTCAAACTAACCCTTGAGTTTTGGTGGAGAGCGATGGTCCGTGGGATTTGGTTCACAACGGATCCATCACCATACTCACATTCACGTCGGCCGACGAGATTTCTGAACATTGGATTGAATAAATAAATGCGCTTCAATCGCTACTCTCTGCAATCTCCACAATGCAAGCGTCAGAAACCCCAACTCCGAAGAACACGTCTCCTCCCTCACGCAATCCATGCAGAAATCTCGCTCTCATTACCTTCCAAACAATGCAAAAACCTAGAAAATGCGCTCGCACAACCGAAAGACCCTCTCGGCATCTGGGACGCTCACGGCACTATCCGATCAGACGACGAGAATTCCAATCTCCACAACTCTAGCGTCAGAAACCCATCACCAACTTCCCAACTCCAGAAAAAGCACGTGTTCTCTCAAGCAATTCACGTAAAAATCTCAGCCTTGCAATTGACGTAAACCCTAAGAAACGCGCGCGCACAACCGAAAAACCTTCTCACGCCACAATCATCAGACGAAGAGAATTCTAATCTCCACAACTCTCTCTCTGCGGCGACGTTGCAGGAGGATCTCGACAGAAGGTGAGCACTCCATTACAGAATTCCGATGGGAATGAATTTGTGATGACTTTGGTTTACTCGAATGGTTTACTCGAATGGTTTCTGCCATGGCTGAGAATTGGTGATGGTGATGGTCGTTAGGGTTTGGGGATTGGTTCTTCGTTGTAGGTTTGGAGTTTTTGAAGCAGATTGATGGAGAGAAGGAAGAGCTCTTGGCTCCATAATATTAGAAATTTAGATTGTAACTAGCAATTGGCGCTTGCTTTGCAACGCATTCGTCCAACCATTTTAATGTAGTTTTTATACTACAAACTTTAATTTAAAAAAGGTAACATGATTAATTGCACGGTTGACTGCGCGGTTAACTATAAAGTTTCTGTAGTTCATTGCATGGTTGAGTGCGTGGTTGATCGCTGCGTAGTTCAGTGCGCAGATTATGATTTTAGTAGTACGATGGAAAATGAAGAGTAACAGGGTAGTTTGGAAGTGATTCATGTAAATACTTGAGCATGATCAGGAAGGAGGTCTTGGCTTCATCTATCGCTTATTATAAAAGAATTCAGGATAACAAACACGTCGAATGGATGAACGATCCTTTTGAATGGAAAATCACCTAAAAAGTTAAAAGATAAAGTTAGGGTTCTGGATAAAAGGACGAGGCCGGGACGGGGGACAGGGATGGAGATGGGGACGGAGACGGGAGACGGGGGACGGGGACGGGGACGGGGACGGGGATGGGGGACGGGGACAAGGGGGACGATGGATTGGAGGGAAAGGGCTAGGAAACCGGGGGGCTGGGGATTCAACACAAAAAAATGTTGTGTCCGGAGGACACGGGTACCCCACTAGTCTCTATATCTATAAAAGAATTTAGGATGAAATGAGCGCGCCGAATGGATGAACGCGTAGATGAAAAACACGTCAATGGATGAATGTGTAGATGAAAAAGCTTTTGGATGAAAAGCCAAAAGTTAGGGTTTTGGATTAAATGAAAAGTTCTTTATATTTCTCTTACTATAAAAGAATCTTAGCCAGGGGTTTAGCAAGCAAATGTTTTTTCTCTTAAAAACCATAGATCCTAAACCCTGACCAAAAACCATAGACCCTTAACCCTGGACCCAAAATCCTAGATCCTAAACCCTGGACTCTAAACCCTGGACCACAAACCATAGACCCTCAACCCTGGATCCAAAACCATAGACCCTAAACTCATGACCCAAACCCCTGGACCCCAAAGTAAGGGATTTGGAATGTAAGGATTAGAAAAATTAAGAGATTAAAAAAGTAAAAGTTCAAAAAATATGGGTAAAATAAAGTAATGGATTGTAAAAGTAAAGGTTAGGAAAAGTAAGGATTAGAAAAAGTAAGAGTGAGAGAAAGTAAAGATTTGAAAAGTAAAAAGTTGAAAAAATGGTGAAAAGGTAAAAAGGTAAAAAGGAGACATTTGAAAATCAAAATTTATGAAAAGACAAGGGATTTGAAAAGTAAGGGTTGAAAAAGAAAAGGATTGAAAAGATATCCAACATACAACTATACATACACAGATGATATATATATATACACAACATACAATTATATCTCCATACGATATATATCTATTTATACAACATACAATTATACATACATACATTTTGTACATATATACAACATACAATAATTATATATCGATACATTTTATATATTTATACATATATCCAACATACAACTATACATACACAGATGTTATATATATATACACAATATACAATTATATCTCTATAGGATTTATATCTATATATACAACATACAATGATACATACATACATTTTGTAAAAAGGTAAAAAGGTAAAAAATAAAAAGGTAAAATGGAGACATTTGAAAATCAAAATTTATGAAAAGACAAGGGATTTGAAAAGTAAGGGTTGCAAAAGAATAGGATTGAAAAGAAAAGGCTTAGGAAAAGTAAGAGAATAAAAAGTAAAAGTATGTAAAATACGAGATTGATAAGGTAAGGGTTTTAAAAAGTACAGTTTAGAAAAATAAGGGATTTGGAAAGTAAGGGTTAGAAATAATAAGAGATTGAAGGAGTAAAAGTTCAAAAATAATGGGTAAAAGAAAGTAATGGATTGTAAAAGTAAAGGTTAGGAAAAGTAAGGGTTAGAAAAGTAATAGTGAGAGAAAGTAAAGATTTGAAAAGTAAAAAGTTGAAAAAATGGTGAAAAGGTAAAAAAAGAAAAAGTTTGTAAAATTAAGAAGTTGAAAAAGTATTAGTTGAAAAGGTAAAAATTAGAATAGTAATATAACAAATAAAAAGTTCAAAGTTCAAAAGTAAATAGTTGAACAAGCAAGAAGTCTAAAAAGTTAAAAAGTTGAAAAGGTCAAAAGTAGGAAAAGTAGGAATACAATTAAATGTTTGACTTCAATTTACATGTTCTATTTTACTAAAGACAAGAATTGTTTTCTGTCATTCTCTAAGAAGGTAACATTCTCTATATTATGTATGAAAAATCCCTTGTCAATAGACACTTTTAGCAAAACTTTTGGAGCTGCCCGAAGTCCCTATTTTTAATTTGAGTCCTACTAACTTTCAAACCATGAATCCAAAGATAATACGAAAAGTACCTCCATGAAGCTCTTACCAAGTACAATCTAGGAATTTGATTTCTATTGAAAAAGATTTATTTCTGAATTATAGGCATGCCCGGAATCGAAATTGTCCTCAATAGAGACAATTGGTCCTTTGCAAGTTAAACTATACTGGTTGATTATGTTTTACTCGGCGTAACTAATTTTTCCTTGTTGTGTTCAGGGACAAAGGAAGATGATGTTAGTTACCGTGTAGGTCTTCCATCATTTATGCTATTGAGAGCGACGTGACCACTCTCTTTGGGCTGGAAGTCATGATGATTTTTGTTCCCGCCAACATGGGAGTTCAATACAGAATTCAAATTCTTGCACTATTTCTCAAAGACTAGGTTGCTGTCATATCGTGTTAGAAGTTCTTATGTGGTTGCATTCTGTGAGCGAGTTGTGAACTGTGTATTAGATACTGTGCGTGCTGTAAGTATTGAATGCGATGAGATTGAGCGCGGAAGTTGGTGACTGTGAAGTGCCCGAGCAAAGAATTTGAAGACAGAAGAGCATGACCGTGGTAGTTGGCAAACGTGGAGCACTAAAGTGTAGAGATTGATGTAGTAATTCTTCGCTGCTGTAGTTGGCTGTGGTTGGTTGCTTTTGCGCTCTTTATTGCTGTAGTTGGCCGTTTCATACTATAGCATCCAGCTATGATTCAAAGCAATAAGGCGTTACTCACTTCACGATTTAAGGTATGGTCCTCTTTTGGCACTCCGTTTTTAGCATGCATTAAATTCATGGATGTCTGTTCGATTGTCTCCGTGACATCTTCTTGCTCAATCTCTTCTCATTCAATCTTCTTGATCAATCTCGTACGGAAGCAAACCATATGACTCACGGGTTCCTCCATAGACGTTTGTAACATGAACTGGGTTCGCTATCGTAAATACGTATCCGTATTTCCATACGTCTAAAAGAGTTCTACGAATTCTGATATCCAACGTGCACCCGATCTAGCAATGAAGAGGAGTCAGGCTCCAAATCTCCTACGGGGGATCGGGTGCGCCTCCGATCTCTTTTAGGGGATTGGGTGCGCTCCCGATCTCATGTGGCGGATCGGGTGCGCCTCCGATAACGTGCGGGGGATCGGGTGCGCTTCCGATCTCATGTAGGCGATCGGGTGCGCTCCCGATCTCATGTGGGGAATCGGGTGCGCCTCCGATAACGTGCGGGGGATCGGGTGCGCTCCCGATCTCATGTAGGCGATCGGGTGCGATTTTCTTCTCGTGTGGGGGATCGGGTGCGCCTCCGATATCTTTTAAGGGATCGGGTGCACTCCCGATCTCATATGGAGGATCGAGTGCGCTTTTGTTCTCGTGTCGGGGATCGGGTGCGCCTCCGATATCTTTTAAAGGATTGCGTGCGCTCCCGATCTCATGTGGGGGATCGGATGCGCTTCCAATCTCTTGCGGGGGGGGTCGGGTGCGCTCCCAATCTCATGTGGAGGATTGGGTGTGCCTCCGATCTCTTGCGGGGGATCGATTGCTCTCCCGTTCTCATGAAGGCGATTGGGTGCGCTCCCGATCACCTTCGGAGGATGAAGTGCCTTGCCGATCTCCCAGTGGTGATTGAAGGGTCATTTACACTTGGAGCGACCGAACCCACTTCTGCACCCATTTTTCTGCCCCCGCTCTCTCCACCTTTGTACGAAGAACCATTTTTCATTTATACTTGAGGTAGCCGCACTAGGGGCGGAAGGGTGAGTTTTTCAAAAAAGAATATAGGATTAAATTGAAAGAATGATATGAAAATTAAGATTTGGTTTGTGGTCAACCTCTAAATGAAAGTAGAAATATCGGAAACAACATGAGTGTGTTGTAATATGTGAATATGGGGTCTTAAATAAAAACCTTTATAGCCAATGTATTTTATAAAAATATATTATCCACACACACATGTTTTTTAGAATTGAGAAAAAACTGTGTTTTAGTAGGAGATATTTAAGATTGGATGAAATGAATTCATGCACTACATATTAAAAGAAATGATTCTTAAAAAACATGCAATTATTTCACGAAAATTGTGAAATGAAGACTACCATGGCATCGTTGATGCATTTTTCTTCAAAAATCTTTTTAAAATGGAATTTTGTTGAAAATCATTCTTTTAGATTTAAGTAATATGAAATGAAACTCTAGTTTCTTATTTCAAAAATAAAATATAGATGATTTTTTATTTCAAAAATAAAATATAGATGATTTTTTATTAAAAATATAAAATGGGCCAACATCTTTATAGCCTTTTGATTAAATCTCATAATACAATCTTAGGAAATGGTATCATCTTTCTTTTCAGAATACAACTATGCAAATGCGCACGCATTTGTGTCAACACATAGCTTGCATTCTCAAAATCATTAAAGTATGCTATATCCACTGCTAAGGCAATGACATACAAGCCACAAGATGACAAATCAGCTTGTTGTACATGAATGTACTTATATTCTATATTTTCAGGAATACCAAATCTACTCAAAATTTTAAAATCAATATCATGTCTACCTAAAGTGTCATATTGTGGGAGTCTAAAACTCCCACTTGGTGGCCCCTACCAAAAAAATTAGTTAAAATAGGATTTTTAATATTAGTTAACTAGAAAAGTAGTTAGTATTGTGTAAAATTAGATTAAATAGCGAATAGAGAAAATAGGAAAATGCTTAAGTAGATAATTAGGTTTATAGTGGTGATAAAACCGCGTCTTAAAATCACTAATTTAAGTCCCGGGAAACAATTTCAAAAGAGTCCCGGGAGATATCCCGGGACGTAAGTCTAAAATCACCACTTAAATCTAAATTAACTATTTAAGTTTAGGAGGTAGTTAGAAGTAGTTGAATTCTACTAGATGCTAATTCTTGTTTGAATTAGTAGAAGTGGTAGAGAAAAGAAAAGAAAAGAAAAAAAATAAAAAAATAAAAGAAAAATAAAAA
Organism: Bryoerythrophyllum caledonicum; assembly: GCA_963971425.1. Classification (NCBI taxonomy): domain Eukaryota; kingdom Viridiplantae; phylum Streptophyta; class Bryopsida; order Pottiales; family Pottiaceae; genus Bryoerythrophyllum; species Bryoerythrophyllum caledonicum. Next base: position 43,080,011 of record OZ020514.1, read on the forward strand.
TAAAAGAAAAAGATTCCAAAAAATAAAAAATAAAAAATAAAAAAACATACCCGGGTATCAACTAGCCCGGGTACCAACCCGGGTATGGGCTGGACTCGGGTAGCTGGGTATCACCCGGGCAGCAGCCCGGGTATCTCCAGCCATCTTGGCCCACCCCCTCTCCCCGAAATTTTCTTCTCTCCAGAAACTCTTCTTCCCCCCTCCAGTACTCTTCTCTCTCCCCCTCCTTCTCTAAAATCTCCTCCCCCCTCAAATTTTCTCCTCTATCTCCCTATCTAGTTCTCTCTCTCTCATAGGTTCTCCCTCTCTTTCTATTTGGTCTCTTTCTGGAGTTGGAGTTTGAAGAAGTAGTTGAAGAAGTGGAAAAGAGATGCAACTAGGGTTTCAAGAAGAGGTAGCGCAAGAGGTTTGAAGAGGAGGTAGCGCAAGCTAAGGCTTGGTGGAAGAGGTGTGCAAGATAGGGTTTGGTGGAAGAGGTGCACGAGCTAGGATTTGGTGGAGATTCTAGGGTTTTGTGGAGGTGGAGGAGGTTTGTGGCCAAAGCGAGAAGATAAAAGAAACTAAGAAAGGAGAGATTGCGGGTGCAACAACAAAGGTGACTCTTGCCCATGTTGGGTTTCTTTTGTTTGTGCAAAATTCTTGTTTGTGAGTTTTTTCCTCTCTTGTCTACCGGGGTGACTCCTCTGGTAACATCCTCCCCGGTCTAGAGAAAAAGTCCCCCGGGGGACTTCATCTAGACCTTATTGTTTACATGTGTAGTTGTTGTCAATTGTCCTAGCCTTGTGGTAAGTTGTTATTTTGAGTTGTCTCCCTCCTCCTATCATTTTAGGTCTTGCCCCCAATTCCTATCTTTTTCCCGGTCTTCCCGGTCAACCGAGAAAAACCTCTTTCTAAGCCCTTGTCTCCAAAGTCCTCTCCTCGTTATCATTATATGTGACCTTCTGTTGTTAGTATGTTGCTAGATGTGTGAGACACCCATATCCACATACTCTAGCAAAGTGTTCCGGAGTTGTTTACTGGTTGACCGGTAGACTTGTGTTTCCGAGCCGGACCGGAGTTTGTGACAAGTTAATAGGGAGATTGGTGGAAGTACAGGCATTTTGAGGATTTTGCCCACCCGGGACAATATGGCTCTCTGGTGAGTCGGGTGGATTTTCCATCCTCCAAGAAATGGGGCTCGAAGGTCTATGAGAGAAAAAGAAGCCTTCCGGTAACTTCTACCGGGAAGGAACCGGTAGACCTCCCTTCCTCAACCCCGGAGTCCTTGGTGGAGTCCTCTGTGGCTATACTAATTGAGCTTAAAGAGACTCCACGTGTATCTGTAGATACACCCAACCTTCTGGTGGATACCGCCACTCCACCGGTAGACCTCCCGGTTGAGACATCCGACCTCCCGGAGGATTCTCTTGACCATGTTGGTACTTCCAGACGTGGTGACAATCTCTATACATCTCAACCGGAAGAGTATTCCAGTTGAGTCTTTGTTATATGTTATGTGTTGATTTACCTCACCGGTTGGTGGAATGTTGTTTTAAGCTGCTAGAATTAAACACTAGGGTGAGAGTAGTGCTGTCGATGGGGCCCTATTGCGCACCCGATCACTACCACTTGAGTGGTTTCTCCGGCTACTTATTTTTGTTAGGAAAAGGTTCACCGGTCCCGGGACCACCGGACCGGGAGTCTTCCAGTTTACCGGTCTACCGGTAATCCGCCGGTGACTAGGCTACCTTTGATTTTAGGATCTAGATGTCGTTTTGTCTTTTAGTGGAGCTACTTGTGGGGGGTAGCTATTGACTTTAGTGCACCTCCTAGATGCCGTTTTGTCCTTTTACGGTCTAGTTTTGGAGCATAGCTATTGGCTTTAGTGCACTCTTTAGATGCCATTTCCGCCTTTTGGGAATCTAGTTTTGGAGGGTAGCTAGTGGCCTTTGTGTACTTAAGGGCCTTGGGCTCTTGTATTATGTACTCTTCTCTTTGTTGATCTCCTCGTGTCTTGCCTTCATTGTTTGTGTCTAGAGTCTTTGTTGAGCTTCTGTGAGTGGACCGGGAGAGAGTTGAGTCCTCCTAGTGTGTCTTCGCTAGGTGTGCAAGGTTGTGACTTGTTGTGTGTTAAGTGATTGAGTGTGAGTAGAGACATCCCGAGGGGCTAGGATATCCGGGTTAGATAAGTAGAGTGAGGTCCGGGACTTGTGCTCTAGACTTTTCACCGGTGGGACCGGGAAGAGTTGCTTTATGGGATGGGATCCGGGAAGCCCACGGCTATTTATGATAGCCTCGCTTAAGTGGGAAGTGTTCGGATTGGTGGGGAGTAGGGGGTGACATCCCCTTTCTCTCGGTATACTGGGAGACATCCCGACTAAGCCTGAGTCCGGAGAATACCGGGACTATTACCCTTGCTGTGGATGAGTTCCGACGATCCCCGTGGAAGGTTGTTTTGCTCATATGATTTGCTTAGTACTAACTTGTTGTGAGTCTTGTATCTTCTTGGTTTGATTCATTGGGTGTGGTTGTAGTTGGAACCCGGGCTTGCGTGACCGGTTTACCGGGACAAGTTCCCGGTAGATTGTGAAGACCGGTGAACCGGCTGCGACCTTTATAACTCTTTCAAGATATAGGGTTAGATTGTGGATATTGTGGCCTCTGGACTGCGAGAACGGAGGGCAGTGACCTTCCGGACATTATAAAAATTTACCGGAAATCTACTCTGACGCTCAACAGAGTTTAACTGAAACACATGTGGTTACTTGTTACCGGTTTCTAAGGTACCGGGGAAGCCATCCTCCGTGATGTGCCGAGGTATTATGTGTGAATTTTTGTTAAGATTTAAAGAGTTTGATGCACGATAAAAATCCCTGGAAACGATCTGGTAAGGTGGGCTTGCTTAAGGTTAATTTCGGTTAATTTTGAGAATAACGAACCACTAGACTACGACACATATAGATGACATTGATGAAAGAGATCATTTGCGGGATTAAAATTTATTAACATCCAATGCATACCCTCTTTGTGATGAAAAAATTGGAGACATGGTTTTAGCAATGGTGGTCTTGGCTTTTTCAAGTTGCCGTCAAAGCGAGTTTCAAGAGGATGAAATCCTGTATGTACTAAAATATCATCATATAATATTTTAAACGCAACATCCATTATTGAAGTACTTAGCCATCCATCTTCTGACTTCAAGATTTCTTGGTCTTCCCATGTCAAAAATAATGGCTCCATCCACCCAATTCCTGTTAATCATCTTTAGTAATACCATATGTCAGTACATTATGTTTAGTATTTGAAAGATATACAAAACAATATGTATACATATTATGGAAAATTAGATTTATCACATGTTTTACCTTTCTCTTTTTTAATGTCTATATGTTTTTCTTCAATGTTTTTTTCTTTTTTAAGGTTGTCTCCAATAATTTGCACTTCTTCATCTATTAAAATTGTTTCTTCTTTATTTGTTGGAATTCCACTTAATGCATGAATTAAACTTTGCATTCGTTTATCTTCCTGTTCTTCTCTAATAGCCGCAACTTCCTTGTATGCAGCTACAAAAGAGTTTAAATAATCATCTGACATCTCTGGATTTGTTTCCCTTCTTTTCCCTCTCCCTTTTTTTTGAGACAATTTTTGTCCAATAATTCCACGTGTTTGTTTTTGCAACGACGAAGAACTGTCAGATTTTTCATTTACACTTTCTTTATCTCCAATTTCTCTATCGTCAACATTAATTTCCTCAATTTTTCTTCTTCTTCTTCTCCTTCTTGTTCTTGTTGTTCTTCTTCATCTATTCCTCCTATTTCAATTTGTTTACTTTCTTTTTCCATTTCTTCATTTGAATCCATTATTTTTAAAAATCTCATTGGTGAAGATTGTCTAGTGTCTTTGCCTCCAGGTATTCCAATAATTTTAGGATTAGATCCAATAATATCATCCATCCTTGAAAACAAATCCCAAGTCAATTTCACACCCCCTATTTGATTCTCTGCACTTTGCTCAACTACTTATCTCCGTGACAATGATTTCCATTTTGATTTGGAAACCATAGCTTCGTGAAATGGAAACCATAGCTTCATTGTTTCATGAACCAACAACGAAGCTAATGGTTTTGGATAGAATGAAAAGCTAAAAGTTAGGGTTTTGGATAGAATGAAAAGCTAAAAGTTAGGGTTTTGGATAGAATGAAAAGCTAAAAGTTAGGGTCTTGGATAAAAGGACGGAGCGGGGACGGGAGACGGGGACGGGAGACGGGGACGGGAGACGGGGACGGAGACGGGGACGGGGGATAGGGGACGAGGGACAAGGGACAAGGACGGGGGGACGATGGATTGGAGGGAAAGGGCTAGGAGACGGGGAGGTAGGGACTCAACACAAAAAAATGTTGTGTCCGGAGGACATGGGTACTCCACTAGTCTATATCTATAAAAGAATACAGGATGAAAGGCGATCCTTTTGGATGAACACGTGGATGAAAAATGGGCGCGCCGATGATAAAACGCGCGGTTAGGGATGAAAACCGAGACGCAGTTAGAGTTTCCCGTGTCCTACCCTATTAGAACCCGAACGTGGAGAAGCAGCCGGGCCCCAATCTCTCAGTAAGAGGATACAACGTGATTGACGCAGCCAACACTCAGCTGGAGAAGACGTGCCTTCAGACTGTCTCATGCGTTGATATCGTTGCGCTTGCTGCTCGCGACTCGGTTGTTTTGGCAAGTACCCATTGCCTGAATCATGATGGAGAGAGGAGTTTTTTTTTTTTTTTTTCTCAATTTTTCATTACAGAATAGAGTTTTCTCATTTGGAAATTGATCATGTGCAGACTGGTGGGAAGCACTTCGACATGCCGACAGGGCGCTTGGATGGATTGGTTTTGAAACTCTCGCAGGTGCGCACACGGTGGGTAGGACGAGCTGTGTGCAGATCACGTCCCGGCTCTACAACTTCCCGGGCTCCGCCACCGGCGTCGACTTTGAGCACACTTCTGTTGCGTTTTGGTGGTGTTTGCGGCGCTTGCTGGCGATGCGGAGTGTGGCAGGTTGGGGCGGGCACTTCTGAGCACCAAGCACAAGTTTAAGGACGAGAATGTGCTGCTGTTCGCCAACAAAGTCGGCCCGTTCCACAACCCCAGGTGTGCACACATTGTTTGCAGTTGGTTGAGGGTTTTGTGGTTGTATTTTGTCGAAATTAAGGGTTTTCTTTTCTTGGCACAGAGGCTGCCGGAGCGATGCGGGAGTTTTGGATCTTCAGGTCGGAGGTTAGGGCGGCGGAGGACGGGGTCGTAGTGTTTTTTCCTGGCCCGGGAGAAGGCGAGTTTTCCTGTGAAGTTTTTGCACAGATAGGGTTTTGTTTCATGCTCGCAGTCTTAGAACTTTGTGGAGCTCCGGTTGTTGTTGTAGAATCGAGGACGGAGAGAGAGAGCGAGCGTTAAGGTTGGAGGACGGGGCTCAGGTTTCGTTTGCGTTTTCGCAGGTTGTGCAGTTTTGCAAGTGGTGCGGGAGCTTGAGACAGCTTGACGGAGGACGGAGTTATGGCTTAATTTGTTTTCTCGGTGAAGAGATTGAGTTTCTTGCGGAGCTAGGGTTTCAGTGTTAGAGGTTTTTAAGAATTTTAGGTAGTTTCAGAAATGGCGTCCAGGATGCTGTTGAATCGGTTGGATGAATGCGATCGGAACTTTTGCATTGCAAGACACTTTTAATTTTCACTACACCCGTTATTCCACCTCTCGATGATGATCAAAGCTCAAAGGTGAGAAAGGGGGGAAATATTCATCAGGGTTGATTACATGGAAACTCTTTATTCACTCTCAAAGTTGGGTAGAACTACTTTGACTTGGGTTTAGAGGCCACTAAACTCTCCTATGGTGAACAAATAGTGGTACAATTCATCAAACGAGGAATATAGTATTGATTTTACAGATAACTCCTCCATCATAGAAATTATGCTCTTTCAGACAACGACCTGGAAGCCTTTCTCATCTTCTTCCTGAACATTCGAGAATTATACTGAAAAGCACAATGAACAAAAATGAGGTTACTTCAACAAGATGTCATTTCACGCAGATTGCTGAAACTGAAACTACAACATGTCACGTACGTGTCGAGAACATTGATGCCGAGGGAGAGCGCTTTGGTCATGGCTTCGACGTATTCATTGTCCACAGCGTCGGTTTCGGGTCCAGAGTACGTTCCTAACTCCCAACGACGATACCGTGAGGTCTCCGGCAGCTTCATTCTGGGTGCGCAGAGTTCAAAAAAGGTATATGTGGATGCAATGAGAAAAAGGTATATATAGTTTACATATAGTTTACTAAAAAGTATATATGTAGTTTACAACACTATCTATCTACCACATCATTCATCTCATAAAGAATTAGAAGATTCTACAATTACATTTTCAAAAAGGACGGGGTGGGGATGGGGACGGGAACGGGGGACGGGAGACAAGGGGACAAGGACGGGGAGACGATGGACTGGAGGGAGAGGGCTAGGGGATGGGGAGGTGGGGACTCAACACAAAAAAATGTTGTGTCCAGTGGACACACCCCACTAGTTTCCCATGTTAAGGTTTCAAAATTTATCATTATAATATGTCAAAAGAAGATTGACTTCTTGAGGAGTCCATATAGCTATGTCAGTTTTTCCTACTTTTTTACAACCCTCTACAGGGCCTTTTTTTATGCCTTCTTTAGCACTATCATCTTTTGAAGAAGCCATAAATGATAATAATATATAAAACAAGTGGATAAATAGGTAAACAATTATAATTGAAGTTATACCAACAATATAATCTCATGTTTGTTTTTTATATAAATAAAAAAATAAAATACTTGCATTGTTTATATACTTTCAAAATTTTGAAATGAAAGTAAAATGAAATCTAAAATTATAATATCTTTTATCAAAAAGTAAAATAAAATCTAAAATTAAAATTAAAATAGTTTTTGCATAGAAGTAAAATGAAATGTGAAATTAAAATATCTTTTACATAAAAGTTACGGAGGTGCCCATAATCTAAAATCACAATACAAATGTATATTTAATATCTCTTAATAAACTAAGAGAAAATCTCTAGAGCCATGAGCTCGATTACAATGTTAAAGTGGTGACAATTTCATTTTTTTTTAGCTATATTTTTCTTTGCCTATTGTCTTTTCAACTTCAAGCTTTCACTTTTGTATTTTTGTATAAGCCAATTCTCAAATAAGACTTCCCTATTTTGCTTAGCAGTATTTTTTGATATTTTTTCAACCTCTAGAATGAATTTTGAGGATATGGCTTTCGTAGAATTAAGTTCTTTATCAAAGTCATCGCTACCAACATCTCCATCTTCAATTAAGAAGTTACGGAGTATACAACAAGTTGTGACTATTGTTGGAGCATATTCTAATTTAACATTCATATTTTTTAATATTTGAAACTTCATTTAAGAATTCCAAACGCATTTTCAATTTTAACTCTACCAGCTCTCCACTTCCTATCAAATAAATCTTTTTTTGAATCTCCACTTTTAGTAGTATTATAACATTTCATTAATCCGTTTCGTAGAGGATATGTAGAGTTTTCAAGCAAATATGGTTGGATGTTTTTCCCATTTACTTTGTAAACTTGATTATGTGGAAGTTGGTCTGATTGAAGCATTTTCCACAATAAAGACGATCAAAGGTGGGCAGCATCATGGCAACCTCCAGGTGCTTGTACACAAACATTTAAAAACCGCCGCCTATAATCACAAACACCTTGTAATAATATAGAGTGAAATTTCAAACGATTAAAATAGTCGGCATGAATTTGTTGTGTAGTTGGTTTTCTAGCCAAGCGTATATGACTTCCGTCAATTGCTCCCCACATATACGGTATCTAGTTAAATTTTCAAAACCCATCATAATGTCTTGTAATTCATCACCTTATGGAATACAGATGTAACGATTATAAAATTAGTTCACTAGAACTTGACAAATTTTATGGGTGAACTTGGATGTGGTTGCAGCCGATACATCCAAGTAATGATCACCAATGTGTACAGAGCCATCATATGCCTATCTATGCAAAATAATAGCCAATACTTTATCATTGGGAATTGGGTCCCTCATATCTGTCTTTTGTTTGGTGATGAATGGAGACAACATTTCGACAAGTTTATAAAATTGCCTATGAGTCATTCTAAACTCTTTTGTCCAACGGCTATCTAAAAGATCCCCTCTACGCATCCACTCTTTTGTGCAAATTTCTTTCTAGAATAGTCCAACCACATAGTTCTATTTGGAAGATAATATCATGGTTTTGGAATAAATGAGAATGAAGATAAAAATAAGAGAAATATGAGCACATATAATTCATCATTGTCATCTGAGACTCTTTTTTGTCTTCCTCTCAAATATATGTTAATCAATTGTTTGCAATGTTTTAATTTAGGTGTACTAATTCTTGCCATTGCCACCAATGTTTTAGATTCTAATAAAAATAATAATAATTTTCAATATATTTAGTGAATATAACAAATATAACATTGCACATTTATAATATTTATGTTGGTCATAGAAGTAAAAAAGTCGATTTTTTACTTAATTGCTATTCACTTTATAAAATTAGAATTTCAAATTGATTACTTTTAATTTAGACCATTTAATCTTAAAGTAGAAAACTTTTACTTTGTATTTTTAATTTTATAAAATTGTTAAAATATGAACTTGATAAGATTTATCATGTTGTAATTGTGTCCTTTTTACTTTAAGGCAACTTTCAAATTTTCCAGTCGTAACTTTTTAAACTTGCAACTCATAGAGTCAAAATTATAATTGAATTAATTTTTTTTTGAAATGGAGCTTAACTCGTGAAGGACCACGACCACTTTCGCTCTAAAACTAGTCCAAAACTACCACTACCAAAAAGAAACATAAAAATCACATTTTAAAGTGAATTTCGGATTTTCAACCGTAAGATCTTCAAATAGACTTCTATATAAACATGCCATAAAATTTTGGTTGCAATCCACCGCACAGATTGATAGATTTTAGTGTATTAAGTCAAAACAATTTCACCTTTTATTTTTTTGTGAACTACGTATGTATTCAAATGATAATCCAAATAGTCAAAAAGAAGGTTTTCACCACATATTGTTGTTGAAAAAATAGAAAGTGAAAAGTATGAAGATCTCTGGGTTTTATGTAGAAAAGATGAATTTTTTTCCCCCGTTGCCTGAAAATTTGTGAAAATGTTTGACTTGGAATAAAATGCCTATTTACACTAAAGACAAGAATTTTTTGGGTAAATTTCCAAAAAAAGAAATATTCTTTATACGTGTGAAAAATCTCAATGTCAATAGAAACTTTTGTAAAAAATTTTGGAGGTGCCCGGAGTCCCTACTTTTGGCTATAAGTGGTACTAACTTTCAAACAACAAATCCAAAAAATAAAATAAAAATATATCCACGAAGCTCTTATCAGAAGATATCTTGTTTAAAATTTTCAATCAAAAAGGATTTTTTTTCGAATTGTAGGTACATGCCCAAAATCCAATTTGACCCCCGAGGGACGTTTGGTCCTCTAGGGGTTAAAGTAATCTTGCCATTGAAAGTAGTAAATAAGAGTCCCCTCAACCTTAACGCACCCACTTCGTTGCACCCGCACCCACTCTTGCACCTGTTTGCCGCCCCCTCCTTCAAACTTGGAGACTAAAAAAAGTAACCCTCTTGCACCCGCACCCTCTTCTGCCCCACGTGTAAATGATCCTTGAGTGCGCTCGCGATCGCGACTCGGGGATCGCGTGCGCTCCCAATCTCCTAGTGGTGATCTGGTGCGCTCCCATTCCCCGGTGATAATCGGGTGCGCTCCCGATCTCTTGGTGCTCATCGGGTGCGCTCTCCATATCTCAGTAGGGGACGGGTGCTCCATGTCTCTCTGCGTTGATTTAAACTTGCATTTTCTTCTCCACTTACTTTTGTCATTTCGCAAGGATAATCGAATCGTGTGGAACTGTTTGTTCGAGCAGACCGTGATCAATGACTACTTCTTCTACGCCCCCCGTTGATTTCACGAATCTTCCCCCAGGGCCGCGCTTCGAATTCGTTCCAGGCAAGGCAGTCTCCCTTGTCTACCCCCGTCATGGTGTGGTTGGAGAGGGCGTTGTCATTGAGGCTGTTCCGACTGGTCACTGGCTTGGTGTCAACATTCATCTTCACCTGGCCAATCTGACGCTAATTAGCGTGTCTAAGATCATCCAGGAGGCCCGTTATCTTTTCATGCACCCACGACAGGATGGCATGTTTGTCTTGGCTGATTTTGTTGGTAGGACAGTCCTTTGGATGGTAGAGTGCTTAGTCCTTCCATCGAAGAATGTTCCTCTGATCTGCACGGTGATCCTTCTTCTGAATCCCAAATCATTCTTCCTTTTTTACCTTAGATCGAGTGGGTGGATAAAGTGGTAAAGCGGTATAACAGCGACGGTATTCTAGCGGCAACTGTCAGGGTCAACTGCTCCCTAGCTACTGAGCCATTCGAGAATATTTTCCTAGGGGAGGAGAACGTTGGCGTTACAGTGTTTGACGTTTTCATTGGAGATCGGGGTAACAGAATGAGTCATTAGAGTTAGCCAATTTTGGAGTGCAAATTCGAAGGTGGGCGCGGTCTAAGCGAGACACTCGATCACTTCATTCGACTTCTGGAACGAGCGGACCCAAATGCGCACTTGGGTGGTTGTCCCAAAGCACTGTATCGATTTATCTGTCGCCGGAAGCGAACTGATGAGAAGTTCGCCGCGTACTCTAAGAAGATTATGCCGGAAGCGATTCAAGCGGTCCCTTTGGAGTCATTTTGCCCTACTCAATGCGTCCGCCTAATCCGTCCTGAGGATATCCTCCTAATTCGGCAGAAGTTCTGGTTGAAGAGTTTCGACAATCGACGAGATTATGCTAGATCTGTTGGAGGTCAACTCCGTTACTTGGACCACACTCGGAAAAGACAGTATGTCACATTGCTTGGTCGGGATGTCTGCGCAACAGCATGGTACAAGATTCACGGTATTGCAAAGTCGACATTTCACAAATATATTCCAATGAACGTTACTGGCATGGTCACTCATGGTCATGGGGACGGCGCATATGCTCATTACTCCACTGATTTGTGGCCAGGAGACTCAAACTACACTATTTCATCCATTGCAAAATTGCTTTGGCGTCTGGAAGAACCACCCATTCATGTAACAGGTAAACTTTTTCCTTACGAGCCGGCAAACTCGATGTTTGCTGCAATGCTTAGAGGGAAGTCCAGATGTATGGACCTCCTACCTCGAGTGCATACCGACCACTCCACTCAAACAATCCTTCTTTCAACAAATTTGTACTTGCAGTTGGACAACTCAGCGAAGGATAATAAGAACCAATATCTCTTCGCGTTTTTATCCATGTTGATTTATCGGGGGCTGTTCAAGGAAATCTAGGTTGGATTCTTGTTGATAGGGCACACCCATGAGGATATAGATGCTTACTTCAGCCACTTGTCTAAGAAGTTGAAGAGTGAGAATACCTATGTAGTCGCTCATTTGATGTCGTCGTTCATGAAGTCATAGGATTTGAGTTTCATGCCCGAGTTTGTTCAAGAGGTTGCCGATTTCAAATCATTTCTGGAGGGATATAAACGTGATCGTGGTGACAGACTTGTTGGCACGAAAGATCAACACCTCTTTAAGTTCTACGTAGATGAAGACGGCAGACCCATCATGCGGTATAAGAAAAATGCAGTTGATGCACATTGGCTCCCTAGAAACCAACCTGGAATTCGGTTTTGGAGGGAAGATGTTGACGGGAGACCCATGATACCTTCTGGTATCCCAACGCATGTGCCTTTCAGGCGGTTGTGGGGAGACGAGGAGCCTTCCAAACGTGGCAATCAAGTCAAGGCCAAAGAGAAGGCTGCAAAAGCGCTGGATAAGAAGTCTATGATTCAGTCTGGAATTTGCGCTTATATAGCATTCTAGGAGGGAAAGATGGTTAAGTGCGGTGGATGGAGAACAACTATGCCGCCTTATATTGCTTACTTGAAAGGAATACTTGAGGAACTTGAAAAACCCCTTCCTCCCACTCTAGACATGTTGGCAGAAGGCTTTTGGCCAAATCATGATTGGAGAGCAACGGTTCCAGCTCCCTTGTGCCTCATTACTAATGGGGATGTCACACTTGAAGATTGAGTACTTGAAGTTTTTTGCGGGTCATTCAAGGAGAGGCCGAAGGAAGCTTTGAATCCATGGTGGCATATTATAGCGGGATCATGGGTCCTCCTCCGTCCCTCTAACCCTGATATTTATCCTGTCTGGATGGGGAGAGCATGATCATCTGTTAATAATGAGCAAGGTCACAAGGAGTACGAGAAATTTATCATTCAGTTCTGGGAGCCAAGAAACGCCATAAAGGAGCACAAGCAGAAGTATGCGGGATGCTGTGAAGCGACGTGGGTACCGGAGCCCGGTCGTCGTCTATGTCTTTGGGATTGTAATTGCGTCGTATATGCCTTTTAGTCAACTAAGGCAAATCCGAAGACACGGACAATTCCAAAAAGGAACCGAATTGTAGTGCAAGTTAACCTCGATGCTGCAAACGCAGCTGATCCGTGATTGGTGCGCTTCCTATCTCTCGTGTACAGATCGGGTGCGCTCCGGATCTTGTGTGGGGGATCAAGTGCAAACTTAGTTGATCCTTGATTGGCGTAGTTTTTTCCCAACCAGATTGGAGGAGCTCTAGTTTTGTCGTCTTCTAGCCTGCCTCTATTAGGATTTCTTCAACACCGTGGTTCCTAGTATGTCTGAGGAATTTGAACGTTCATCTTGTACCTAAAAGACTTTATCTGAAATTCACAAGAGTGATACTTTTAAGACATATTTTCACCATCACCTTACATTGCATCCAAAAATAATGAAGCCTTTTCAAACACTTTCTGTTCTACTATAACTGACTGTATGCTATGAATGTGTGACGCTTTTACTTCCGACCGATTGCTCTTCTGGTCTCCCACTTCGGATCGGGTGCTCCCCGAATCTCCCGATCCGGATTGGATGCGCCTCCGATGTTTCCGTCTAAAATGCATGTACTATGCTTCGTATCGTTTGTTTCATTTTTCCAATCGCTTCCACTACTATCAACTTCTAATACATGTTTAATGCTTCAAGATAGATGTTTCATGTTTAATGCTTCAAGCTATCTGCTTAAATCTCAAGGAAGAGCCCGTTGGATCCGGTGCTCCCCCTATACGATGAAGCAACCCACATGGTATATTATCAAACTAAATACAGACTTTGACCAATGTGGACTTTTGAAAGTCCAGATTTAGTTAAATGTCGCATTAAAGCATTCCGCCATTTGTCCAATTTTGGTGTTGAATTGGCATATTGGCGCGTTTGTTACCCAATTTGTCATTTTTATTTGGAGGACTTGTATTTTCAACACCGCGACTGCGCTAGCTTGCTACCTCCTTAGTTTTAGACTGGGGAACGAACATTTTTGGGTGTTCCCCGTATGAATATGTAGGTTTTTGTGGCTAGTGACCATCCATTGCAAACGAGTGCGAGTCTCTATGGTCGTTTTTCAATTTCTACTTTTATGTTGCCAGGAAAGAGGGTCTAGTTTTGGTTTTGGGATTCTTGTGCGGTAACTCCTTTGTATTGCAAGCTTCTTGCAAATGTTTTCCGATGGCCCTATTTATTGTTGTCCCTATATTGTGATAGAGTACTATATGGGTGAAGTCGGGTTGATGGCCGGTAAGACCTTTCTATGTGCAGGGTTATGGTTGGACCTGTACTAGCCAAAGGAGATGACTGGTGAACCACAAATATTGGTGGTTTTGTAGATGCAAGTTGCCCGTTTGTACCCTTACCTTTTAAATAGTAATTGTAGATAGATCTCGAGGTGGTTTTTAAGTTTAAAGTGAGTATTGGAGTTGATATTACCGCTTTTCCTCACCAAACCACCAAAAGAGTGCTATTACGACAACCATTGAGCCAAGGTCGGATTCCAACGAGGCTTGTGAGCCTGTTTCGGCATTGGATATCAACCGTAGGCTTCGAAACGGGAACAAAGGTACGTTTGATGACATGGATGACAATCATAGTTGTCTACATAAACGGATAGTGGCCCAAAGACAGTAAGCGGACGGACAATCGGACGGACGGACATGACCAACAACACTTTTTGGCCCATAGTTGCGTGTAATTTTTTTTTTAATTCTAAATCAAATTTACAACTTACCCCCTAATGAAACACGTGCCCCAACACGTCAGACCGCTTTCCACGTCACGTCCTAGGGTCAGGCGTCTACCTTCGGGCAACGCCCACAGCATTTGAGATCGGGCGCGTACCAATTAGGGCTAAGCGCGTATCAATGACGGTCGAGCGCATTCTATCAAGGTCCGGCGCATACCAATCAAGGTCGGGCGCGTACTAATCAAGGTCGGGCGCGTACCAATCAAGGTTGGGCGTGTACGACTCAGAGCCGAGCGCGTACCATCAAGGTCGGGCACATACCGTTAGGGTTGGATAACAACGTTATGAGCCTGGCGGGTACTGTTGTAGGCCGCGCACGCACCTGCCTATTGGGCGCGCGCAGTTAGGGGCAAGGCGGGCGCTTTTGAAGGCGAGGCGCGCGTGGTTGTAGGGAGCGTTTGTGCCTCAAAAGGGCTGAGGTAGAAAGAATTTGAAAGAATACTATACATTGTACAAGGGTGGTCTAACCTTAAAATTATTTATTTCAATGTGAAGCTTTCATGAATGGGCACTTTCAACTCCAAGTATATATTTTAAGCAACGATAGTATTGTTTTAACAATGCAATCACCACACCACTAAATGTTGTTTTAACTTGTAGCACCCTTGTGTCGGTCATCTTTTGATCATTTGAGTTCTATGATTCTTCATTGTGTTTCCTCTTATAATTTGATCGGCAAACATTTTGGGGAACAGAGAGCCCGCGAAGCACCACAGAATTGTTGCCATGTACCTCATCGCAATCCTCATCGTCTGCATCATCTGTCGATGATGAGAAGTTCTCCACTGGCTTTTACAAGACAGGTGCCACGTACTCTTCTATCTCCGAGGCCAAGTTTCGTAATTGTAGCTCCGCTTCAATAGTTGATGCCGCGTTCACAAGTCGTTCTACCCAGATATTCTTCCTTTTGTCTGTTGCTCCATCTATGTTTTTAGAGCGATTGCTTTTGGCCCCAATGACTCTCTCCAAGGTTTCGCTTTGCCAAGGTCTCGTGAAGAAAGGGAGAGTACCATTGTTCTCGCCCCTCCATGTATGTAAATGGTTGCTCATAGTAGATGACCCAACCGTCGCGAATGGAAGTTGTAGGGTTAGTATTGCGCGCTCCACACCACCATTTGGGCCAAGTGCGCTACGGTGGATAGGCGATCGGACTATGGTTAAAGAAGTCTATTTCTTTATACATTAAAGGGTTCTTCCGATCGATGCGGTACTTTGAGCACGTGGCCGCCAAAACAAATCTTGGAGTGGCATGTCTTCCTCTGAGTCCGGTTCTATTCAGGGTTGTTCCGGCGTCCGTCCGTCCGGTAGTGTCCGTTCGTCCGGCTGTCTGTCCGATAGAGGCTACTGTTCGTTCGGTAGAGAATATTCTAGAATATTCAATATATTCGGATATATTCGGGAATATTCCTATATATTTGGGACATATTCTGTGGAACATTCTAAGCATCTGTCCGGTAAGGGTGTTGTCCGTCCTGTCCGACTGTCCAACTGTCCGTCCGTCCCCTGTCTTTGGGCCCCTGTCCGTCTATGTAGAAAAGCCTGGTTCTATTGCTCGAGGTTCAACTTGAGTGCTCCTCACAACTTCAATGGATCCCGTGGTGGCCATTGGCTCATGTGATTCATTATCGTTTCCACCACTGCTCACTTTGTTTTGATTGTAAGGAAATGCATTATGCGCTACAATGCCAATGCTATGACCGTCGAGATCAGGGCCATAGCTAGTAGAGGGGCCTAAGGCGCTAAAACGTTTGAGTTGGGAGATTGATTCTCCGAAATGTTGTCATCTCCATCAAGATTGCCGCCCAATGCCGATCCATCTTCCTTTATCTTGCTACTTGGGCACGATTTTTACCCAATAATAATTGAACTATATTATGGATTGCTTCTGGGTTGACATCATCAAACTCAAAAGGATCCACTGGGTCGCCGTGGACGTTGTGAAAATGGTCATGTAGTGCATCTCTATCGTCTTCGTTTTTTTGCAAAGTTGTTCCTAGGTGGGCTATGATCAGAGAAGGGGTTGTTGTCACCGGCAAGGTCTTCCCAATCGCCACCCATCCAGTTATAACACCCATCATTTGATTCCAAGCTGTGGTCCTCTGTGTTTGAAGGAAATCCTCCATCTGAATCAGACTCCTCCAAATGCACATTCTCCTCATATCATTGAATTGGGTCCGATCGAGCACGTTCTCTAAGCAATCGATTATTCGTGTAGATGTAAACCAAATCTTTTGCTTTCTTCACTCCCAAACAATTTTGGCCCTTACTATGGACGAACAAATACATGCTCCAGTTACGCTCACATGACGAGGCGAAGTAGGTTTGTGCTAGTATACGCTTCGCAGTTTGAGGCAATGATTGC
Source organism: Bryoerythrophyllum caledonicum (assembly GCA_963971425.1). Classification (NCBI taxonomy): domain Eukaryota; kingdom Viridiplantae; phylum Streptophyta; class Bryopsida; order Pottiales; family Pottiaceae; genus Bryoerythrophyllum; species Bryoerythrophyllum caledonicum. The sequence continues at coordinate 43,096,611 of OZ020514.1, forward strand.
CTGCCCACGCGGTTCCACCATTGGTGAGGCAACAAATTGCTGTTTTAATTCTCTCCAGCTTCTAATGGTGAATATGGGCCTCGCAATTCTTCATACTCCGTGATTTCAATCATTACTTCCTCAAAGGACACTCCAAGTGGAACAAAGAGCTTCATAACAACCCTGTTTAGGGCCCTTTTGGCCTCACCATGGTTTTGAATTTGCAAATTATTGGCTAGATAAGGATTCAATAAAGCCCTTGCATAATGAAGATCTGTTGTTATCTTCTCGCAAAGGACAAGGAGTGATCCTTCCAGGCGAGTCGTAATTTCTGCTGGCATGTTGAACGGCTCATTGCGTAGCTTAAACACGTGCTCCTTTAGCTTGTTCATGGTTACCCAAGCCATTTCCATTGCCGGAGTGTCACTATCAAAAGTCCGCAATGCCTTTAATATTGGTGCCAATACAAAATCAAAGCTAGTGCACCAATGCCAAAATGCCTCGTCCGAGATAGACCCTTACCTGCGATGCCTTTGCATGGGCTTGATGCGCGTTCTGTCTATTGAATAGAGAAGATACATAGGTTATCCATGTTGGGTCTATTACAACCATCTCCAAAGCATTCTTCACTTTCAAGAGCCGATAGATCATTATGTTATAGGCAAACCTTCTTGCTGCCGGCAACAATAGTGACAATTTTGGCGAAAATTGTTGAAAAAGAACCATGGGCACATGGTGGTTCCGGATACAACGACGAGACCGTGTGAGCAATTGGAGAGCGTTCGCCGTGAGCGATGAGCAGAGTTAAAGACCTTAAATTAACAAATCTTTAAAAAAAATATCAATTTTTTTCTAAATTTGAATTTCAAAAACTATAATTACTAATTTAGACTATCCAAAATTTGGAAAAATATGGACCTATTATCGTGGAACATTTTTCTCATTCACCCTTCTAACAAATGTAAATGAACTGTGAATCATTGGAATTTCAAAGATAAATTATAAAATTTGGAAAAATAGGGGTCCTATCACCGTAGAATATGTTACAAATTTCTCTTTTTTACAGATGCAAATGATAACCCTTTTGTCTATTGTAGAATGTGTAATTAGTTTTTGTGTTCACATGCGGATTAGAATTGGTTAGTTTCGGAAGTTAGCAAGTTAGTTTTGTAGTTCAGTAGTAAGATTGGGAAGTTACGTGAAAAGTTGGTTAAGAAGCAAATGTGACGTTTGGAATCTGGAAGTTAGGTTCAGTTTTTGGATAAAGACTTAGTGGAAGATGGATTCGAGGCCAGACTGTGATAGTCGTAAGCCGGGGCAAGCTTGGTCCTACCTCTTTATTTTCCTTTGGATTTTTCTATTTCTTTGTGTATGATTGTAATTAGATGAAGTATGAATGGAATTGGAGTTAAGAAAGTGTGACTGTGTGATTGGAAGCGAAGTTATGAGTACTGTATGAGAATTGTGAAGATAGAACAGTTAGAGAATGGAATTGTGAATGTGAAGAGATTGTAATCTCTGTGAAAGAATTGGTTATTAAAAGTGATTAAGGAAGATAATCACGTATTATTGAACACACTGTATTGTAATTACAGTGAAGAAAATAGAAATTGACATGATTATGAGATCATGAGGAATGAAGAATGGAGAATTGGAGAATATTTAGGTTTAGAATGATGAAAGAAAGGGTGATTGAGTGTTGATAATTGTTAAGAGAAGTTAGGAAGCAAGTGTGTAATCAATCGTGACAAAAACATAGTGGCATTCATAAATACAGTCTTTCCCCGCGAACGAATCCACCTATACTGATTTGGTGCTTTGGGTTTATTTCCAATCCGACCAAAAACGATAACTACATCTGTGGATGACTCTGTCGGATGATAAGTTGAAGTAGAATTGTAAAGTTGAAACAAATGAAACGGAAGATACATATACAACGTCACATTTGTCAAGCAATCTCAAGCAATCCTCAAGATCTATAATGCAGCCAGCCCGGACAAAGGCAACATTGAGCACCTCCAAATCATTGCCTTTATCGTAGAGGCGGACCTCCATTGATGAAATTGAGCCGCAATTAGCCTGCCTAAATGGTGCTTCACCACTAAGATGAATGGAGATGTAGAATAATTGTCAACATCCTCTAGAATTGGGTATGCAATATGGCCAACACCATCGACATTGGTTAATTGAAAGTATCAATGGAGAGACAATTTTTGCTTCTGCGGATGCATGAAAACTGGCGCTCTTGACAACAATGATCTCCGATTGCTTGAGATTGGTGTCTCCCATAATAGGCAAGATTTATAGGACGTTGTTTAGGCAAGTAAGAACCTACTTATGGCAAGAGCCCAAAACACAAGGGTAAATATCGTTGGGGCAGAAAAAGAATTCATGTTGCTAGATTCTACCAAAATAATAGTCAATCCAATTCCTGAGGTATGTGGGATATAAAGTGGTATATTTCTTTTGGATGATCTTCATTGTGCACTACTTCCTTGAAACAGATATTTAACTAAATGTAGAAAAAAAAATTCCAGAAATAAGAGTGGCGAGAACATCTCATTGGCGGACAGATGACTCATGAAAATGGGCTTCACCCATTCTAGAGAGGATTTAGGGCAAAAATGTAGCCAGAGCGCTGATGTTGTTCTAAAAATCTACCATAGTCGTAGATTCCAGTGGCGCCCAATGGTTTAGGGTGTTGTTATCAAATTCCAGATCATACATACCAAAAGCAAAAGTTTAAAGAATGACGTCAATATTATTTGAAAAATCATAGTACATGGTTGTGGGCTGACAACCGATCAAAGACAAGAGCAACAAATTGCATCAATTTGCTTAAACCTTTTCTACGGTAACAATGAAATCCAAGGTCTATATAAACAAAAATAATCTCAAAAGATAAAAGATATGTGAGAGGAATTGTCGAACATGGGTTCTGAGAATGGCGTCGAAAAGTTCGAAAGGTAGTGGCAACACAACGATGATGCAGCCAGAGAACATGAACATTTAAATTAATAAGAGGATAAGTACAATGTCGGCTGCCTGCCGATTAACAAAATAGACCTGGTAAAGTAAACAACGTCTTTTCCAAATCACTAATTGTACTGAAAAAAACCTCTTAAGCTACCCAACGAGATAAGTTCTAGAATAATGTCAATGAAAAGAACATATGATACAGAAAGCGCTAAGGATTGTCAGTATGACATCAGAAAGTTCGAAGGTAATATGCTCAACGAATGACAGTCGGCGGACGACCGATGGAGAAAGACCTACCATTCAACTTCCGACCATCTGACTACGGCTCGCCCATATTTGCGCACCTTCGTAACCGCCCAGTGCACCTGAACCGGGCGTTCAACCTACGACATATATTCAGAAACGGATGAAAATCTATGGAAAGGATAGTTGAGTGGAATGATGTCAGTCGCCACATTCGGGATTACTCCGTCTTCGGTTGGAGCGGTCAAATGACCTCGGAACGGCCAGGGGATATAGCACATCCAGTCAGAGGTACGTCGGAGTGATTTGGGGTCAACGTCGACAAACAGTACTTGGTGGCGCTTGCAGACTTGTCTAGATTGCTCCTTCTTATAGAGAGTGGACGGCGTTTTGTAGCTCCAAGGAAACTTGGAACTATCAGCTAAGTCACTTCTACTATAAACAAACAACAAACATTGAAAGACTCCTTCCGGAAGAATGTGCAACAAGAGCGGCTTTAACTTGTTTAGAGGCATTGTTGACGACAACCCGATGTTGAAGCGGGGAAGTAACATTTCGAATAGTTTCTTTAGGCCCGGCCTCCAAACAACATTCCAAGAGGAAAATCAGAAGATATCGGCTAGCAAGGGTCCACATAGCAAAGAAGACCATTGAAGCATAGTACGATACATTTTCGAATTGGTGATGGAGAAGCGTGTAGGCATCTGAAATGGAAGGATGTACCCCGGAAAATGTTAAAGAAACATTGTCATGATGCAAACTACGGGTGGAAGTGAGAAGTTAAACACGTCGGCGGGCCGCCGACGGAGAAAACTACAACAAGTAGATGGATAAGAAACAAACCACTCATATAGGACAAGCGAGGAATATAAAACAGAGAAAGTTAGTTCACCAAAATTTGAGATGAATATATAAAAGTAATTATATGAAACCGTCTATAACATTTACCAATGTTTACTATGGGCGAGAGTCCAGTGAATTAAAGTGGGTGCCTGTCCGTGAGGCCCTCTGAGGATAGATGGCTTTCTAAAGTGGAGGAGTGACTGTCAGTTTGGCCATTACTTCATCTAGAGAACCAAGCTTGTCGTAGCCCTCTTGGTAAGAAGAGCAGACTTCTTGGTATCTGTTGTGGACCGCTGTTCCCGGGAAAATACGACGCTGACCCAAATCGGACTTCAGCCTGTAGTAATCCTAGATGCTGAATCTAGATTCCAATAGTCCTTGAAGCCAGGGAATCAGCATACTCTAAAGATACGTCTATCCTCTAGGCAGTGAGAGTTCCGGGGGTGAGTATGTGAATATTGAAGGAACCACTGCACAAAAAGGATCACTGAGGATATTACGGAGGGGATAATGATCAATCAGAAGTGTGTTCCGATCATTACCGTCTGGCCCGATAAGATAGCGTCTATCTCGAAAAAGGCAAGCAAGCCGCTTGAGCAGCATGTCACACTTCATTGTTTTGGGATTCACCTAGGCAGATATATCACAAAACCCGTTGGTCATCTCTCGGATGTCCTTATGTAGGTAAGGGTACACCTCACGCAAGTAACCCATGTGTTTGTTCATGGGTTGATATTTCTCGGTGGACTAGAATGCCAATCCGAATTTGGACTAGCAGAATGTCAGGAACTCAAGAAGACCCGACCTAAGTTTTTGATGAAAATGGGGCTTCTTATCTTTTCCCCGATAACCATATCATTCAGCCATAAGAAGCCCTCTAACTTCTAGGATGAGGTAGTATCTTGAAGGACCCACCTGAATGTTCCTTGGAACAACTTCGGAGCTGACGCTAGCAGCCGGGTATGGGTTAGATGTAGCGGTCGGCGGCCGCTGACTACTCCGACCACCCCAGGCCAAGCTCCGTCAGAGGCGAACGCTTGACTGTTGTCTTCTCGGTCGATACCATGGTCCGCGAAGGATTCGACAAGAACACGGTGGACACATTTGAGCCCCACCTCCTCTATCGGTGATGGTGCAAAGTCTTGATCGTCATCTTCCATACCGAAGTGGTGGGTACGAGGAGGTCGCCTACTGCTCAAGTACGCCAGAACAAAGTCCTTACACTGTGGGTCACCGGGAGAGAGTCGGGGGCATCTAGAGCTAGGAATCCTCCAAATATATTCGGGTACAGGCATGCCTGACTCTAACAAAGCGGAAAGGTACTTAACGACCCCGGGAAGAACAACGTTCTTGTCCGACTCCATTGACTCTAGGGTGAATGTCATCAGATGCATTGCATTCAGAGGACTATTCCTGACATACCTACAAGGACAACCGTCAAACAATAGGGTATTTTGACTATTCGCGCCAGATCCTAACATTGCCTTTTGGTTCAAAAACAATGTAGACAGTCTCATGAAGTATACGTTCCGAGTTCCTACGAGTTTCTTAGCTACATCACAGTAGGAATTATCGTATACGTGTTTGACTACTTTAAGAACCGGGCAGTGGCCTCTGAGGGCTACCAATTGGGCAGTGAGCTTAGGCTGACTTTTGCTACTCCAATGTACAACTCTGAAGTTATCCACGCAGAAGTTGATAAACTCAGCCAACTTCGGCCTGAATTTGGTATGCCACAATCCATCCTTGCCTATATTCTGTGCGATCAACAAACCGTTTACACCAAAGACAAGGAAGTAGTGATTGACCTTCACAGTTGGCACCTCAGGATGCATCTAGATGGAATCTCCCTCCGCTTGAGACCCAACGACAATGTGGGGCACCTGGAGGCAAAAGTTGATGACGTAGATATAATAAGTATCAAACATAAGCACCGGACACTGTGAATGTTATGACAACATACATTTGGAATATGAACCACAGAAAATTGATGATAGTCTTTATTTTTGTAGATTTATACAGACGTGGATTACAACATGGATTTTGCCAGCGTCGGCTGCCCGCCGAAGGCAAGTTCTAAGTAGTACTAGGACATGGACGCCTATTGCTTGGGTACAACCATATGTACTGCTCCCATTCAGGGTCACCTGGTAGGAGACGACGGATCCTAGGGACGACGGCCTTGGCAGTGGAAGTTTTGTCTTTCTCTACGAGGCAAATGCCTACCTTTCTTGGACTTTTGAAAGGCACAGCAAATTCTTTCACCAAGGAAAGGCAATCTGCAACCGCGGTATACAAGGGTACAATCATGCCCGACACTCTTATGGCCTCAAGGAACTTTGAGACCTTGAAGAGAACATAGGACTCATTTGTAGAGGTCTCAATAGAATCCATGGTGAAGGGAACCGGATGGATGGCATTATATGGACTGTTTTTGACGTTTGTAAAAGGAGAAACGTCATTCAGCAGGGTATTGCCGCTATTTGCTTCAGTTCCTTTTAGCGCCGAGGGACTCAAGAAAAGCGCAGGCAGCCTTTTCAGGTAGAGTTTCTGACCTCCAACACCAAACTTCGCCACGTCGCTGTACGACTGATTAAAAATATAACCAAGCCTTTTAATGCTGAGACATGCATCTCTAAGGGTTTTCATTTCATGGGCATGCCTATCTCGAAATCTTTGAACTCCAGATCACAATACTGAAGTTCGTAACACAGTAGTTAAGAAACTCAACCATGCATGGCCACATCTTGCTATACAACGACCCGTCCTTGTCAATATCGAGGGCGAGTAAGAGATTGTTTACTTGGGAGACAAGGAAATAGTTATTGAGTGGTTGTCTACCAACCTGAATGTCGTGCTCAAATGCCTCCGTTTCCCGATCCGCTCCATCTTCATCAAATACTGGAGCTGAAACAGCGGGAGGAGGAATACCCGGATGAACTGCTGATTGATAGAAATATAGAAGCTATTAGATATACAGTCGGCGGGCAGCCGACAAAGAAGCGGAACATGAAAACACATTCTGATAATAGATTGCAAACTCAAAAGAACAACCATGGAAAAGGAGTTTTGTGTTCACGTGATAAAGAACATTTATTAGAAAGATAGTGTCCTAAATTGCAAGAAAAATCTCCTAGGTGCACTATCTCATGACTAACCTCCGGATGTATTGCCTGTATCCTGCCTCATAGGAAGAGCAGTAGACAAAAGCCGCGTGTTAGGATGATTAGCAGAGTCAAGGGACATTGAGAGTTCTCTTGGGGTGGAACCAGCGCTACCCCCTTCTTTGACTTCCGCAATCCCTTTTTCGGAGGCAGAGGCGACCGCTTCCAAGACTACCCCTCCTTGTAGTTCTTCGAAGTGCTCTTCGGTGATGGCACTCCTGAGGAAACGCCACCTTCTTCCGACGGTGCCTTGCTCTTCTGCAAATGGCTCCGTTGCATCTTTATCGGTGGCTCGGTGGGGGCAGAACTCTAGGGAGTCTGTCCTCCACTGATTTCGGAAGCCGCAACGTGAGTAGTCCGGTTTGGAGGAATAATCCTCACATTCGGTTTCTTCTTCTTCCTCACCACTTCTGGCACTAGTGCATGATGTAGAACATTGCCGGATTTTGGAGTAGTGGACGCGTTTGGCTATGAAAAACTCGAAGGATTCTCACGCTGTACGGGCCCACGAGATACAACTCGACTTGGTGCAAGCGACGTCGGCGGGCCGCCGACTCTAGGGTCCATTAGGGTCACAACTCGGGGTGGGACAAAAGTACCTTGCGAGCGCACGACCGTTTCATCTGCAGGCTTTGCAAACAGGGGGACGGTCATCCCGCTTGGTACAGGGGGACGGTCATCGCGCCGGGGCTCCACCTCTGGTCGCACCATAGTGGGTGCCTTTCCTCCCTTCTGAGGCCTTTATCAAGTGTGCTTCATTGTGACGAACACCTAAGTCGGCTGTTGTGAGCAGTCCATCCTTCTGCACGTCGCCGAGGAAAAGGCTGTCGTCCATCGCATCCTCACCCATCTTGGTCCCATGGTCTGAATCCTGGTCGTCTTCAACCAATGTGACCACCTCGTTGGGTCCCACAGCGGGCTCAATTGAAAGCATTAGCGCAAGGGCGTGAGTTCTCCCCGGTAGGAAGGACATAGCCTGCACTCGCTCCATCGCGACAACAACCTCCGCCTCCTCGCGAACAAACTCGATCACTGTCCCTTTGTGTCGTCGTTGGGCAAATAGTCTCGGTCAATAATCAATATGAAAACTATCTCATTGGCGGGCCGCCGACGGACACAAGAAGATAAAGGAAAGAAGGAATGAATAGATGAAGGTGAGGCGACTTACCAAGGCCAAAGCAGTCACATTGCCTCCACCCCAAGTGTTAAAGACGGTCAGACTTGAGTCGCCCTTCACTAGTGTGGGTTGCAAAATTGATGAGAGCAACCCTAAGCTTGGATGGCATTCATCTCCAGGCCAACTCTCAGCCCAGGGCAAGGCAGCGTCGTCGTAGAGTGGACTGAGAGGCTTCGTCAATCCAGTTACCTTTTGGAACTCGCGCAGGCGGTCTTGTGGAGCTCCGGGCTGGTTGGAGAGGATGCCGACATGCACGATGGGTCTCTCGTCCATGGCGGAGGGAGTGAGTCTACCGCTGGAGTCTTGAAGGTAGCGGATGGTGTGGACTGCGCAATCATGCTTCTTCGAACGACATTCAGTCTCAATCACGAAATTGGACTCATCGTCTGTGATGAAGATTGAACGGGCGTACAGTTCCCTATCATCCCCCTCACCCCGCAACACCCTCTCTGCAACAACCTTGAGCTCGTCTCTGTTGCAGCAGATCGAAACCTCGCACTTATTGAAGCCGAACACGATGAACATCTCGCGCGCCACCTTCTCAAGATTAAAGAGTCCGTGTTCGCCGATCAAGCTCGCGACGTCCTCAAACTCCTGCACAAGTCCGCGAGCTGCATGTATTCTTCAACCGGCCAAGGTGAGTAGGTGTTATCGCCAGCCTTCTTCAATGGATACTTCCGGTACATCAGCATGAGCTCGTTCTTGATGATGTATTCCATCTTCTTATCCTAACACCAAGATTTCAACGAAACTTCTTCTGCATCCTTGTCGTGCCCCCCGGTTACCTTCAAGTATACCAACACCATATTCGTTATATTGGAAAATTTCCATGACTTTGAAGATATATGATCTTTGAAGTATCAATATATATAGACATTTGTAGGTGCAAAGCATAAAGACAATGTACCAAGAATACTATATTTTATTCCATGGATGGACCAAATTAGCCAAATGTCCAAAAAAATGGTAACAAAAAAAGAAGCATATACCATAAATTCAAGCTATATTCAAAACTTTATGAAAAAAGGTCACCCAAAACACCCATTTATCCTAAGGCAAAACACAATCGTCCTATCACTAATCAAATGGTCTAGAGAGTTCCTCCATAAGCCTCGTTACGCGTCTTCAATAAAGCCCTCTGACGTTGCCTAGTCCATGTTGCGCCATTCTCTTGCATTAATGGACTCTCTAGAAGACGCTGCAAACCCCGCATACGCACCTTGTCAGTGTTTGATTTGGGCAGCGAGTGTCAGCGGGTGGGAGCTGAAGGAGAGCATTTGTTTTTAGCATTATTTCCTGAGAGAATACGGGGGCGGAGACATTTACCAGATGGTTCCTGCACAATAGGCGCCACATACAATCCAAACAAATACACTTTAGGTCGAATACTCCTACACGGCACACATGAAAACTGTATCATTAAGATCCATCCTAGTGCACTTTAGGTCGAATGGAGCTAAAATGCTGAAGGGTAAATTCACAGAGCACATTTAACATCCAACGAATAAAAACAAGCTCAAATGAAACAAAACTACATGAGAGTAATGTAGCTCAACAACAAACCAAGATTGTCTAGGCAAGAACGACTCAATAGTGCAATAACTTGGAGGTGAGCATAACACGCACCGTGAGCGAGTGTGGATAAGTAGCATCCCTTAAAATGTCATAAAGAATACGCTTTGCTGGAGTACAATTATCCGGATTTAGACGCGGAGACCCTGGAACTAAGCGAGGCCACTGCGGCAAAGGTGAGTTGTTCCTTTATGAATTGGCTCCCGTGCAATAGGGCTTTCAACAACTCCGTCGTCCACTGCCATGGTCGAATAATCCATGGTTGACTGCGCGGTTGCAATAGAGTGCAACAAAAGCCCTTTACTCCGAAGGGAAAGGGCGAACTCCTCTGGGTCCAACAAGGAATCTACGGACGCCCGACAATCACAGTCCTGTAGAATATTCAACCAAAGTGATGCTCACATACCTCAGAACAATAGACAAAAACTCCAATCATTCAAAACAACACGACATTCCATCAGCAGTAGGTATCCAATCCGCACAACAAACAAAGTGGTGAAACATCCCGGTTTCATTTATGAAAAAAATGTATACACAAAAAATGGTCCAACAAAATTTACAAAATGACGTTACAGTCAATCGATACAGTTTAGCTCTATCCGACCTAAAGTGTAATAAGGATCTAAGCGTTTCCAACAACATTAGGAGCGGAGATTCTGATAGGCTTAGATTGCATTTTAGATACTTGCAAACCGACCACACGTCTTCTGATCATTGTAGAACATCTTCCGACCCGAGGGATGTTCGGCCCGGTACTGCACTAGGCCATTCGGAAACAGATGAAGGTTAGAGATATATGGGAGCAATTCCTCCAGCAGTACAGAATCGTCTCTCGCGCCATCATGATTGTGCAACTATGATGGAAGAAGGACGTTATGTGGCAAATTGAGCATATGCTCAATTGGGCTATCGTTAATGACAAGCGTATTCACCGGAGTATACTCACGACCCAACCTATTGAAGAGATGGTTCGATAAGGTCTTCAAGAAGATGTCCTTCTGAGTGCCAAATTCCTTCATGTAGATTGTTCTGCTACCAATTCTACGCTCCGGAACCCTATTGTAGCTCTCCTGACCAAAGATCCTGAGAAGGTACGAAGAACTATGCTGAAAAAGATATTTACATATCTGACGAGTTGTAGATTCCATCATCAAACTCCAGATCGTGATGGTAGCAATCTTAGACAACTTCGTGAGGAATTCAACACAACCAGGGCGCACTCGGACAAGTTTAGGGCCTACTTCGGCCGGCTGGGAAGCCAAGTAAATGGACAAGTCAGAGTTCTTGGATCCCCTGGCCTACCACGTAGGCTCACACGTGCATAGAATCCCATTGAGGTCCAGTACAACATTCAACCACCTGCCCTTAAAATCTGATAGGACTCTAGGTATTTCTTCTAGATTATTGGCACCACTTATTAATGCCTTGCAGACCTCATTCGGAAACACTAGGAGAACGAACAACATTACTAAAGGTTCATAATCAACGACGGGTCAACAAAATATAGAACGAAAGAAGCAAAGAGGGGGAGGCGTCATGGGGGGAGAGTGGAGTGTAAAGAGTGTTAGAAGAATACCTCGAGAACTTCATCGTCTTGGAGCATTTTGTCTCGGACCCCCATCGATTCCAACAAAATGTGCATGGTGTCAAGGGGTTCCGAGTTCCCCACAACCATTTGGGGGCACGCTTCCGGGACAAGAAGTGGCTCCGGGACAGCAAAATCATGATTGATCTTGTCTACAAGCACGGCCGAAGCTTCGACGACCTCTTCTACGACTGGGACTGTAGTTTGGACGACCTCATCTATGACTAGGCGAGCGATCGCGCCATCACCGAAATTTAGATCTGAAAAAATTCAGCAACTTCAACTAATCAGCTGATGCGCACATAGGATAGTGATACAAGTCAGAGTCGTCAGATGTCAAGCAGTTTAGCTCAAGTCGAGCTGAAGTGCTCGCTGAGCACTATAAAATTATCAAAAAATATTGGAGTACAAAATCGGACATTTACAAAATGTTCTGCCTTTATACACTCGCAACTACGTTACACTAACTTGACGATGAGCTGGGGACATCAATGATAGATACGTCCCGAGCGGGCGACTTCGGAGGGGAAGAGGGGCAGATGGACGGGGATGGGGGAACATGAAGCGATTGACCCCCGATGGAGATGGGGGAGGAACCCGCCGGAGACGGCAGCAGCAAACCGCGGGACAGACTCCCAATCCCCTTTTCCACTGAGAGCGGAGGCTGGGGGATTGTAGCATTAACTACAGGTGGTTTCGTGGCGATAGCAGGCAAATTAGCCGTCATGAATCTCTGAATCATGAGCATCATGTCGGCATTCCTCTGGTCTTGGTCCCTCTTCATCTCTTCGTCACGCCTCCATTGCAGATCCTTGAGCTCCTGGTCACGCTCCACCATCCGCTGCTCCATCAACCTCCGATGGGTGGCTTCCTCTTCGAGCTTCCATTAGAGAAGTTTTGGGGTCATTGAGAGGCCTCCTGAGCCCAAAATCGGGCAGCTGTTTTGAGTGGGAAACGTACAGGACACATCAGAAAATCGTAGTGGCACATAAGGTGCCACCTCGATATCGCACTCGAGCTCATGCAAGTTAGCTGCTAATCACTGAACTGAAGTCCTTGCTAGGGTACAGTAGACAACATATTTTTGCATGTGTGCTTAGACGTACTCTCAATATTTTAGTAGATCCACGGCCTTTGAAAAAAATTGAAAAAAACAGCATTGTCCTAGCTAGACAGAATTAACAAACTGTAAATTTATGGCGGGAATCTCATGACATGGATTAATGGTGCACAATTTTAGTATGTAATCATCCTCTTTCCCAGCCCGAGGCGTCTCAGATATTTAGTTTCAAAAGTTTTGACGAGAGAAGCAAGTTACTTTGCTGTAGCTAGATGTCGAAGCCATTGGAAGAGGTTCAAAGTGTCGTGCTCCACAACACTGTGGATGCACATGGTAAGTACATTCCAGTGCGCGTAGAAATTTGATCATGGATGACATTGAGAGTAGCCGAAATAGGACCATGGTCTCAAGATGCTAGGATTCATGGAGTTAACACGTTTGCTGGAGCATGGAAGGCCCAAATTTTAGAGTTTAGTTTCAAAGTGGAAGTGCAACGAGGGAAAAATGTGTTGCAACTTGATGCTATCAAGGTGCGACATGCTTATCAGCGACGACAACTACAGCTTGATTCGGCGACTTGTGCCAACGAACTACGCGCATGCAATCTGCTGTATTTGTCCTACTGGGATGACTGTATTGATCCAGCGGCGGTGATAGATGTCAATCTTGTCGTACATCATGAGGTTGGAGAGGCTGCACTCTGTAATGGCCGTAGTCATATGTAGCTGTTAGATAATGGTATTTTTTTTTCTGAAAGCCATCTATGTTCCTCAATCTGGCACTTCCTTGTATGGTAGTCTAGAAGAATTGCCACTGCCGGCCCTTGATGATCCACATTGGCCTCTCCCGGACATGCACACGTCAGAGGCTTTCAGAGCTAAGCTTGCGGTGGACATTACGGAATCAGTGAAAGGGGGAACTGGTAGTAAAGCGGCACATGTGAAGTGGTTCATGCCTGTGCACGTCATGGTGGACTTCTTTTCTGTAGCAGACAACGTTCGTTGCACTTCCACGATGTACATCAAAGTTCTATACTTCATTGTTTGTGAATTGAGCCTTTGAGTGTCATAAGGTCTAGCAGTATGTTCACAACACAAGCAACGATATGCTAAATCGCCAAATCACAATCAGCAACAGGCTCTTTGTCATTCACTAGAGTGTTGTCATCCTTGCCGGCGGCTCGTAATACGCTCGAGAAGATATTACAATCGATATGGTGGTGTGGCTCCATCAGCCCCCCAAATTGTGCCACCCACGGGCCTGTGAGATGAATCGGTGATGAAGCATGGTGAGGATCCTTGCACCTCTTGCACTTGTAATCTTGACCTGCCATCAGCTCCGCCACGCATGGAGCATGCAAAAAGCAACCACAAGATGACAAAATTGCGGCTTTCCACACAAATCCTAAACCACAATAAACACAAGTGTCATTGCCTTCTACTCCTAAAGGGGGAATAGATGATTGTATTGGATAATCAAACGACCTCGGTGTTTGAAGTGTGAGGGATTGTTGCCTTGCTTTCGCAAGTTGTGCTTGAGCGCTCCTCAACGCTGCAACAGCCGCGTCGTGAGCTGTGCGCTGCGTTGCCGCATCTGACTCCAACTACAACACCTCCGCCCGAAACTTTGCGTCTGACTCTCGCAGAGAAGCAAGCTGAGCCGACAATTCTTCCATTTTCGCGGCTTTGTTAGCATACTCAGCAGTTGGAGCGCCTTCACGAAGAAGACTTAGCAGCGCATTGCCACTGGCCCAAGCTTCTGGGGATTATGGCGTTGATTCTTCAGTCGATGCTCCATGTGCGACAATGCTTCTACACAACAGTTCACAAGCTTCTGATGAACGAACGTGGCGTAGCAAGCCTTCAAGAATCGCAAAGAGTAGTGAGCATTGTTGGATTTATTACCGTAGATCTTGAAGTATTGTTGCCCGAACGTCTTCAGCTGTGTTGGATTGGTGCACCTCGCCTACTCGTATCGATGGAGATGACTGCCCGGCTTCCACACGTTGGTGACTTCCTTGTCAGTGATGAAGGGATACACCTTGGGAACTTGCTTCACAAGCGGACCTTCGGCGCAGAGACCCACCTGCGTAGTGAAGAACTGGCGCTCGTAATGTGCGTCACGCCCAAGCACCATGGGTGCTGCAACAACCATTTGCTCGCGCTAGTCGTTTCCAACATCTGCGAGGTCAAACAGATCACCAAACTCCTCCGTGGAAATCCCCCGCACAGTCAATGCCTCGCTCTCACTGGCACCTGAAGAGGAGTCATCCGCGTGATCCTCTGGTGTAGGAAGCTAAAGCATCGATGGTGGGCTGCAACTTACCCTGCGCTTCCGCTTCCCCTCCATTTTCTGTCCTGACGTCATTGAAACTCAACTACAGTACCCTGTTAGGTCAGGACAAAACCGTCAGGACAAAACGGTGAGCATGCAAGAACAATAGGGGTGAAAACACAAATAGCTAGAGTGGGCTTCGAAAACAACAAGCAGCTGAAACAGACTTGACAAAAATGGCCAATGGGAAGTTCCAAAACATGGCCAATGGAAAGTTCCAAAACATGGCGGACATGGCCAAAGTTTGCTTCATCATCTATCAAATGTCAAGCTAGGACTTGACAGTTTCATGCAGTTACATAGTAAAATGCAGTAAACTTGTCTGAATTGAAGAGCTAGCAAGTAGCCTAATTACACCCACACTTGACACTTTGATGTAGCACAACAAAGTGCAGTTAAGGTTCTCAATTGAAGTGCTAGCAAGTGCACAATTACACTCAGTACAATTGGCACGTCACTAGAAATCATTGAGTAGAACCCTTGAATGAGAAATGAAATCCTCTACAGCTCGGTAATAATATATAAAATATATATATATCCAAAAAGGATCTCCGATTCCCACCATGCTGCTATATCCCAAGAAAGCTTCTTCCGGATCCTGGTTTTTATTCATTCCAATCTCTAATTGAATTGATAGTAATGTACATAGATTGTGTAATAAATCCTGGAGTCTTGGAGTCTTGGAGTCCCGGAGTCTCGGAGTCGTGCACTCTCGAAGTCTCGGAGTCCTGGAGTCTTGGAGTCCCAGAGATTGAATTCTTTAAGTTTCCAATTCCGAAGGTCCCAAACTCCCATTGTTTTGCAGTCCTGGGGTCGTGGAGTCCCGGAGTCCCGAGGTCTTAGAGTCTTGAGTCCCGCTGTCCCTAAGTCTCAAAGTCCTTGAATCGTTGAGTCGAGCAGTCCCTAAATCCAAGAATCCTGAAATCTCTAAATCCATGAGACTTGGAGTCAAAAAATTTGGATTTTACAATTTTATTGTTTGAAAGGTGTGGGTTTAAAAGGTATGAATTAAGAAATTAAGGAATAAAAAAGTAAGACTAGGAAAAGACTCAAAGATTCACGGACTTAAGAACTAAAGGACTTTGAGACACCGACACTCCGGGACTCTGGTTTGACAAAAAAAGAATTGAAAAAGTAAGGATTGGAAATGTACGCATTAAAATGTAAGAATTGAAAAGAAAGGATTGAAAAAGTAAAACATGAGAGGCAATTTTGTACTTTTATTTTATTTTACTTTTTGGTACTTGCATTTTACTTTTTGTTTCTTTTACTTTCGGTTTAGTATACTTGACTTTTACCTTTTACTTTTATATTTTCTTTTACTATACTGTTTACTTCTTTTACGTTTAGGTGACTGACTTTTATTTTTAAAGTCACTTATAGATGATTGGCTTATATTTTGACTTTCACTAATAGGTAACAAACTTCTATTGTAATATTTTATCTTTACCTATACGTTTGAGGTTGATATTTCCTTTACTTTTTAAAAAATTTAGCATATTTTAGTTTTGGAGGTCCTTTACTTTTTAAAATTTTTAGAATATTGTACTTTTAGATACATGACTCCATTATTACTTTTACTTTTGGGTGACTTGCTTTTGCTTTTAGTTCTATTTTGATAACCACTTTTAGGTCAGTGATATTTAGTGCAAAAATTTGAGCACATCATTTAATATTAGCGTAGAAGAAGGTAACATTGTGAAAATGTTAGTGCAACATCTAAAAAATATGATGAGGAGGCTAACATCCGGCAAACATACTCCAAAATAATTTGCGGAGGTACATCCGTCAAAAGACATCAAAAAACCTCGACCTGTGAGCGTGGTTCAGCAGGCAGTGTAGGGGACTTAAGTCCGGCACACTACCCCAGGGGCCGCCACATCAACTTAAGCAAGTAGCCTACGCAAGTCGGGTATACCAAGGCCCGGTTATTCGAAAGTCATTCAAGGTGCACTTCATTATATTGAGGTTTCCCGCAGCGTACGCAAACAGTATGGGACAATGCCCCAATTTGTAAATGGGCACCATGCACCTCGCTGATCCTGACCGTTGATCGCGACCGTTGACCGTCGATTGTATCCCACGTGCTGTTGATGAAGCACCCATATGATATGACCTTGTTCATACTATGGTGCACATGATACCTGGTACCTCACCGTGTAATACCTACCTTGGTTGCTACAGCAACCATGGTAACATCCAGCTTACTAATTCATGTGTAGTTTCAAGACCAGTTATATGGATATTCTTAAGCATTCTATCAATATACATTAATGGAAATTGTTGAAAATGAAAGTTAACAAAAGTAAAACTCAGCAAAAATGGAACTTTTTGAAAATAATGCTTTTAAAAGATGAAACTTTTGTGAAATAATAATTTTGGAAAATGAACCTTCAACATCAGAAAAAGCTAGTCCATGCAAAAGTATCCTTTTTAAAGAAGTGCTTTTGTAAAAAAAGAACAAATCATGTATTATAGATATTACATAAGTTTGACCCTGGCATCACATGGGTATCACTACACCACTTTAGTATGCCACCACTTCTACTCATCTTTGTGAAATTTAACACTAAATATCAAGTGTAAAATTTTAGTACCGCCAAAAGCCACCATATGATTGACAATTGATGTTGAAGTTCATATTTATTTTTTGCTACATTAGTAGGATAATCAACATTTAGTGTTTGGGCACTCACTCCCTCTCACTACACTAAGTCGCATTTAGTGTAGTGACACAAATAGTGTACTTACCATAGTATACTAATTGCAAAGAAGTTGACGAATAGAGTTAGCTGTCCATTACATTCATGATACCCCAATCAAGTTTCTTGTGCCAATTAAAATTACATAAACTAAAAAGATACCCCCAATCAAAATTTACTTTATCAATGTTATTTTTTCAAGTGCTTACTTTTTCAATGTTCACTTTTGTCAATGTTCACTTTTTCAAGTGCTTACTTTTTCAAGAGATTACTTTTTCAAGTTTTACTTCTTAAAAAGTTTATTTTTTTCAAAAGTTCACTGCTTCAAACGTTTTCTTTTTCAAAACTTTACTTATTCAAAATTTTGAGTTTTTAAAAGTTTACCTTTTCAAAAAAATACTTTTTCAAAACTTTACTTTTTCAAAAAAATAAAAATTCAAAAATTTAATTTTTCAAACATTTACTTTTCCAAAAGTTCACTTTTTCAAACATTTACTTTTTCAAACATTTACTTTTTCAAATGTTTACTTTTCAAACGTTTACTTTTTCAAATCTTCTCTTTTTCAAATATTTACTTTTGGAAAAGCTTTTTTTACAAAAGTTTACCTTTTCAAAAGATAAATTGTCTTTTTTCCCCAAATTGATGTTTTTCCCCAAATTGTTGTTTTCCCAAAATGTTGTTTTTTCCTAATTGTTGTGTTTTCCCAATTTTTTTTCCCCAATTTTTGCTTTGAAAGTTTTATTTTTTCACTTCTTCACCTTTTTGTACACATAAATCTCTTCTACTTTCGATACGCTATACGCACACGAGTAAAAAAGTAAATATTCCAATCTTTACAAAAGTTTACAAACTTAGTGTAGTAGTTCACATTTAGTGTACTATTCTATCAATACACTAATTGCGTAGTTCACAATTAGTGTACGGGTTCGTATTTAGTGTCCACTACACTATTTAAATGCCCGGGCTACACATTTTTCACTTTTGGTGGTACTAAGTTTCAAACCACAAATCCAAAAAAAAAAAACCTTCAATTAGCTCTTCCTAGGGACAATCCAATATAAAAGTTTCAAAATGAAAGAATTTTCTCGCCCTACAATTTTTTTTGCTTAATATAGATCTCATACTCAATTTGTATTTAGAAAAAGATACAAGATCCGCACATCTTGTTGCACCCTTTCTTTTTGTCTAATACAACGTACAATAGTATGTGGTATGAAGAGTATAATTAATACACAGTATGAAAGGTTTGGTTTGTACATGGTATAAATAGTATATGTTGTATATAATTCATTGGGTTTAATTGGTACTTAGTATCAATAGAATAGTTAGGACATAGTAGAATAATATTGATTGATATGTTGCATGTAAGGCTTAATTAGTACTTAGAGTAAATAATCTAGTGAAAATAGTGTAATTGATATAAGTAGTGTCAAGTATAAATAGAATGGTTTGTATGTGGTATAAACAGTGTATCTCTATGTATAATAGATTAAAGTCTATTTGGTAAAGTCAGGCCTATGGCCGTAGGCTTACCTATGACTGCTTATCCATAACTTATCCACAAGCCATTGATTATTGAAACAAGACAAAGTTCAAGTTAGTTAAAGGCTATTGTCATTTAGTATCTTTTAATTTTAGTAAAGATATACATTTACTTAACTAGGGATTGTTTTTGGTGTGTTGGGGACAAAGGGCATCCACTAGTATAGTACAAATGATATTATTAGTATATTTTATAAGTAAATGTACATAGTATGATAGGTTTAATTAGTACTTAGTACAAAGAGTATGATTAGTTCTTCAATATTTTAAGAACATATTTCAAGTATGATGTATATATGGTGTAATGAATACATTATATAAATGGTATGATTGGTACACTATAAGAAACCCGTGATTTTCGTGACGTTAGCTGTGATCAAGTGTGTTTTTCAAAACATGTTTTTGCGAACGGGCCGAGCCCTGGGCTCTCAGATTTTGGTGGATGTTGCACCAAATATGGAAAAATTGGCGGAAAAACGCAGAGATGTTAGCATATACGTATTCGTTTTGCGGGACGTCCTAGTGAACATAGTCATGTTTTAGACAACGTCCTCAGAAAGGTGACAGTGCCACGTCGACATGTGCTTTCAGTTTGACTGTGGCTTCACTGTGAGTAACTTCGAGATTGTTACTGCAACCTCCTGTAAAACACTGCCCAACGGTTAAAACACAGTGGAAATGGGCTGACCCCCTATAAAAATAAAAACGTGGATGTCGTTACTGACATCACAAAAAACGTGGATGTCCTTACTGACATCACAAAAAACATGTTTGAGCCACGTAGGCAAGGTAGAAATTGGATTCTTTTCAAAATATTTGTGCCACGTAGGCAAGGTTGAAATCAGCTGCCACGTAGGCCAGGAATGCTATCTTGTGAGCGGTGAGCGGTGAGCGGCAAGCGGCGAGCACTGAATTCATGACAATTTTTACCATTGTTTTTGTTGTGAAATTAAAAAGAACACCTATTGCCGAGAGTGTAGGTGGATCGTACTTCAAAAAAAAAACAAAAAACAAAAAACATAAGAGAAATTATTGACTTGCAATCGCTTTAATTTATAGTTTATTGAATAGAGGCACCTATAGCCGTGGCACTATTATTAGAAATTTGGCAAAAAATCACAACTAAAAGTAATTTGATAAGAGAATCTGATAGATAAAAAATGATACTTATTGATGGATTATATACAATTGATATAATGTGTTTTTGAAATTAGAACTATACCTTTATCACACCATGAATAGTTTACGATATTTTGAATATTGTTAGATGGTCCATCACTATCATTCTCTCCACTTGGCACCCCGATCTTTCTTTCAGAAATTTCCATATTCCCACAATCCCATATCGATTGGTGAGGCTAGGGAGGTGTACTATATAATGGCTGAGTACAACCATTACCTCCAGTGACAAGCCAGGATGGCCTGGTCATCTCAAGTCACAATTGATACTGCCGTGGCAGCCTTCGGGTGCTAGTGCCGGGTATACAAGGACCTTGGGAGAGCAGCCTCATTCCGCTTGGTGTAGTTTAGATACAGGGTAGACACATGGTAGGTGCGGTTGTAGCACAACAAGGTTTTTGTTTTTGTTTTGTTTTGTTTTTTTTTTCATTCGTCTTTTATATCCATATAACATATTCTCTTCATACATTTCACTTCATGCACCTTGATATTTATTAGAATAGTACTACATATTTGACTCAATTAGAATAGTAATACGCATCCGAGAGAATTCTTCTACTGCAATTCACAGATTTATTCAAGCAATGTTTATCCATGGACTTATAATATTTGCAGTAAAACAATTTAGATAGTTGAATAGATGTACTTTATCTCCATATTTTTAATTCTATTGTATAAGAAAATATGGGGTACATAGATGTACTTCTCCCCCATTAATGAAATTTAAAATCGGGCTTATTTGGAATCCAAGTTTGCATTGAAATATATGTTACGTTATCTCTAACTAGAGTACAAACATTTATGTTATTGAAACGAGAAATCAAATAAGACTTGCAAGGGTCATATATATCCATAAATCCAAAGCCTCATATCAGGTCAATACGGCACACAAAATAGAAGAATCACTACTCTTCACTACTGAACTCATTGTCACTGCCCTGATGGATAAACGGCATACTGCTATCAGAACCACTATCGGAATCAGTACTAGCCTCCTCAGCCTCGTCATCCACAAAATCCTTCGCTCCAGATCCGGATCGAGCAGTCGGAGGACGTCGTGGAGGCGACGGCTGCGCTACGAATGCAATGGCAGCAGCTTCGGCATATTCAGGCAAAATATGACCATGCTCCGGACTCACAACCTTCCCTGCCAAGCAAGCAAGCACTCCAGCGGGAGGTGTTGACAGAGAAGCCATCAACGACGTCAAGAACCGTCTGCAATAAATTTTCATTAGTAAAACACCAATGATAGAAAAAGATAACGAAAAAACCAAATAAAAGAAGAGAACTTACTTACAAGTTCTCTTAGGCGCAATCTTAATCTCTGGTTCATCATCACCAAGCTCCAAAGGGCGCTTGAGAGAAGTCTGCTCCACGGGCTCAACAATTGCAGAAGTAACCTCCACCGTTTGTGGAATCATGGGTCGAAGCACCTCGTCTACCAAGTCCTTGTCTGCCTCCAAGGCAAGAATATGACGCTTGAGGGCTTTGCAAGCCCTGATACTTGCACCTAGAAAAAGTGTAGAATACAAACAGAATGAAATTAGAATCATGGTTTGAAAATCAAACCACAAAATGCAAGTATAAAATTAAAATACCTGTAGAAGCAGTAAGGTCCCTGACGATCTCATCCTCCTTGGTGCAAAGATCAATAAGTGCCTCCAACAGATTCTGCGACTTCTCTCTGGCTCCTCGCCATGGCATCCCGGTGGAGGCTCTCACCGTCAGTGATTCCTGGGTGATGAAGTTGGTCAGATGACCGTCTGAAGAGAGCTCAATCCCATCCGCCAAAAGTTCCACTCTGTCATTGAAGACAAATGGAGTTGGAGGATTCGCCTTTCTAACGAAGCACTTGACCGTGAAAGTCTTGTGTACGCGGCCGGGGCGAGCATCAGAGAAGAGGGGAAGTCCATTGATGGCGAACCACTACGCCTCTTCGTCAAAACCCGACCATTGAGCCCAGGAAACCAATTCATTTGAAATGAACCTGGAATCTGGATAGAACACGATGATAGCTCCTCCATCACGAAGAAATGACTCTGCCAACTCGAAATTAAACCGAATCCACAATGATTCTTTCCGACCCTTGAAGGTCGGCACTGTAGATAGTGTGTTCCATGGTGGAATCACAGTACCACCCTGAATCCCTGGAACTGGCAAGTCCTCCGGGACGTCAAATATGAACATATCCGCCAAACCATCCTCTGTCAACTCCCCCTTCATGTACCGCGTCTTGGATCCGCCATGGGCAATCAACCACTGTGCTATATCCCTCCAAACTGGTGGAACGTCATCCTCACTAGTGACTGAATCATAGTCAGTAAAGATAGAGTAGGCGCTCATATTGATTACCTCAACATCAACAGTGGATTCTGTCTGCTCCACGACAGGAATCGATTAGATGGTCTGCGCTGGTTTCGCAATGAATACTCCTGGGCGGCTGCTAGTAGATGGAGAAGCGCTAAATGTCGTCAATACAAGTGCCGGTTGTGAGAACGATCCAAGTCCCATGGCAGACAACAATTTCTCGGGCCCCTCCTTGGCCACCAGAGCTGCCAATTCCTTGTTCCTCACTCGAGTCTCTTTCTTCTCCTTCCTTGTAGTCTCCTTCTCCAAACGGGCCGCTTCTCGCTCAGCGACTCTGGCTGCAATCCTGGACGCCTTCTATTGTGCCCTCTCCTTGGCCTTTTCAAAGAGCTTAAGGTCAGGCTCAACCTGGAATGGAGCTGAAGCCTGCAAAGCTGGACCCGCACCAGTATGTTGAGCCAGGGCATCACATGACTCTTGAAGCTCCACCTCATCACCTGGAGTTGGAGCTGAATGCCAAAGTTCCAAATACCAAGGACACTGAGCCAAATGATGCCGAGTAAAACGGCGCAACTGAGACTCTGTGAAAATGCACTCAGCGCTGACTGTGGTATCACACCACTTTCTCAGCCGGATTGGCAACTCCCGAGGCTGCAAAGCTCCATTGGCAACGAGCTCTCGCCAAAAATAGCGGAGCACCACTCTCTTCACACTCTGAGGTGTCTCGGGCTACTTGAGAAACTCATCAGACTTCACGAACGGCTTCGGCCCACTGAAATGGTTCTTGAAAGCCTTCTTCCAAAATGTCAGAGAGCTGGCCTCAACCCAGGAGCCAATATCAAGAACGGGGTTAGGGAGACCCTCCATCCTCATAGTGATGTTGTCATCCTTGACAACCTTGGCAAATAACTTCTCAGCCTCCTCCTCAAGCTGTAGAATGAAAACAAAATGTTAGTAACCAAGACTTTCAACTGATGGAAAAACAAACATGGCACGATAAAAGAAAATTGAACTTACCCCAGCCCAGAATGATGCCACGTCAAGCCAGGGTTTGAGACTGATCTCCGAACATGGTGCTTTTGGAAAATTGAATTCATCCCGCCCCTCTTTCGACAGATTCCACCAACGCATCCATCTACCTTTGAACCTCGCGGAAACCTTGGAAGTGCAAAGCAATTGCAACTTCTCCGTTGTAATTTCGGGCTTGTTCTGATAAACATCATAATGATGAAGAACCTGTATCAAACGATAACAGAGAAGTGGTCAATAAAAAACAAAAAATCATTTAAAAGATATTGAATGAACGAGTACAAAGAATTGAATAAAAGACTACCTCTTTAAAAAACTCTTCACCATTACGAGAATCAGCAATAGCTAGAAGTTGAGTGAGTAAGGTGCCACATTGAGTCTTCTTCTTTTGTACCGCTTCAGAGCATAGAGTGACTAACTCCGCAGAGCTCCCAACACGATCAGCCCCAACACCGGTCACAAGTGTGTCACGGTAAGATCGAATACAATCTTCTTGAGCTGCAATATGCTCCCGCTACACGAAGAAAATTTTGTTGTGTATTAGTATACTTTCCCATATTCAATAACATTACATATACGTATTCTGGGGCATGAATAACAGCATAGAGTTCACAATGATGGACCGAATTTAACCCCAACGTACCTCATAAAGTAACTTCAAGAATGAATCAAAGGTCATATGGTACCACTTTTTGGTGCCCTTTCTAGCCCACTCCGCCACACTAGCATCATGATCCTCCTCACTAATCAGACCCTTGAGCTGATCGAAGTCCAAAAGTCCAAAATGCTGAACTCTCTTCACATCATGTGACGTTTGCTGTGTCACATGGTCGGAGTCTTTCTGCCTGAGTTACAATCTTTATTAACTTCAAAGTCATGCGGAAATACCAATAGATATACATATCTGATGAAAGAGGGAAACAAAAAAAGGAAATAAAGAAAAGAACTCACTTGTTCCAGTCCGTCATGGCGTTTAATAATATATGGCGGTTCACCAATGAAGGCTCTAATAAAACTGCCCGAACCGGAACATGAAGGAAGAATCGTGTCTATGCATGGTGGATATGACATCCATCCATGCAAGATGGCGGTGGTTGCCATCCCACACAAAAAAGTAACGATTAGAAAGGCTACGCAACTCTGGCCTATTCGCAATCAAAGCCTCAAACTTCTGGTCCTCCGCCCTCCATAGTTCTGACCATCCCTCATGCTCCTCAGGCAAAACTTCCCGCTTGACCATGGAAAAGTCCTTCAATGCTATATAGAAACATGCAGACCCAGGGCGGTAGCCTTTGACAAACTCGCTCTTCAGCTTCTCTATGTCCGGCTTGACTTGAATTCGCACCTCCGTCATTGGCAGCATTCGGCAAAGTGGGATGTGCAACTCTCCAATAGATGGATAATGAGACCTCTGGAGCACATCGTGGGAAGTCCCACGAATGGACTTCCTCAATGAAAGCTGAGTTGTGTCCAAACCGGGATCCACCCCCATTACCGGTATAAATTGCAGGAGTAAACTTGAATCAGCATTCGGCGATCTCGATGCCTCTAGCGTGTGCGATCCTGCAGTCCCTGGACCAGAAAACGTGTGCACACTAGGCATCCCCAACTCCTCTGTTGGAATGACCTTGTCTCTGTGAAGTGACTCCATCTGAGGACATCCAGAGTAATCAGTTAGGATATACAAACAATAACATGTGAGAAAAGCTTTTCCTAAGTCAAGGAAAAACACCAAATGCAACATAATATAAAGAAAGCAACATGACTGAAATGCATGGAGCACGAATTGACTAAAAAAAAAAAAAAAAAACTTTCTCTCACATGGTAATGTTGAAAACTAATCCAATACGTTTAGACAAGTTCACAATGCAGAATAAAAAAAACATTATAAGTAAATGGAATTAAACCAAATCGTGAAACAAACTGAAATGGTCCTTCAATGACTACTATACTAAAACAAGATTCCTGAACTCATGACTACTAAAAAGCATAAGAACGAACGCACACCAAGCTCACACGACGCAAATGTGAGCCCAATATATTTAAATAAAAAACCAAAACACAGAACTGCTCACAGTACCTCAGATCCGAGGGACGCCTAACAACCTTCAAGTTCGGTTCTGGATTTAATCTATCATCCACCACTCTACTCGGAATTGTGAACTCTTCAACTTAATCTAGATTGGGACTCAAATGGACCTACAACATCTCGCAACTAAATTCACTATAAAATTCTAGCACTCATGAATGAAGGAAAGTTAATGAGCGTACACACAACATGCTCACAAACATACTATGCATGTGTGAGCCGAAATTGGAAAAAAAAATCAAAACTAAGTACTGCTCACTGTACCTCAGATCCAAGGGACGCTAAACAACCTCCAAGTTTGGTTCAAATTCTAATCTATCATGCACCTTTCTACTCTAAATTATGAACTCATAAACCTCATCTAGATTACAACTGAAACAGACTTAAAAGCATCTAGCAACTAAACTCACCGTAGATTCAAGCACTCATGACTGTAGGAAAGTTAATGAGCGTACACACAACATGCTCACAGACATACTATGCATGTGTGAGCCGAAATTGGAAAAAAAAAACAATCAAAACTAAGTACCGGTCGCGGTACCACGGATCCGAGGAACGCTGAAAAACCTCCAAGTTCGGTTCAGATTCTAATCTATCATGCACCTTTCTACTCTAAATTATGAACTCAAAAACCTCATCAGGATTGGAACTGAAATGGACTTAAAAGCACCTAGCAATTGGTTTCACTCTAGATTGTAGCAGTCATGACTGTAGGAAAGTTAATGAGCGTACATACAACATGCTCACAGACAAACTATGCATGTGTGATCCGAAATTGGAGAAAGAAAATATCAAAACTAAGTACCGGTCACTGTACCTCGGATCCGAGGGACGCTGAAAAGCCTCCAAGTTCGGTTCAGATTCTAATCTATCATGCACCTTTCTACTCTAAATTATGAACTCTTAATCCTCATCTAGATTGGAACTGAAATGGACTTAATAGCACCAAGCAATTAAACTCACTCTAGATTGTAGCACTCAAGACTGTAGGAAAGTTAATGAGCGTACACACAACATGCTCATTGACATACTATGCATGTGTGAGCCGAAATTGGAGAAAGAAAAAATCAAAACTAAGTACCGGTCACTATACCTCGGATCCGAGGGTCGCTGAAATGCCTCCAAGTTCGGTTCAGATTCTAATCTATCATGCACCTTTCTACTCTAAATTATAAACTCTTAATCCTCATCTAGATTGCAATTGAAATGAACCTTATAGCATCTAGCAATTAAACTCACTTCAGATTGTAGCACTCACGACCGTAGGAAACTTAATGCGCGTACACACAACATGCTCACACACATACTATGCATGTGTGAGCCGAAATTGGAAAAAGAAAAAATCAAAACTAAGTACCGGTCACTGTACCTCGGATCCGAGGAACGCTGAAAAGCCTCCAAGTCCGGTTCAGATTCTAATCTATCATGCACCTTTCTACTCTAAATTATGAACTCTTAATCCTCATCTAGATTCAAACTGAAATGGACCTAAAGCATCTAGCAATTAAACTTACTCTAGATAGTAGCACTCATGACTGTAGGGAAGTTAATGCGCGTACACACAATATGCTCACAGTCATACTATGCATGTGTGAGCCGAAATTGTATAAAGAAAAAATCAAAACTAAGTACCGGTCACTGTACCTCGGATCCGAGGGACGCTGAAAAGCCTACAAGTTCGATTCAGATTCTAATCTATCATGCACCTTTCTACTCTAAATTATGAACTCATAAACCTCATCTGGATTGGAACTCAGATGGACTTAAAAGCATCTAGCAATTAAACTCACTCTAGATTGTAGCACTCATGACTGTAGGGAAGTTAATGAGCGTACACACAACATGCTCACAGTCATACTATGCATGTGTGAGCCGAAATTGGAGAAAGAAAAAATCAAAACTAAGTACCGGTCACTGTATCTTGGATCCGAGGGACGTTGAAAAGCCTCCAAGTTCGGTTCAGATTCTAATCTATCATGCATCTTTCTACTCTAAATAATGAACTCATAATCCTCATCTAGATTGGAACTGAAATGGATATAAAAAGCATCTAGCAATTAAAGTCACTGTCGATTGTAGCACTCATGACTGTAGGGAAGTTAATAAGCGTACACACAACATGCTCACAATCATACTATGGATATGTGAGCCGAAATTGCAGAAAGAAAAAATCAAATCTAAGTACCGGTCACTGTACCTCGGATTTGAGGGACGCTGAAAAGCCTCCAAGTTCGGTTCAGATTCTAATCTATCATGCACCTTTCTACTCGAAATTATGAACTCTTAATCCTCATCTTGATTGGAACTGAAATGGACTTAAAAGCACCAAGCAATTAAACTCACTCTAGATTGTAGCACTCAAGACTGTAGGAAAGTTAATGAGCGTACACACAACATGCTCATTGACATACTATGCATGTGTGAGCCGAAATTGGAAAAAGATAAAATCAAAACTAAGTACCGGTCTTGTACCTCGAATCCGAGGGTCGCTGAAAAGCCTCCAAGTTCGGTTCAGATTCTAATCTATCATGCACCTTTCTACTTCAAATTATGAACTCTCAATCCTCATCTAGATTGCAATTGAAATGGACCTTAAAGCATCTAGCAATTAAACTCACTTCAGATTGTAGCACTCATGACCGTAGGAAAGTTAATGCGCGTGCACACAACATGCTCACACACATACTTTCCATGTGTGAGCCGAAATTGGAAAAAGAAAAAATCAAAACTAAGTGTCGGTCACTGTACCTCCGATCCGAGGAACGCTGAAAAGCCTCCAAGTCCGGTTCAGATTCTAATCTATCATGCACCTTTCTACTCTAAATTATGAACTCTTAATCCTCATCTAGATTGGAACTCAAATGGACCTAAAAGCATCTAGGAATTAAACTCACTCTATATTGTAGCACTCATGACTGTAGGAAAGTTATTGCGCGTACACACAACATGCTCACAGACATACTATGCATGTGTGAGCCGAAATTAGAGAAAGAAAAAATCAAAACTAAGTACCGGTCACTATACCTCGGATCCGAGGGACGCTGAAAAGCCTCCAAGTTCGGTTCAGATTCTAATCTATCATGCACCTTTCTACTCTAAATTATGAACTCATAATCCTCATCTAGATTGGAACTGAAATGGACCTTAAAGCATCTAGGAATTTAACTGACTCTAGATTGTAGCACTCATGACTGTAGGAAAGTTAATGCGCGTACACACAACGTGCTCACAGACATACTATGCATGTGTGAGCCGAAATTGGAGAAAGAAAAAATCAAAACTAAGTACCGGTCACTATACCTCGGATCCGAGGGACGCTGAAAAGCCTCCAAGTTCGGTTCAGATTCTAATCTATCATGCACCTTTCTACTCTAAATTATGAACTCTTAATCCTTATCTAGATTGGAAATGAAATGGACTTAAAAGCATCTAGCAATTAGACTCACTGTCGATTGTAGCACTCATGACTGTAGGAAAGTTAATGCGCATACACACAACATGCTCACAGACATACTATGCATGTGTGAGCCGAAATTGGTGAAAGAGAAAATCAAAACTAAGTACCGGTCACTGTACCTCAGATCCAAGGGACGTTGAAAAGCCTCCAAGTTCGGTTCAGATTCTAATCTATTATGCACCTTTCTACTCCAAATTATGAACTTTTAATCCTCGTCTAGATTGGAACTGAAATAGACTTAAAAGCACCTAGCAACTAAATTCACTCTAGATTGTAGCACTCATGACTGTAGGAAAGTTAATGCGCGTACACACAACATGCTCACAGACATACTATGCATGTGTGAGCCGAAATTGGAAAAAGAAAAAATCAAAAGTAAGTACCGGTCATTGTACTTTCGATCTGAGGAACGCTGAAAAGCCTCCAAGTTCGGTTCAGATTCTAATCTATCATGCACCTTTCTACTCTAAATTATGAACTCTTAATCCTCATTTAGATTGGAACTGAAATGGTCCTAAAAGCATCTAGCAATTAAACTCACTGTCGATTGTAGCACTCATGACTGTAGGGAAGTTAATGAGCGTACACACAACATGCTCACAATCATACTATGCATGTGTGAGCCGAAATTGGAGAAAGACAAAATCAAAACTAAGTACCGGTCACTGTACCTCGGATCCAAGGGACGTTGAAAAGCCTCCAAGTTCGGTTCAGATTCTAATCTATCATGCACCTTTCTACTCTAAATTATGAACTCTTAATCCTCATCTAGATTGGAACTGAAATGGACTTAAAAGCATCTAGCAACTAAACTCACTCTAGATTGTAGCACTCATGACTGTAGGAAAGTTAATGAGCGTGCAGACAACATGCTCACAGACATACTATGCATGTGTGAGCCGAAATTGGAGAAAGAAAGAATCAAAACTAAGTACCGGTCACTATACCTCGAATCCGAGGAACGCTGAAAAGCCTCCAAGTTCGGTTCAGATTCTAATCTATTATGCACCTTTCTACTTCAAATTATGAACTATTAATCCTCGTCTAGATTGGAACTGAAATAGACTTAAAAGCACCTAGCAACTAAATTCACTCTAGATTGTAGCACTCATGACTGTAGGAAAGTTAATGAGCCTGCACACACCATGCTCACAGACATACTGAGCATGTGTGAGCCGAAATTGGAGAAAGAAAGAATCAAAACTAAGTACCGGTCACTATACCTCGAATCCGAGGAACGCTGAAAAGCCTCCAAGTTCGGTTCAGATTCTAATCTATCATGCACCATTCTACTCTCAATTATGAACTCATAAACCTCATCTGGAATGGAACTGAAATGAACTTAAAAGCATCTAGCAATTAAACTCACTTCAGATTGTAGGACTCATGACCGTAGGA
Source organism: Bryoerythrophyllum caledonicum (assembly GCA_963971425.1). Classification (NCBI taxonomy): domain Eukaryota; kingdom Viridiplantae; phylum Streptophyta; class Bryopsida; order Pottiales; family Pottiaceae; genus Bryoerythrophyllum; species Bryoerythrophyllum caledonicum. Next base: position 43,127,251 of record OZ020514.1, read on the forward strand.
AAGTTAATGCGCGTACACACAACATGCTCACACACATACTATGCATGTGTGAGCCGAAATCCGAAAAAGAAAAAATCAAAACTAAGTGTCGGTCACTGTACCTCCGATCCGAGGAACGCTCAAAAGCCTCCAAGTTCGGTTGAGATTCTAATCTATCATGCACGTTTCTACTCTAAATTATGAACTCTTAATCCTTATCTAGATTGGAACTGAAATGGACTTAAAAGCACCTAGCAATTGGTTTCACTCTAGATTGTAGCAGTCATGACTGTAGGAAAGTTAATGAGCGTACATACAACATGCTCACAGACAAACTATGCATGTGTGATCCGAAATTGGAAAAAGAAAATATCAAAACTAAGTACGGGTCACTGTACCTCGGATCCGAGGGACGCTGAAAAGCCTCCAAGTTCGGTTGAGATTCTAATCTATCATGCACCTTTCTACTCTAAATTATCAACTCATAAACCTCATCTAGATTGGAACTGAAATGGACTTAGAAGCATCTGGCAACTAAACTCACTCTAGATAGTAGTAGTCATGACTATAAGAAAGTTAATGAGCGTACACACAACATGCTCACAGACATACTATGCATGTGTGAGCCGAAATTGGAAAAAAAAAATCAAAACTAAGTACCGGTCACTGTACCTCGGATCCGAGGGACGCTCAAAAGCCTCCAAGTTCGGTTTAGATTCGAATCCATCATGCACCATTGTACTCTAAATTGTGAACTCTTAATCCTAATCTAGATTGGAACTGAAATGGACTTAAAAGCATCTAGCAATTGGTTTCACTCTAGATTGTAGCAGTCATGACTGTAGGAAAGTTAATGAGCGTACATACAACATGCTCACAGACATTCTATGCATGTGTGAGCCGAAATTGGAAAGAAAAAACAATCAAAACTAAGTACCGGTCGCGGTACCTCGGATCCGAGGAACGCTAAACAACCTCCAAGTTCGGTTCACATTCTAATCTATCATGCACCTTTCTACTCTAAATTATGAACTCATAAACCTCATCTGGATTGGAACTAAAATGGACTTAAAAGCACCTAGCAATTGGTTTCACTCTGGATTGTAGCAGTCATGACTGTAGGAAAGTTAATGAGCGTACACACAACATGCTCACAGACATACTATGCATGTGTGAGCCGAAATTGGAAATAGACAAAATCAGAACTAAGTACCGGTCGTTGTACCTCGGATCCAAGGGACGCTGAAAAGCCTCCAAGTTCGGTTCAGATTCTAATCTATCATGCACCTTTCTACTCTAAATTATCAACTCATAAACCTCATCTAGATTGGAACTGAAATGGACTTAAAGCACCTAGCAACTAAACTCACTCTAGATTGTAGCACTCACGACTGTAGGAAAGTTAATGCGCGTACAGACAACATGCTAACAGACACACTATGCGTGTGTAAGCCGGAATTGGAGAAAGAAAAAATCAAAACTAAGTACCGGTCACTGTACCTCGGATCCGAGGGACGCTAAACAACCTCCAAGTTCGGTTCAGATTCTAATCTATCATGCACCTTTCTACTCTAAATTATGAACTCATAAACCTCATCTAGATTGGAACTCAAATGGACTTAAAAGCATCTATCAACTAAACTCACTCTAGATTGTAGCACTCATGACTGTAGGAAAGTTAATGCGCGTACAGAAAACATGCTCACAGACACACTATGCATGTGTAAGCCGAAATTGGAAAAAGAAAAAATCAAAACAAAGTACCGGTCACTGTACCTCAGATCCGAGGGACGCTAAAAAGCCACCAAGTTCGGTTCAGATTCTAATCTATCATGCACCTTTCTACTCTAAATTATGAACTCTTAATCCTCATCTAGATTGGAACTGAAATGGACTTAGAAGCATCTGGCAACTAAACTCTCTCTAGATAGTAGTAGTCATGACTATAAGAAAGTTAATGAGCGTACACACAACATGCTCACAGACATACTATGCATGTGTAAGCCGAAATTGAAAAGAAAAAAGAATCAAAACTAAGTACCGATCGCGGTACCTCGGATCCGAGGAACGCTGAACAACCTCCAAGTTCGGTTCAGATTCTAATCTATCATGCACCTTTCTACTCTAAATTATAAACTTATAAACTTCATCTCGATTGGAACTGAAATGGACTTAAAAGCATCCAACAACTAAACTCATTCTCGATTGTAGCAGTCATGACTGTAGGAAAGTTAATGAGCGTACACACAACATGCTCATTGACATACTATGCATGTGTGAGCCGAAATTGGAGAAAGAAAAAATCAAAACTAAGTACCGGTCACTGTACCTCGGATCCGAGGGACGCTGAAAAGCCTCCAAGTTCGGTTTAGACTCTAATCTATCATGCACCTTTCTACTCTAAATTATGAACTCTTAATCTTCATCTGGATTGGAACTGAAATGGACTTAAAGCATCTAGCAACTAAACTCACTCTCGATTGAAGCAGTCATGATGTAGGAAAGGTAATGAGCGTACACACAACATGATCACAGACATACTATGCATGTGTGATCCGAAATTGGAAAAAGAAAAAATCAAAACTAAGTACCGGTTACTGTACCTCGGATCCGAGGGACGCTGAAAAGCCTCCAAGTTCGTTTCAGATTCTAATCTATCATGCACCTTTCTACTCTAAATTATGAACTCTTAATCCTCATCTGGATTGGAAGTGAAATGGACTCAAAAGCACCTGGCAACTAAACTCACTCTTGATTGTAGCACTCATGATTGTAGGAAAGGTAATGAGCGTACACACAACATGCTCACAGACATACTATGCATGTGTGAGGCGAAATTGGAAAAAGAAAATATCAAAACTAAGTACCGGTCACTGTACCTCGGATCCGAGGGATGCTGAAAAGCCTCCAAGTTCGGTTCAGATTCTAATCTATCATGCACCTTTCTACTCTAAATTATCAACTCTTAATCCTCATCTAGAATGGAAGTGAAATGGACTTAAAAGCACCTGGCAACTCAACTCACTCTAGATTGTAGCACTCATGATTGTAGGAAAGGTAATGAGCGTACACACAACATGCTCACAGACATACTATGCATGTGTGAGCCGAAATTGGAAAAAAAAAATCAAAACTAAGTACCGGTCACTATACCTCGGATCCGAGGGACGCTGAAAACCCTCCAAGTTCAGTTTAGATTCGAATCCATCATGCACCTTTCTACTCTAAATTATGAACTCTTAATCCTCATCTGGATTGGAAGTGAAATGGACTTAAAAGCATCTAGCAATTAAACTCACTTCAGATTGTAGCACTCATGATTGTAGGAAAGTTAATGCGCGTACATACAACATGCTCACAGACACACTATGCATGTGTAAGCCGAAATTGGAAAAAGAAAAAATCAAAACAAAGTACCGGTCACTGTACCTCGGATCCGAGGGACGCTGAAAAGCCTCCAAGTCCGGTTCAGATTCTAATCTATCATGCACCTTTCCACTCTAAATTATGAACTCTTAATCCTCATCTGGATTGGAAGAGAAATGGACTTAAAAGCACCTTGCAACTAAACTCACTCTAGATTGTAGCAGTCATGACTATAGGAAAGTTAATGCGCGTACACACAACATGCTCACAGTCATACTATGCATGTGTGAGCCGAAATTGGAGAAAGAAAGAATCAAAACTAAGTACCGGTCACTGTACCTCGGATCCGAGGGACGCTGAAAAGCCTCCAAGTCCGGTTCAGATTCTAATCTATCATGCACCTTTCTACTCTAAATAATGAACTCTTTATCCTCATCTAGATTGGAACTATATTGGACTTAAAAGCATCTAGCAATTAAACTCACTTCAGATTGTAGCACTCATGACTGTAGGGAAGTTAATGAGCGTACACACAACATGCTCACAGTCATACTATGCATGTGTGAGCCGAAATTGTATAAAGAAAAAATCAAAACTAAGTACCGGTCACTGTACCTCGGATCCGAGGGACGCTGAAAAGCCTCCAAGTCCGGTTCAGATTCTAATCTATCATGCACCTTTCTACTCTAAATTATGAACTCTTAATCCTCATCTAGATTGGAACTGAAATGGACTTAATAGCACCAAGCAATTAAACTCACTCTAGATTGTAGCACTCAAGACTGTAGGAAAGTTAATGAGCGTACACACAACATGCTCATTGACATACTATGCATGTGTGAGCCGAAATTGGAGAAAGAAAAAATCAAAACTAAGTACCGGTCACTATACCTCGGATCCGAGGGTCGCTGAAATGCCTCCAAGTTCGGTTCAGATTCTAATCTATCATGCACCTTTCTACTCTAAATTATGAACTCATAATCCTCATCTAGATTGGAAATGAAATGGACTTAAAAGCATCTAGCAATTAAACTCACTGTCGATTGTAGCACTCATGACTGTAGGAAAGTTAATGCGCATACACACAACATGCTCACAGACATACTATGCATGTGTGAGCCGAAATTGGTGAAAGAGAAAATCAAAACTAAGTACCGGTCACTGTACCTCAGATCCAAGGGACGTTGAAAAGCCTCCAAGTTCGGTTCAGATTCTAATCTATTATGCACCTTTCTACTCCAAATTATGAACTTTTAATCCTCGTCTAGATTGGAACTGAAATAGACTTAAAAGCACCTAGCAACTAAATTCACTCTAGATTGTAGCACTCATGACTGTAGGAAAGTTAATGAGTGTACACACAACATGCTCACAGGCATACTATGCATGTGTGAGCCGAAATTGGAAAAAGAAAAAATCAAAAGTAAGTACCGGTCATTGTACTTTCGATCCGAGGAACGCTGAAAAGCCTCCAAGTTCGGTTCAGATTCTAATCTATCATGCACCTTTCTACTGTAAATTATGAACTCTTAATCCTCATTTAGATTGGAACTGAAATGGTCCTAAAAGCATCTAGCAATTAAACTCACTGTCGATTGTAGCACTCATGACTGTAGGGAAGTTAATGAGCGTACACACAACATGCTCACAATCATACTATGCATGTGTGAGCCGAAATTGGAGAAAGAAAAAATCAAAACTAAGTACCGGTCACTGTTCCTCGGATCCAAGGGACGTTGAAAAGCCTCCAAGTTCGGTTCAGATTCTAATCTATCATGCACCTTTCTACTCTAAATTATGAACTCTTAATCCTCATCTAGATTGGAACTGAAATGGACTTAAAAGCATCTAGCAACTAAACTCACTCTAGATTGTAGCACTCATGACTGTAGGAAAGTTAATGAGCGTGCAGACAACATGCTCACAGACATACTATGCATGTGTGAGCCGAAATTGGAAAAAAAAAATCAAAACTAAGTTCCGGTCACTGTACCTCGGATCCGAGGAACGTTGAAAAGCCTCCAAGTTCGGTTCAGATTCTAATCTATCATGCACCTTTCTACTCTAAATTATGAACTCTTAATCCTCATCTAGATTGGAACTGAAATGGACTTAAAAGCATCTAGCAACTAAAGTCACTCTTGATTGTAGCAGTCATGACTGTAGGAAAGTTAATGAGCGTACACACAACATGCTCACAGACATACTATGCATGTGTGACTCGAAATTGGAAAAAGAAAATACCAAAAAGGAGTTCTGCTCACTATACCTCGGATCCGAGGGACGCTTAACGACCACCAAGTTCGATTTTTTTTTTTACATCTGTCTTACTTATCTTAATTGTGATGAATGAAATTTTAAACCGAATAATGATAGAATTTGAATCGGACCTTGATCACATCCCAGAGTTACCGAGCTTAGATTCTTAATACGAGAGACTATCGTGTTTATGCATAAACACGAAGCACATCAAGTAAATTAAATGTGTGAGAAGGTGATAGTAAGACCCAACAAAATAAACCACAATGTAGTGCACACAGTCTCTCTAGGTCGAGGGACAAGAGGCTCGATTCGACTCTGGAACCCAGTTAACTCATAAGAAGAGGAAACATCGTCATCCTTTCCAAGAAGATGCATATCAGGTTTTATTTCTGAGTAGAGTATGAATTCACCACTAAAGTGAGCCGGTTCTTCCCGGATTCGGCAGCGTGAACTCGAAATCTTATGAACGCACTTTCGGCTCGTGCATCAGAAGCACCAACCTGATTATGTCTCAACGCATTTAGGGTTTATGAAATTCAATGAACAATGCTCACGGTAACAGGGTTTACAGGATTGGAAAACGAAAAATATGTATTGGATAATGTGCGGCGGACTTGTGTTCATACTTCAAATTCAAGTACCGAACTTCAAAATGAGCCACAAGACTTAGAATTTCCGATTTTGAAGTGAAACAAGTGAGTTGAAATAGATTTCAACTTACCTCTCTAGTTTGTGGCTGCAGCTCCGCCTCGCCGTGCGTCTGTCCACTTCCTTCACCGTTCTCACAACCTTCTGCCTGCAAGAGAAAGGGATTCCTTATTATGCATGACAGGGTTTAGCAAGTCCACCATTCATTCAAACTGAAGTTTACGGACGAATCAAAAATGCGATGCTTTGGCAGAAACCCTAGCCGAAATTGTTTACCACACCAGAAGTATACTTCAGCCGCCACTTGTTAGTTCACAAACTACATGGTAAATAAAATGGAGGTTCAGTGAAGCCCTACAGGAGCAACAACTCTTGCTCGAGTTGAACTCAAAATGAACTAGACAACTTAAAACTCGAGAATATTGAATCGGTCAATGTCCTCACATACTAAAAGACAGATTCTAGAAACTTAATAGTCTAGTAAGCATGACGCACATTATAGTTGGAGACGCATTGTGATATTAAGGATACCAAACATACGATGCATTATGTAAATCATTCTGATGATATTGTACCTGTGTCATTTGGGCCCACTCGGCACCCAATAGTATTGGCCCAGTTTCCCCTACGCTTCCTTGATCGTTCCGTGGTCGACCATTGGTTGCCCTGGACGAGGACCTATTCCTATTCCTTGTGGATCGTGTTGAATTAACTCGGCTCCTTGGGTCCATACTTGAGTCCATGCTTTGACAGTCATTGTCGTCAACAACACCGTTTGCACCCTTACCCCCATGCATCGAGCTTACTGACACATTAGGTCCACTGAAATCACTCGTCATAATATCTTGTATAGACTCTTGTTCCTCCCTTTCACTACGCAGCTGCATCACATAGCTGGACGACTATACAGTATGATTTAAAGTATGACCAATACATGATTGCACTATTGAAAATTTACTTATCATATGAAAATGAAGCACTTACTTTAACAATATTGTATGGCGCCTCTTCTGCTTGAAGTGTACTTGACAAATTCTTGAATTGCACGGGCCCCTCAGATGACAGGTCCTCACACCTCTCCTCTGAAACCTTGGCCTTGTGCTGTTGTCGCCGCGTTCCAGACCGACTGGGCTTTGGATATGAGTCATCTGTTGCTCTTCTCTTCCGGCCACCCTTGCTTGTCATCCTCTGCAAGTCGTCGTGGTTGCATCACATTGAACATTTTCACCAGGGTAGTGCTGCTATGATATGGCTAGTTATCGTAGAACCATAATTACCCCACTTAGGTCTATGATACTATTTTATTGTGTTGGCAACGGGATGGCCCAAACTCCGCATCAAGTTAATCAATTGTTGTCAGCCTTAATTTGAATTTCAAAAACAAAGTTAGTCGTGACTATAGCATTTCTATTACTTGCTTCTGCTGTCAGAAGCATTCCACTTTTCTGGATTTATCATTTTCCGTAAGTGAATAACGACAACACCAGGGAATAATTAACTTCAAGCAGACTTAGTGGCTTAGTAGATACAACTAGTGCATATCTATTTGTAAATTGCTGACTCAGATCATGACCTCTAGATTTGAATCTGAACTTTGTCGTTTTTGTGTGAACATACAGCATACACTCGTTTATCACTAAATTGAATGATAAACTCCCCCTTAGTAGGATCAACCTATTAATTTCTTTCCTTAATTTGAAATCTTTTCCATAATGATTGCGGCGCCGTCAGGGAGCATGCATGGGCATCTGACATAAAGCGTTAAATATTTTCGCCGATTATGAGCACGATGCGTTTCCGTAATTGGACGTCTCCACTGAGATGTTTAGGCAAGTTGTTGATTTCTTCAATATCCAACCGTCATCATAGACAGCACGCATTCCATATCCTATGTTGTGGAGAGCTCTTGACTATGGCGTCACTGACATCTCAGTATGGTGGTGTTCTGCTTGTCGTGTCCGTTGGCGAGAATGACATTGTTAATGTCCCGGAGGCAGTCCTCAGTAGTCGCTTCGGGTATAGACTTGGAACCGTCCATGTTGAGCAAGAGGTGTTTGATAGCTCGGGAGTATTAGAACATTCTATATACCAAGTGAAAGATTGAGACGATTTAGGCTTTCTGTGGAACCTGTGTCGTGGTTCTTTTAAAGTATATGGTGTTAGGGATACTCAAACGTCCGCTAATGCGTCGTGTGCCGTGATGATCCCTCCTACTGATTCTGGTGATACGATACTCGTGCCCGGTTTGGGCACACGGTCTAACCTAAGCGTGCAGCTTCTAAGTGACACGGACGAGGACCTCTCTGATGTGAATTTAGGGGAATCATCGTACACCTTTAAGTCACAAGACTCTATCTGTCCCGATACGTCTATCCATACCCCAAGTAGGTCGCACATGTCTCCGTCTCTTTCCTTAGGAAAACCACCTGTCCATCCAAAATCTAAAAGTATCCGCAGTATCATTCCTTATGTTCGCAGGACCTGTACTAAAAAGGGATCCCGTTCTGAGTTGACACAAGTGGATTTCGACAGCATTCAGGTTTCACGTGTGAAGTATCTGCCTCTGTCTTACAACGGGGACGTGTTGTTTGAGTTGCCCCCACTTTCAGAAGGCATACCAACTCAGTTTGGAGGAGGACAGGATGGTATGAGCAAACAACACGATGGTCACACATGGTGCAAGACAATGACTACGAATATCATGAATGATTTTGGCCTCACATATCGGAAGTCATCTTGTACTAGCCATCTTCAATGTCCTAACCTTCATTGTGACTATAAGTGCAGGAATGAAGGTCGCACTAATCAAACGGAGTGGAGTGGACTCGCCATTTTCCCCTGGCCTATGAATGGCGCTATGCACCCTAAATCAACCTTGGCTTGTAAGGTTTGTCAAACCCCGCCTATTTGTCTAGCTCTCTGTGATGCTCGTATTTATTATGTGACGTGTACCGATGCGGAGCGCACCCGACTTGCCATTCATCTTGGTATTCACCAGCATCCCATCTCGAATGGAGTTGACCAAACCGCAATGGACGTGATGCATGAGTGCGTTGCGAAGGAAGTCGAGCGCACACCCAACGCCACTAATTCTGCTATCATTATGGCAGCCAGTAAGAATTACCTATCCGATTACTTGATCCGTCCCGGATCGGGATCATCAAACCTTGAAGGAGCATCCATGGATGCTGTCTTGGATCAGTTCCACACTCTATCATCCCCAAACATTCGAAATTTGGTATCGACATGCAAGCGCTTCTACAGTGGTGGGAAGGGTGTCATGGACAACATCATGGAGCTAAAAGAGTCATCCAAGTTTGTCTTCATCCACGAGAACAAGTTCCCGGGCCAATCTAAAGGTAAGGTATTTGTATTTAAAATGTCTATTGATCGTCCGGGTAGCGGTGTTGATCTTGTTTGGCGGATGCAACCGGGTGGAGACCTTCAAGATTGTTGGTTGATGTTTGATCACGTTAAGCGGGTTAAAGACTGGACTACCATGGCATGCCATGTATACGACAGTAAGTATTGTAAAGTTATGACGATAGCTATGTGTGATATGCAATCGGAGGATGCTCAAGCACAACAGTTGTTTTGGGAGAACCTGAATGATACGATGAGCCATCACGGAGTGGAGCATACGAACTTTAAAGGGTTCATGGCTGATAGTGCCGGAGCGAATTGGCACACTGTCCGGCGAGTGTATGGCAATGGCGACAAGGACGTCCCGATCGAAAACAAAGAACGGACTTATTTATTCCATTGGACCAAGTGCCTTCAACGAGCCACCACGAAGAGCATTCTACCAGCATTCCAAGATCAACACATTGCACTTTGCAAGATTTGGAAGAACGCGAGATCACAAGAAGAGGCTGAAGCACAGTACAACGTCATTCGTGGATGGTGGATTTCATCTGGGGCTACTACCGAAAGCGGGCGTCGGGCGCTAGAAGATTGGATGGCTTTTTGGCATTTCCGATATAGACAATGGGGTGGAGCAATGCAACTAGTAAGTTCTCGGATTTTTTGTTTATAAATATTCAGATTGTTGAAAAGTTATATGTAAACGATGTACTGACCATTGTTGTATGATATCAGGACCTCACACTGGACGAGCGAGCTGACATGCCATCATGTAATCTTGCAGAGAGAGTCCACAACCGTTGGCTTCAACAGTCCGGAAATACCATGACATGTTTATATGCGGCTACCGTGGATGACCTAATTCGGGCTTTTATGCAAATCACTTTGTATCGGGCATGGATCAATGGAGGGACCTCCAAAAAAGGTCCAGACAAAGGTACACTTCGATTAAGATCTGCCCAACGTTCTGGTGATCCAAAACTCATTGCAGAAGCTGTGCGGAGTTTTCCGGGGGCAGATGATCTCTTGACAAAGACCGGCGGGCTCGTAGGAGCGGAGATTTTTGGGTCTACCAAACGGAAACTTGACATGCCACCGGGGTCCAACAACGACTCCCACCGCTCTGATACGGTGAACTATTCGATTCCACGAGATGGCAGAAGGGTGACTCGAGCGCGGATCGAAGAGGCCCTAAATGAACAAGGTTCCGGGGTCCGTCACTCAACAGCAGTATTGGAATCGGAGGTTGATCCATCAAAGTGGCACATTGGTCGACTTCCGAAGACCTCCCACCGAAAGTGCCAGGCATTGCAAGCTCACACTGGTCAGAGATGTGACGCTAGAGTTGGACGTGGGAGTCAGGGAACACCTGCCCCAACATATATTGGCAAGAAGAAGGAATTCAGGTCGCCCCGAAACACTACTGTCAAGTTCTGGTTTTGTGCTGATGATATTAACCGATGCGTGATGGGTTTGAAGAAACCATTTGTAGTGGATTGGCCATCAGTCCCAATGACATGGCCAGTGAAGCTTGGCACGAACCTTACGATGCAAGAAGTTTTATCGTTAGAAGAAGCAGGTTTTCAGTTAGAGCAACGTGGTGCTTTGACGCCTCGGAGACAATTCCAAGTAACTTTGAACATGCCTCTTCCGCGATCAAACTTCCCGCTTCCAGATAATCCGGACTCATACCATACTTTCCGCAATGGCTACCAGATTCGTCAAAGTTCAGATGTGCCTTCCGTTGAGCACCGAAACAAGTGGTCAAGCGCAGCTCTGATGAAGAATTGCTATGTTACAAATGTCACCGCAATGCCGTATCCGGGATTTGGATGCGTTATCACTCTTCTAACGGAGAAAGAAAAGTCTTATTGCATAACCTTCACAGACTACCTTGCGTGTACATGTCCAGATTTCCTGAAGATGTCAGTGGAGGCGTTGGGGAAGAAAGGGCAATGGAAGTACTGCAAGCATGTGTACTACATCCTACGCTATTTATGTAAGATGGACTACAAGGAGGACTTATTCATGCATGCCCCAAGCTACAGCTTTAATGAGGTCATGCGCATTCTAGAGCTTGCTAATATTGCCGAGCAAGCATGAATCTTGCAATGAAGTATCTTTTGAATAGTATTTGTATTTTGCAGTAGCTCGTATTTGAACATCTGCATTGATTTTGCTTGTCACGTGTATGGCTAGTACTCAATGCATGAGTGAATTTATCACTCATACTTCTCTTCAATATACTAATTTATATTTCACAGTATCATTTTTTCTTATACATTATTTATACCAACTTTAGAGATGCTATGTTAGCAACTTGCAGAAGTTATGTCATGCATTGGCATCATATAACATCTCTAATTTTGAACCATGCAAACTCCATGTGGAGAGATGGGGTATCTTAATCCATTCGAAAATAGTTTATAATCAAATATTAGAACATTAGAATATTATTTGTCCCAAACGTTGTTATTATAGCTATCACAATGAAAATATATGACTCCACATCCATTACTATTGGACTCCACAATCATTGTAAGTTTTATTAGATTTTTTATTTTATTGTGGACTTTGTAATTTTATCCATTTAATAAATGGACCCTAAACCGCGAGTTGAAAGTTGTGGACATGAGCGATAAAAGGGAGTCGCTAAAAAACGTCTATGGTTAGTGATTCCACGGCTATAGGGTACCTTCTAAGTTTAGAAAATTCTTCCAATTTTTTTCGCAAAGTTTGTGAGAGTTATCATTAGTTTCCGTGAAAAAAAAAATTCTGGAAAAAAACGACTTTTCTTTCTTGTTTTTAGACTATTTTCTGCTCACTGCTCGCCGCTCACCGCTCACCGCTCACAAGATAGCGTCGCTGCCACGTAGGCAAAGAGGATGTTGGAACAGACGCCTAGATGGACGTCTACTGTGACATTTTAATGTTTATGCTAACACCATGACAAATCCAGAAATCCCATATGGATTGTCACCACTTGTGCATCCCATTGTATATATATGTAAGGCCTTCTCTCCTATCTCATCACACTTGAATCAAGAGTGATTTACTTTCGTCCATCTATTTGGATGAATTTAAATTACCCTTCAAACTTAAAGTGATATGGTACTTTTTGATGACATGGCGCTTCTTTTTGGTGACATGGCACTTGCTTTTGCTGATTTGGTGCTTGCTTTTGGTGACCTCCATCTCAAAGTCAGATGTCATAACAAACGTCATAGAAAACATATTGTATTAGAAATGACGTCCCAATTTACACTGTCCACAATTAATTATTGCATTAAACTATGCTGATTGGACATGCCACGTCATATTTTTAAAAGTGACACTTCATATTTAAAAGGTGCCACGTCATAAAATGGCGGGTCCACGTATGCAAGCCTAGTCACAATCGTATGCCACGTCATGCGCCACATCATGGGCCACATTACCAAGGGCCCGGATGAAAAAGTTGGGGATGTGGCACTGCCCGTCCACGTGGCGATGACGTGGACGCGACGTGGCAGCCACATGGCAGATTTTTAACACCTTCAACCCCCAAGTTTTTGTGACGTTTTTAAAAAACGTGGGCCTGTTTTTTGAGATTTTGGCATGTTTTTCGCATGTCAATTATAACGGATTTTTTTGGATGTCAACGTTGACATGCCGGATGCTGCACAAAACATAATTGCACGTTAGTTGCCTGTCATAAAAAACACGGGTTTCTTATAGTGGTATGTAGTGTATAATTATATATAATTATTATTATATTTGATACATATTAGAAATAGTGTAACTAGTACATAGTATATACATATTACAAGTTACAACTAGTATATGATATATAAATACTATAAATAGTGTAAAGGATACATAGGATAAATAATATGATTGATATATGGGAATAAGAGGATTAATTAGTATTTACTGTAGATAGATTATTTAGGACACTTTATATATTTTGTACATAAAACACGTCATATAAATTGTGCATAATATAAAAGGTTTAATTGGTACATAGTATGAAAGGTTTGAGTAGTACTTCGTACAAACAATATCATAGTTAGTATATAGTGTAAATAGTATGATTATTATCATTCTATGTATAGTATAAATAGAATGAATAATACAATGAGTATTTAGTATAATTAGAGCAAGAACATTATTAGTATGATTGGTACATAATGTAATATTTAGTGTAATTGATACATAGTATAAATAATATAATTGACACTTGTGCAAATATATACAATTTAGTTCTATGATAAAAAGATACATGCATCTTGGAAAGCAAAAGATAAAAAGGCATGCAGAATTTACATTTTGGTTGGCCTCTTTGGTATTTGGAAAAATGTAATTTGTGACATTTTCATATGCCAAGTGATGTTTTCACAAATATTGTGTTATCATTGGTATGTAGTATAAAGGGTTTATTTAGTATATAGTGTAAATAGTAAAATTAATATGTGCGCATTGTAGACTAGTATGTCCATAAACCTTTGTCAATGCGGTTATCCGTAAAGTACCCAAAATCCTCAATTTCTGACCTGTAAATTGGAAAAGCCAGGGTGGCCGACTCCACTGGCAGAGTTTTACTATAGACCTTGAATAGATCACTGGACATATTACTTTTTGAGCTCCAGAATTCCCTAACTCCAGTTTCAGCCTGCCTTTTATTGAGCGCCGAGTGTTGTCACATGGTACACACTGTTCAAGTCAGCCATGTCAACGACATTTTGCAATTGTATGCACCAGACTTGTTCAATCAGCCATGTCAACGACTTTGCTGAATATGCATACCACACTGGTCCAATCAGCCAACAATGTTCAACACTGTTCTTGTTTATTTTTGGGAGATTTGTGCCATTTGTGGTAACTGACACCTCCATAAAACTTGAATTTATTTCACATGATTACTTTGCGTTTACACTCAAATACACGTTAGATTTTCATTTCCATGAAAAAGGAGGACAAAAGACCGGTTCCGTTTACAAATAACTCTAATGTCTCATTTCAGTGTAACTTTAAAGTTTATTTGAATAAACTTGTAAGTTTGAGCCTTTCAAAACATTGTTATCTACGCTTATTTCTAAGCTTGAACTCTAATTTATCATTACAGTCATCAATAAACTGAAGACTACAATGTAAACTTGAACCAAAGTAGTCCCTTCCAAAGCAACGTCATTTATGCTTCAACAATGATTGTTGCAATGCCAGTGTTGGTTCACAAGTTCAATTTTGTCGCAACGCCTAGCTCATTTGGTAGGCTTATTTTAGTATTGCGCATCTTTTTTCACATGTTACTAGCTGTTCACTCTGCCTATTTTACCGAACTAACAATTTTTTAGCCACAATGACAGTAGGAAGAAACGCAAGTCCCCGGAAACCAGGATCTACGCCGAGGAAATGCAAGTTCGTGGCGATCTGCTCCTGTGAAGACTACCGCACTAGCGACGTCGAGCTTGGAAGTCCTTCGACCACCCCTTTGCTTCAAGCACCGCAACTCAATGCACCTGTTCGGGAATCACCAAAGTGGGTTGGGGAGTTCGATGAAGCTGTCGACCTCACAGAGATCGAGGACGATATTCGAGCGCGTATGTTTGCAACAGCGCCAATGTTGTTGGGGCGCGGTGCTCTCTACGGGACTGAGTTCTTCAAGGTGCATGTTGGACTTTGTGACGAGGGTCCTCTCGTGGACGATGTCTCCAAGGCATATCCGCAAGTCAAGGAAGACATCGTGAAGGAGCTATAGAAGGTGGGCGGTTTGCCTAACCGCTACGAAATCGTAAATTCTGCGTCCGCGGAGCAAGCTCTCGATTTTGGTATGCAATATTACAAGGTTTTTGGCAATAAGCTTGATAACGGGTATTTTTCAATGCGATTCCTCAAAACTTGTTTTGCTCACATTGTGTATAAGCTACTAGTGAATTGGGTGGCGGAAGCGCTGTCCCGGCTCAAGAAACGGACGGTTCGGAAACACCTCAATTCTCAGAAACTTCGACCGGTCATGACGCGCGCCCAAGTGTTGGGGTTGAGCAACATTATCAAGCACCTCGCTGCGACATCTACTGGATTCAGTAACCATGTTGACGATGCGGAATCCATAGTGAGGTTACGAGGCGGAAGTGGATGTTGCTGCAGCAAATGTGGCGGGTGTTGCAGCGAATGCGGACGCGGCAGCTGCAAATGTGGAGGAGGCATCATGCAAACTTCAACTTGCGGATGAGAAGGACGTGGAGGTGAAGGACTGGGAAGCTGCGTACGCTGCCGCCTCAAAGGAGGCACGACGCCTTGCTCAAGATCTCACAGTCTCCGATGACGAGTATCTTGCTAAAGCGAATGAAGCAAGGGCTTTCCAGGACAAGATCACTTCAAACCGCGTTACGAAAGATGTTGCGTGTTAGGAGAGGTGTGATCTGAGAGCTTCTTTGCTGGAGCTGGGGAGGAAGCACAACAAGGGGCTTGCATCATTGCGGGGTGCTCAGACAACACATCATGGAGCAACACAACAGGATATGACAATGAAGCCAAAACATGTCTTTGATTATCCTCATTCAGAGTCTGTTCCCCCTTTAGGCATCCCTGCTCTCCAAATCTGTGCTTACTATAATCTTGGATTTGTAGCAAAGGCTGTTGTTTTGTGTAGTTGTGGTTGTTTTCTTCATTGTACTTGTGTTGCTGAGTTAAATGCTAGCAAAGATTTTCGATGCAGGCGTTGCAAGGATGTGCACCTTGCTTCATCACATGTCCACCTTGCTCCCACGTGGGTGGCGCAATTTGGCGGAGAACTGGACAAGCAGGGCCTTTGGGAGTGCGACTTCTTTGCTAATGTCCTCAAGCAAGTTGAAGAAGACAATGATCTTTGTCTCCTTAGCAATGGAGACACTCGGGTCATGGTAGGCGACAGCCAGGGGAATTTAAAAGTACTCCCTAAACCATAACAAAGTTGAATGTGATCGTTGAACAATAGGAGAAGATGTTAGATTTTATTGCATTTGTATATAGGTTTTGCAGATGTCGTTGTTTCAGTGCCTTCGTTCATAGGTTTTGTTGTCGCAAGTTTTTTGATGATGTGGAGTGTCAAACATTTTTTTTCAATACCTCATGACACTGTGGGTTCAAGAGTAGTGCAATCTAGAATATTAGCGGCTTCACCCTTAGACCATGAAGCAGCCAATTTTTGGCTTATTTTTATGACATTTGTAGATGACCAACATCAATTTTGTATGACAATGAAATATTTTTGTAATTGTATGTGTCTCAATGTGCAAACATACCCCTAAAGGACCAAAGTCTGCTTTGAGAGGTGTTTTTGATTTTAGATAGTTCCTAAAATCCAAAAAAAACAACCCTATAAAGAGAAAAAGTTATACTATATTGTCATTGATTAAAAATTTAGAGAGGTACATCCGTCAAAAAACTCCACCTGTAAACGTGTACCTGTAAGTGAGCTTGAGCGTGGTACAACAGGCCGTGTAGGGGGCTAGGGTCCGGCACACTACCCCAGGGGCCGCCACATCAACTTAAGCAAGTAGCCTACACAAGCCAGGTATACCAAGGCCCGGTTATTCGAAAGTCATTCAAGGTGCACTTCATTATATTGAGGTTTTCCGCAGCGTACGCAAACAGTATGGGACAATGCCCCAACTTGTAAATGGGCACCATGCACCTCGCTGATCCTGACCGTTGATCGCGACCGTTGACCGTCGATTGTATCCCACGTGCTGTTGATGAAGCACCCAGATGATATGACCTTGTTCATACTATGGTGCACATGATACCTGGTACCTCACCGTGAAATACCTACGTTGGTTGCTACAGCAACCATGGTAACATCCAGCTTACTAATTCATGTGTAGTTTCAAGACCAGTTATACAGATATTCTTAAGCATTCTATCAATATACATTAATGGAAATTGTTGAAAATGAAAGTTAACAAAAGTAAAACTCAGCAAAAATGGAACTTTTTGAAAATAATGCTTTTGAAATATGAAACTTTTGTGAAATAATAATTTTGGAAAATGAACCTTCAACATCAAAAAAAGCTAGTCCATGCAAAAGTATCCTTTTTAAAGTAGTGCTTTTGTAAAAAAGAACAAATCATGTATTATAGATATTACATAAGTTTGACCCTGGCATCACATGGGTATCACTACACCACTTTAGTATGCCACCACTTCTACTCATCTTTGTGAAATTTAACACTAAATATCAACGTGTAAAATTTTAGTACCGCCAAAAGCCACCATATGATTGACAATTGATGTTGAAGTTCGTATTTATTTTTTGCTACATTAGTAGGGTAATTAACATTTTTTTTAGATTGTCCCATAACACACCCCTTCCTTCGCTCTCTCTTGATTTATTTTAGATTGTCACTCACTAGTTCTCTTTCTCTCTCCCCTCTCTCTTAATTTATTTTAGATTGTCCTTCTCCCACTCACTGATTTCCTCATTGTCTCCATTGTTCTTAATTTTTTAATATTTTTTTTTGGTTGTTTTTTAGAGGGGGTTCTAGGGTCTAGGGTCTACGGTTTAGGGTTTTTGGGGTCCCACTATTTCTCATTTCTCCCTCATTGTACTTTTTTCAAGGTCGTGTTTTGACTACTCCTCTTTCCTTCTAGGACACTATTCATCATTTTAGTGTAATGAAAAAGGACAATCATTTTATCATTCTTTGTGTGATGTAAAAAAGACACTATTTATCAATTCTAGTATAATGAAAAATGACTATATTTATCATTCTTTGTGTGGTGTAAAAATGACACTCTTTATCAATTTTAGTGTATTGAAAAAGGTCAATATTTATCATTCCTAGTGTAATGTAAAAAAGACAATATTCATCATTTAAGTCACAATGAACAAAACACAAAGAATAAATAAAATACTACAACTATATGTGTGACCGTTGTACAACAGTCCGTGAAGGGGCTGGTTAAGTGTTTAGGGTTTAGGGTTTAGGGTCAATCTAAATTAATCCTTATATAATTAACATGTGGCTACAAAAAAAAGTATTGTGTGACATTAGTGGGAAAACTACACTAAACACTGAATATAGTGTAGAGGGATTATTGATGTAGATCACTCACACTAATTTCCATCAAAGCATGTGCATGCTAAGTTTTGATTGGATATTTGTTCTCAAGCAAGTGTGTGTCAGTCAACAACTGCATGTAAACTTTCAATTAGTGTAGGAAATTTTAAATAGTCTGGTCTACACTATATTCACAGAACGGTGTAGCAATCTTGCATTGTTGATTGTTTATGACCCTCACTTTTAGTTTTTACCACAACAATATGTGGTGTAAGCCTTTAAACTGAGCGTTTGGATTATCAATCTAAAACATATTGAGTTTGTAAAAAACTAAAACTTGAATTAGCATTTTTTTAACCTCCACTACTAGCACAGTTGACTTGATTAAGCTACACTCATTTTCTACCTCTAAAAATTGGTTTATAAGGAACTAACATTATCCTGAACACAATGGTCATGGATTTAGACCTTATTTAGTGCAAAAAATTTGTGTAGTAAAAGTCTGTTGATCCACCAAACGAAGAGAAGAAAATGAACCATTTGCTTGACTTCAAACACTTTAATCATTCAATCCTTGTGGTCAAAGTTCATGAAATTTTGTGGAGACATTCATAAAGAAGTCTTTATTGAGATCCTACGGTTAGATGTAGAAAATAAAAAGTTTTGTCTCCCTTCTTTAGCATTGTACTAGAACGGAGCAGTTTTGAAGTATTTTTGTCGCAAAAATGCCTTCGGTCTTTAGGGACTAAGAATTAAAAATTATCCACTACGATTCATTGAGTGAAATTTCTTCATCAGAAGTACATGTGTTGACTTGCCTCGATGTGGTAAGCATTAATCAAATATTTTACTAAGAACATCTAAGGACAAGAGACTCCTGGCAATCAGAGTTTTCCTTACATGCAACAATACTTCGCCTGCTTTCAAAATAAGGAATGAATGGGAGAGAATTGATAGATGCCTAAAAAAATAAAATTGCCCATGTCCAATTAGCAAGGCCAAAAGTTACACCCTACATATATTTTTTGGGTCCAATAACTTCCTCTTCCCAATCAAGGTGTACCATATTGTTGTATATGAGTACATTTTCTAACCCTACAGAAATCATGAAGGATGAAAGATGTGTACCATATTGCTGTATATGAGTACATTTTCTAACCCTACAGAAATCATGAAGGATGAAAGATGTGTACCATATTGCTGTATATGAGTACATTTTCTAACCCTACAGAAATCATGATGGATGAAAGATGTGTATGAAGATGAATCATTATGATCCATGGTTAGGCCATGGGAGAGGTTATGAAATTACCCACTATGATTCATTGATTGAACTTACCACATCAACAGGAGATTTTGTTGACTTATCTCGATGTTTAAGCATTAATAATATATCTTACTAACTAGCATCTAGGGACATGGACTTCAAGCCATAAGTGCCATTCCCGACACTTGCTGTTTTCAACCTCTACGCCTTTGTTGATGCACACCACTGTTGACAGCTGCGTCCTTTACACCTTTGCTGTAGCAAGCCATGACAATGGGAAAAACTAGGTCCAAACACAGAGTGGCTCTGCCTCAAGTCAATGAGATTTCTAGTGAGACTAGCAGCGATAAAACTCCTCTGACTTCTGCATTCTTAAATCCTTCTATTTGGGCTCAGGCTTTTGATCTTCGAGGAGTAGGAGAGAATTTGAGGAAGCAGCTAACCACTATAGCTCCATTTTTTCTTGGTGACGCCGCGTACTACAGTTTGGAGTTCTTCCATGAGGTAGGCGGACTTTTGATGAAGGGTGTCCCATTCAAGCGCTTGAAGGAAGAGCATAGGAAATGGAGGCAATTGTTGGCACCTACCCCCTGAATAGGAATGAGAACTGTCATCCGCTTAGGCATGTGGAGGAAGAAATTGCTGCTAGAGTATTGAGGATGTATCAACGCGTTTATGAGGCTACAGTCCCGGACAATGGGGAATTTGGGACTGCTTTTGTGAGAGGCTTGACGCTTGACGCCAAGAAGTGGAAGATAAATTGGGCTGAAGGTGCTGTTGAGATAGCAAAGGAAAGTTCCAACTATGTAGCAGAGACTTTTTGTAGCAGAGACTTTGAGCACAAATAGTTGGTCCATTAATGTATTTGCTTACTTTTGTTGATTTCAACTCCTAATCTTTTGCTCTAACTCGTTCATTCGCAGTCTTTTTAGCATTGTTTGATAATTATTGATGCTTATGCAGAGCCGCCTCAAAAATCCTGGTATTAATCCAGCCAAGCTCACTCCACCATGTTTGCGGGAACAAATCCAAGCCATGTTGCACGTGTTTAGGACAGTGGTCGACAAGGTCATATGGGAGAAAAACGCGGCAATGAAGACAATATCCGAGGGAGGTATGCTGCGTTCCGGCAATATTGTGCGTCAGCCACGCGCTCCACAGGCTGTCATGGAAGCACCGCTCTGCAAATCACCATTGAAGCCTACTATAGTATTGAAGGGTCCAGCTGGAGCACCACTCCACCAGTCACCGCCTAGGCCTGCTACAGCATTGACAACACGTGAGAAGAAGCTCTCTAAGACACAACCAGAAGCCGCATTCCAGAAGCCGATACTCCAAGGAGCTACACAGTTGATGAAGCAACGTGTGAAGATAGAGGCGGAGCTGCTTAAAATCAGAGATAAGCTAGAGCATGCAGAAATTTTGTTGGCGATTCGAGAGACCAAGAGGCAAGAGTTGGCGCGCACTGAGCAAGCAAAGTGGGAGGAGTTTGCAGGGATCCAACAGTCAAAGCAAGACATGTTATTGGACGACCGCTCCAAAAAGGTGGTGGATACGTGCTTGCGATCTCTCATGGACAATGCAGTTGCTGTGTCTACCAAGTTGTCAACTTTGGGCCCTGAGATTAAGCACTGGACTGCAGTCGCTGCCGATTTGCGAGCCCAGTTTCTTCCGCTGCAGGATTCCATTAATAACATTACCGCCAAAATCAATGTCATGATTGTTCAAGAGAGTTGTATCCGCCCACACCAATTTTATTCAGCATTCCCTGCGAACCGTGAGGAAATGGTACCGTTGAAGCAACACCTCCCATGCGTAGGATGCGGACGATATTGGGCAGAGATGGCTTTAGCAAACCTTCCTTGTGGATGTCTTCTTCACCCTAATTGTTTATTTTAGGTTGTTCTATCCTCCAAACCTTATTGTCCTGGCTGCAATGTCAAGCCATCTAGAGGCTGGATGGGATAATGAGGCTTTAAATTCAACATTGCTTCAGAAGAGGCTGCCGCTGCAGCGGTGAACAAAGAAGGATGGGCACCTCCATTGAGTGGCATTGAGACAAAGGTGCAAAATACCAAACGGAAGATCAAAGCGCCATCATCTGATTTTTCCTCCTCCAAGCGAGCATGTCACCCACTACACAAGGCAACTGCATCCGACGTTGTAGCTGCTGGCCACATCGTTGTGGCAGCTGATATTATAGCAACCGTTGCTGTACAAGTTGTCGACTTTGGAGCAACGCCTTAGGAAGTAACTGGTCACACTCACTTGGAGCTGGAAGTTGGCGACGACGTAGCAAGTGGCACTACAGTTGTAGCAGCTGGTGGTGAGTCAGGAGTTGTTGCTACGAATGATGTTGTCAAGGATGTAGCAGATGGGGACGATGTGGAAGCCAGTGTCAACTTAGTAGGCCACCACATTGCAATATCCAGCCCACTCATTCCGGCCTCTACTTTGCTGGTGGGGCGATTGTCGAGAGGGTCGTTCTCAGGGACCCATGGATTATACGTGTGAAGGTTATTGGAGTGTGCGATGCACTGGAGATGCCCATCCCATTACATGTGGATGGAGTTTCCATGTTGCGAGACTGCGAAGGTCGGTCGATCAACTGAGAGGCCGCTGATCTTATTCCTTACGCTAACATCGATGAACTTTCAGAGGAGCGTGCGGAGAAACCTACTCTCTTAGTACATGACTTAAAGCCCATCAAAGTGTTTCTGGACCTTTGCAACGGCATGGAGGTGGTCCTACTTGATGTCAATGGCGATCAAAGACGTTGTGCAGGAGTTGGAGTCATCGACGAATGCTCACCGAAGGGTACGTGGGAGGGATTTCTCATTCTTCACAACATCTTTCTGCTTGTCAGAGTTCAATCTTTCAATCCCAAATACGTTGATCATCCCGCACATTGAAAGATTCCCTCCATCGGCGCTCTCGGCGATTCCGTAGGCTTCCTAGTCCTATGGAGTGGCTATCGGGTTCGTCCCTTTTCACTTGATGTCCGCTCCGACGATGCCCTTGGGATTGACTCTTCATTGATCGATACTGACATTGAAGCATCGGACGACGACAACCGTTCCAATAGGGTATGTGAGGACAATAATAATCATGGGACCTGTTGTTATATGGAGGGATCCAAATTGGAGACTGAAATGGCCGTTGGAAGTGACGATGATATCTCATCGGCGGGCCGCCGACAACATAATTATCACTCTTTTGAGAATCCATCCGCTACCCTCGATGGTTTATGTGATCCAAATTCGTTCCCAGACCGACGACAATGGCGGAACAAGTACTGCCACCCACTAGATGACAACTTCGCTTCTATTGGGCGTGCCATGATCCAAGTGTGCTTGCCACATGAGGCATGCGATTCAGAGATTTTAGGAGACACTGATGTTGGGGTCCTCTTTGTCTCAGAGGACGAGGATCTTCATATGACAACGATGCGCTGGCGATTAACTCACACGCGCTTTGAAGGTGGTCCACTCCTTTGTGAGTGTCTTACATTTTGCTCAACACATAGTCAAGTTGCATGCAAGGATGACAGGCTTGAGGGTGTGCCTAAGGATCCTTACAGGGGCGTTTGTCGGAAGCTTTTGCCGAAGGACGATGTGTCGGTCTCCAAGTTCCGGCGCCTTCAGAGCCCAGATGAGTGCCGCCTCGTTAGCGCAAAAAGGTGTTGTAAGAAACGATGTTGCCAATTATTTTGTTGGAAAGACAGCCGCAAGATTCGAAGGAAGTACTATGTATCAAGCTTTGAACAACGACGCAAAATAGCCTATGCTGTTGCGGACCAACTTCACTAAATTCCTGGTTTCCGAAAATTATACATCATCCTTATGGGTGTCGATGTTTGTGAAGTCGCTTGGTATAACATTCTCGGCATGTCGAAGTCCGGATCTTTGATCATATTTGTCATTGTAGTAACATGAAGAAGAGGTTCTTCAGGAATGTAGAAGTAAAGTTTGTGAGCAGCAACTTCTCCAGGTGCACGGAGTGCAACTTCGTGGCCGAGTTTATCGCAAAATATCCTTGTGGGTTAGACGAGTGGCAAGGACTCACGGATGACAGGAAGAGGCACCTAAACTACCAAAGGGCATGCAGAAATGTTTATTCCGGCTGGTCGGCTCAGTCTATTGAATACCCGTCTGAGTTCTTTTGCATAATTCATGACAAGATGGATACCTCCAAGACGGCCATTTCTAGAGTGCTGAGGATTACCAAGGCCACTGCCGCGCTTGGTCAGATTTGGATTTCATGTACCGGCATGCTCACACATGGACACGGCGACGGTGCCTACACTCATTACTCGATGTCGTTATGGCCGGGGGACTCGAATTTCACCATCTCTTCACTGTGTTGTGTTCTAAGGTCATTAGAGAGGCGCCGTGTGCGAGAGTCCAAAGAGCTATTCACTTGTCCACCGCTGAATCCTTTCTTTGATGCTCTACTTCATGGGAAGTCCAGATGTATGTCCTCGATTCCAGAATCTAAAAGAGATCCGTTCCCAAATTCTCCTCCTAGTAGTCCGCAAGTCCCGCTTCTTTGAAAGTTGTTTCTCCAGCTTGATAACTTCGCCAAGGATAACAAGAATCGGTTCCTCATGGCATTTTGTTCGCTTCTTACAGCTAGAAAAATCTTCAAAGAGGTTACTGAGGGTTTCTTGATTGTTGGTCTTACTCATGAGGATCTTGATGCACATCTTAGTTACCTTTCAAAACTCATCAAACGGAAGAATACTTACTGTTTGGCTGACCTCATGAAGGCCTTCATGAACTCGCAGAAGACTGTCGCATTCATTCCGGAACTTGTCCAAGAGGTTGTGGATTTTAAGAGTTATATTCATGGATATCATCATGATGGGAGTAACAAGATTGTGGGGTTGGGAGAGATGCACGTATTCAAGTTTTACGTGGAGGAAGAAGGAGATGACGCTGGATGGCCGGTCATGAGATACAAGAAGAGTGCGACTGATTCATCTTGGCTTCCTCCAGGTAAGCCAGTCAAGGTGGAAATACTCCTGTTTCCATCTCTCTTTGGCTTTCTCCACCTTCGTCGTCTTCCATCTCCGGCGGCGGCCCGCCGATGGACCTAAACGTTTTTGCTTTGAGTTCGTGTTCTTAATCAATTTGTGCCACTGACTCTTCTTGGACTCCTTCAGGTAAGCCTGTCAAGATGTGTACTGCGGATGAGCACAAAAATCTACGCCTACCTGTTGGAGATCCAAAGCCAATCCCATTTAAGCCCCTCTATAGAGGTGTCCGAGTTAACCAGAACAAAATAAACCTAGAGAAGGAGGTTGCTCGGGCCACTGGAGTCAGCGAGAAGCAATCCTTCATCAAGAACGGAATTGCCAAATATATTGAGTTTTGGAAGACCGGCATGTCCCGAGACAAGCGTTATGCAGCGGATATGGCCCCCTACATTTTGTATTGGAAGCGTATCCATCAACTTATTTTTGGTCCCCTGCCACCAAACGGGGAGTCTCTCCAGGAAGGGTTTTGGCCAACTTCAAACTGGATTCGCAATCATGCTTGCGGCTCTACGTCGCCCGATGACGTCATTGGAATTCGAGACATTACCCCTGAGGATGACCCCGACGCGTATCCTTTCTGTGGCCCTGAATTGAGCCGTCCAAAGGTGTCGTTCAATCCATTTCGAGACGTTTTACTTGGTGATTTCGTTCTCTGCCGTCTTAGCAACGGCCATTACCTTCCCGTGTGGATGGGCCGAGTTTATGAATGCGTTAATCTGACACCCGGAGATTGCTACGGGAATTTCAAAGTCGAATGGTGGATGCCCATGTCAGGGAAGATGGAATCAAAGAAGATTGTTGCGAGGGAATGCTGGACCAGGAGATGGCAAAGGGAACCTTGTCTTTCAGAGGTACAAAATTGCAAAATTATTCTTTACTTGCACTGCTATCCGTCGCACACTAAGAAAGGTCCCTCCTAGTTCTCACTATATTCCGCCTCAGGCAGCGAGCGCTGCGATTGCAACTCTGGAGGCTGGTGGCATCTCAGTCAATTGTGGAGATGAGGACTGATTCTTATTTCATCGGCTCCAGCCGATGGATTGCTACTTAATCCTAATCATAGAACTCAATTGTTGTCAGATCGCATTGTAGGTACTATTCTTGGTTATTAGATGGCGAGGTCTCTTTTTGGATAGAAGAGAGCGTTCTTGTCGGCTCCCCGCCAACTGCGGCTATACACTTGACACAACATATGCAAACGTTTTGAGTATTTCTCTTATATGCAAATGTTTCTACTATTTCTCTGATATGCAATCGTTTTTGTTTGTCAAAGTGTTGTCAAACGTTGGTTTCATTGTTTTGTATGAAGCTCATTTTTAATCATATCCAGCCTCCTTGTGCTTAGAAACCACCCTCCTCTATCTAATGCATGTCTCCACTAGTCGTAGGATTTGAGCCCTTTATTCAAAAGAATTTTACGCTCATGATCGCGGACTTTGTGCATGACGCCATCCTCCATCATGATTTGTTTCACCTTATCCTCGATCACTACGTCTCGGCTGCCTGTTGACACTTGCATTTAAATTCCTTCCGTTATATCTCTACCATACATAGCATTATTCTTGTTATTATGGAAGACGAAGAGTCTAGGTCGTCAACGCACCCTCTTGATCGGTCGCCCCCCGAGAAGAGAAGTCACGCGACATTTTAACAATCCTCTGTAGATTCTGAGTATCCTTCACCCATACAAATTGTATATTCTAGGACAATCTAGTAGGTGTTTAGGGTCGTTACAAGTATCAAATTTGGTCCACAATTGATTGTTTTGTCCACATTTTGTTAAATATCCGTTTTGAGAAGGCGTCAAGAGCCTATTATGCTAGATTAGAGGAATGCTTAGGTACTTGGATGATATGCCAATCGATAACATCATAGATGCATTCTTCTACCTCGTAACATGAGTAAGTCGATTGTGCCCAACAATGTCCATACATTCTCGATTTGGCAAATTATTTGTGCTGGTAGTTAGTTCAACATCCACATCCAGGTCCGCACCCTAACCAACCTCTCAAATAACTTCACAAGTCCTATTGGCCTTAGCCAACTTGGGGACGGAAAAATTGATTTTCTCCAAGGGGAGAGGGGTGTGAGTGGAACTTTAATTATGGGGATACTAGGTCAATTTTTTGTCATGTGCATTCCAATTAGAGTAGATCGATAGAAGATGTGATTTATAGCAAAAGCTCAAGGAGTTGTTACTCCAATATATAATCATACAGTTGAGGGAAAGAAGAAAAGAAGGAAATGCGGTTTTTTATTTCTTAAGTAATAGTAGTTGAGGAAGGCAAACATGGAAAGACACAAGGCCTAGAGGATGACTTAGGAGATACCCATTGTGCCCTATCTATAAAAATTAACAAAGGTGAGATTTTGCCAACTATTAGAGACGATGGTGAAACGCCATTTATACAAAAGAAAGACAGCATTAAGGACAAAGAAGATGATAAGGACATGAAGGGCTCAAATTCTCAAAAGCATGCTCTTTGGGGGTGCCTATAAGAAACTCCAAGGCATATTAAAAAGAGGTGCCATTAATAACACCCGCATGGTAGTCATTGATAAGTCAATTCTTATTAAACCCCGCTACAGAGTTTGTGACGCACTTTCTAAAATAGTGTGGCACGTTAAAATTGAGCTTGGAGCACAATTTTATGCACGGATGAAGTATGTCAACAATAAACTATATTCACGCATAAATTTCTCATCCAAGCTCCATTTCTTATGGGCCATACCATTTTAGAAATGAAATCAAAGTCTCAAGAGCTTGCTCTAGGGGCCTACCGGAACCGGCAGCCCTTTCGGAGTGCCTACAAGAAACTCCAAGGCACATTTAAAAGGGGAGTGATGAATGTCAATCCCTTTGTAGTGAATGATAAGTCTATTTGAATTCAACCCTGCTATAGAGCTTATAAAGAGCTTTCTAAAATGGTGTGGAACGTTAAACATTGAGCTTGGAGCAGTGTTTTGTGCGCGGATGAAGTATGTCAAGAAAGAACTTCATTTATGCATAACTTTCTCGTCTTAACTTCATTTCTAATGTGCTACACCATTTTTGAAATGGCATCAAACTCTCAAGAGCGTGCTGTAGAGGGCTGCCGGCACCGGCTGCCCTTTGGGAATGCTTCCACGAAACTTCATTCACGCATAACTTTCTCATCCGAGCTCCATTTCTTATGCGCCATACCATTTTTTAAATGACATTCAATTCTCAAGAGCATGCTCTAGAGGTCCGCCGGCACCGGCTGCCCTTTGAAAGTGCTTACACAAAATTGAGTTCACGCAAAACGCTCTCATCTGAGCTCTATTTCTAATGTGCCATATTATTTTTAAAATGGCATTCAATTCTCAAGACCATGCTCTAGAGGCCCGCTGACATTGACTGCCCTTTGAGAGTGCTTACACAAAACTTCATTCACGCAAAATGCTCTCATCCAAGCTCCATTTCTAATGTGCCATACCATTTTATACATGGCATCAAGTTCTCAAGAGCGTGTTCTAGAGCTCTGTTGGCACCGGCAATCCCTTGGAAGAGCTTACAAGAAACTTCTTTCAAGCATAACTCTCTCATCCGAGCTCCATTTCTACATTGCCATACCACTTAAGGAATCGCATCAAGTTCTCAAGAGTATACTCTAGAGGGTTGTCGTCACCGGCACCCCTTTGGAAGTACCTTCAAGAAACTTTGTGGCACTTTCATTTGGAATGAAGGTTCTTCAAGTGATATATTTCATTTTGATGCCATTCCGGCAACTCCAAATTGATATCCGCATGTAGTCTTGTTGGTTTTCTTACTTGCCGACCAAGATTCTTAGTACTACCCAGGAGGCTACCGGTGCCGGCAGGGGGTCTATAGTACTGTGTACATATTCAAATTGTGAAAACAAGGCCTTTTTAGCCTCTAGTCTTTTGTAATCTACATCAAGAGGTGACATCAAAGGAAGATAATATCTAGCTATGGAAGCAACATTTAACAAATATTGGATTGTTCATCCTCAAATACGATTTGAGAGCTAGGTTATAGACCTCGTGAGGCAAGATACCATCGCCTTATCGATGCTCAAATAACAAGCTATATGATTTCCTCCGCAAATATCCCATCTATTTGAAAAAATCGACTATGAACATCTTAGTTGCGACCACGGTCCTTTGTATGGCTTTAGATGGAGAAGTAACTTTAGTGGCTTTTTGCTGACGAGGCCAAGGAGGCCTGCCAGTGTCGGCACCCTCCAAACTCTTCAAAATCCTCATTCGATTTTACGGAATCATCTAAAGAATATCAATGAGTAGACTGCAGAATTTCTTCTATAGAATGTTGTGGCTCTTTGTTTCAATACATAAGATATGACATCGAAGTTGAGAAACAATATTGAAGGTGTGATCTTTAAGAACATATCATTTGGTAAATGTCTTTATACTGAATGGTTAGCCAACATTCTGAAGTCGACATTTTATCTATAAAAGAAATTATCTAGGGTTCCAATTTAGGGAGCTTGGTACCTAACCTTTTTATTTGTTTTGGTTTTATACAAGGAGATATGGTCATTCTAGGAAAGCCGTTGTTGCCACAGTTGCAAGTCTCACTTATAAAAAGTGCCATTTTTATGCACTCAATCTCTGTTTAGTTGTTTCTAAATCTGATTTTTTTAAAAGCTAAAGATCTTCTATTTGTGCAAAATAAGAGGCTAGATTGACGTGCTATTAGCTTGGAATCATTTTAAATTATCTTTACTTATATTACTTGTTCTTTGGCAAATTGATGGCCTCTGCCATGTCTTTTTGAAAGTCATATCACTTCCAACATATGCCGAGACTATTGCACACGCCTTTGCTACAGTGCATTGTCCACCGTCAATTCACAAGGGCCATGGTTTAAACCTTGGAATTTTTTAGTTTGTAGATGTGGTAGCAATAGAGGGCACAAAAAGTTCTTTGACGTAAATTTCATGTTATCGTTGTGATTTATGCGAGTAGTGCTCCTCTATCCTATTTATATATTTTATACTTCATTCATTGGCTTCATACACGGTATCGAGATTCTTTGGCCTAGGTTTTGATTTGTGGCAAATGATATATCCCATACATACATTTTATTGGTGCTTGGTTGTAAACATGAACTAAATTTTCCTACAATATTGACAATTTGTTTTTATCTTGGTAATGGGCATCCTTTATCATCCTCTATCATTATACTTATCATTGTTAGGATTTTTTATTGCACTTATCAATCTTTTGGAACGCTTAATTCCACAGCAATAGGATGCTATACTCCATTATAGTATTTGTAATTCTTTAATAATGTAAATATCCTCCCTTGATTATAGAATTACAAAACAAAAATCAACAATCATACTTGATAAAATTCCAAGGCTTTAGCTCCTAATAGTTCAAAATTCCAAAAACAAAACTAAAAATTTGCCTATATTTCTTTGCTCACCGCTCACCACTCACGCTGGCTGCTCTCTGATCGCTCATATGGTCAAGTTCTTGGTTTTGGATATACAATGCAACCTCTTTCGCCTTCTGGACAATGTCTACAAATATGTCTTCCTTCTCCCAGTCCTCAAGGAGGAGGTCCAAAATATGTGCTCAACACCCTTGTGTATATATGTGCGGGTACTTCTCGTTGACCTTCTTCATTGCCCCCAACATGTTTGAAGCATTATCTCTGTACACTTGGACCACATTCAATGGTCCAACCTTTTGAACAAATAATTTCAATTGGTCCGCTATATATGCCTTAGATTTCTTCATACCAGTGGTGTCTATAAATCTCAAGAAGATATGACCCATTGGACATACAAGATTGGTATTCATGAGAAGGCAACGCATAACATTGTCCCACCCGTCCGAGCATATTGTTGCCCCATACTTGGCAATATCTACACCGGTCTCTTTGTCATCAAGGTCTTTCACTTTTTTTAAGAGGTCAATGTATGTTGTCCTTATGGCATTCTACAATGGCAATGTGTACTCAAAACCCGCCTTTGACATTGCAAGTGTAGCCTTTATGAAGGCCGGATGTCTAACCACGTTGAATGCAACGTTTGCTTCACATAAAAACTGTGCCCATAATTTGTCTAAGTCTTTCTGTTTTTCAAGTTAGTAAGCCTCTGGGAAGCTCCGTTGTCGTGTTGATCTTGGCGTCGACGATGCTACTTGGCTCAAAGGATTTGTGGATTGCGTTTTCTCCTCCTTTCAAGTTTTCAAGAAACTACCTTGTTGGATCGATTGGCTAGAACAAGGTTTAGTGGAACATGTTGCTGATGTGCTAGGAAGGCCAACGATCTTTGCCTTGGTCATCCTAGTAGAAATAATATTCCCGCATCTTTTAAAACAGGCCTTAACAGCTGTTGGGGCCTTAGTGCACAAAGTCTTCGTCCAATTTGGATACCCGTAGTGTGACATGCACCTCCCACGTTTATATGCAGACGTGTAAATGCACCAAACACATGTCACTTGATCCTTCTTGTTAAATGTGAACCATGGGGCCCACGCCTTTGTTTAAGCCCTTTGTTGAGATAACATCACCATAAAATTGGTTCAAGTGAGTGCCAAAAAAAGTTCACCAAAAGTAATAGGAAATTGTGTGCTATTAGAAAATGTGGACATAGAGGTCATTTACAAACTTGTAGGTTCAAAGCAAAGAGCCCAATAAGGAGTTCAAGGACACAAAGCCAAGGATGTGAGGGCGGTCAAACACATCGCATATGGTTCTTATATAGTGCTAGAGCAGGAGTATATGGACCGGACGCGCACAATGTGGGGCCGTGCGCGTACTCTATGTGGCTGAGCGCGCACATTGTCTAGACGAGCACGTACTCTAAGGGTCGGGCGCGTGGTTTAGATTCTTCCAAAAAACTTGAAGGTTTGCACTAGTTCGTCAATATATTGAAATATTGCAACATTTAATATTTTGATACAGAAAAAATCTTATAAAATTCCACTAAATATAGAAGTTCTAGGATAAATTTTGTTCCGCAATTTTCTATGATGCCACTCAATATACAAGGTTTCATTAAATATACAAAATTCAACTCAATATTTAGTGGCAGTTACAAAACTGCCGAAGGCTCTGGTTCCAAAACATTTCAACTTTGCTCTATGTACATTTCTAGCACTATTAAAGTTCTAAACTCCACTATAGCAAGTCAGAAATGCAACAAGACGGTCCTTATTTCAAACTTGTTCCTTCAATTCTTGAATTTCTTCATGGCATTCTAGAACTTCATATTCTTTTTCTTGAACTTCTTCTCCTAGATCCTCAATTATCTTCAAACTTTGCTCAAGTTGATTCGGAACTCAAAGATAATTGTCACGACTTACCTAGTCACCCTTCGCGGATTTTTTGTTTGTATCCATGCCCTCCTCTTGTACCGCATCCGTCTTCGAGTCATCTCCTTTACCATCTTGTTCTAAAATCGACGGCTCTTTGTTCAAGTTCGATTTGATGGATTTTTTTTTTACCTATGCATAGAAGGATCACATAACACCATATTCAAAATATTGAAGAATTGGAGCCTTCCAAAATAATACTGGAAGCTTGAGTTGACCTAAATATGCAAATACTTAATGGTTTGGATAGTAACCTTTGAATACTATCTTCGAGTTTTGTGTCCACTAAAATGAGAGGTGCGGAATTATTTTCAGTTTAAAATGAGGCTAGGAGGAAATTGAAGTTCATTTTTAGCTTCAGTCGAGCTGAAAGCGAGCAACACTTACAACTCCAAATATCATTGAAAAACCAAAGATCAAATGCCAAGGCACATGAATGCATTTCTCGAATCAAAGCACACTATCAGCTCGAGTCCAGCTGAATGTGCCCCAACAATTCCTATACGATAAAACATACAGAATAGCAAATATCAAAATATCAAAAAATAATAAATGTATTAATCTCGACAAGAAATGGGTATACACTTTTAGCTCGATTCGAGCTTAATTCATGCCAACATATTTTGATCTCATGCATACACTCTTGGATACTAGTGTAAGAGCAATATCTTTGTACTAAAATATCATTGCACAGAAGACGGCTCGGCATCCCTAATCAAACTATCTTGAATGATTTGAACTTGATTTCTAGATATCTTTACAACAAAAAGTTCTAGACCTCTTCTAGACCTCCATGCAGTCAACAAAGATCCGGTGTCCTCCCATTGCGGAAGTTGCTCGTCATGAATCATCCATTGTAGACTGTTGGAAGAGGCCCATCCCGCATGGCATCTTTGGACATTTGCATCGTGCAAAGTGGGGCGGAAGTATAGTATTTTGATAGAATTAGACCTTTCTAGATCCGAATTAGGGTCCGAGAGCGGTTGTGCAATCCAAACAAGGCGTTCATCTCCATCACAGAGTCTTAATGCAACAACATAGCCTCAATAATCATCTCGATTAATCCAAAAAGAAGGCGCTGGCCTATCTCAACTCTGTCCAACTAAGTGGTCATCTTCATCATGCTCCTCACAAACAGCGCCCACACTAGTGAATTGGTCCTCGATAGTCTGACCCATACAACTAGAAGGCCAAAAGCCATCCTGTAGAGAGGTGGGCAAGTCCATTGGTTGACTAAATGACTCTCTAACTGCCCGCCAGTAGTAGCTCAAAGGCTCATATCGCCTTCGATATTCACCTATTTGATCCTCACGTGCTTGATGCTCCCAATATGAAATGAATCCAGAAAGACCTCTAATCACTTCAAGAAGATTGCGTCTTGCATGTGGCTGCTATGAAGGTGGTTCTCCACGAGGCCACAAAGACCTCCCATGTGAATCCTCCTTCTACAATTTTTTTCCACCCCCTTCTGTTAGAAGCCAATCATCTTGATGACAAAGAATATTGTATTTCATCATGGGACATCATTGTAGTCAACAAAGAATTTGAATTGGTGAACCTTTTTGTGGCCCTGCAATGCTTCGTCTCCACCTGCAATATCGCCAATAATAAAGGACTTGAAGTCCGGGACTTCTTCAATCAAGTGGGGAATTGTTGGAACACTTTTATTCTCCATGAATGATCTCATAAGCAAAGGGATCGTGGGAAAACTCTCCTTCTTCAAAGCCATACTCCATCGACCAAATAATGCATCAATGTCCTCATGTGTATGGCCAACAAGCATGAAATTAACATAAATCTCTCGGAAGATACCCTTTGCAACAAGAAGAGACCAAAAGCAAAACACATATCTATTTTTGTTGTCACTCACTGCATTGTCCATTTGCACATGCAATATAGTCGGCAGAGGTTTTGATATAGCTAGAGACTCAGGTGCGGCGCGGAGGAATAGGACACAAGTATCTGAAGCTCCTTGCAAAACAACTCGAAACAATGCAATCCTCTCGGAACCCTGAAACAATTGTCGGGAGTCACTATGTCTTTGGAGGTTGATCTAAATCTTGCAACATCTAGCAAAGGAGCCCACTGTATAGTTGACATCATGTGGATAAATGTCCAAGCCATATTGACCATATCAAACATTGCCATGACCATGTGCAAGCATTCCAGTGACAGAGATGAGCAATTTCATCACACCATCCAAATTTTTCGTCTTGTGAGAGTGGACAGGCGATGCAGTCTTCGAGTAATCCATCTTGTCGTGCATTATCGTAACACATTCACACGGCAACTCTTGAGAGCGATAACGGTTGGAATAATACAACCCTTGATGAGCCCATGCTGAATCCAAATGGAGATTCAACCTTTGCTGCCACAATAGCGTAGCTTCTGTTCCAAGCTGCTGCAACCTCCAATGGGAATGGTACTTACCATACCTTGAACAACATGCAAAGTTATCC
Source organism: Bryoerythrophyllum caledonicum (assembly GCA_963971425.1). Classification (NCBI taxonomy): domain Eukaryota; kingdom Viridiplantae; phylum Streptophyta; class Bryopsida; order Pottiales; family Pottiaceae; genus Bryoerythrophyllum; species Bryoerythrophyllum caledonicum. The sequence goes on from OZ020514.1 coordinate 43,161,985, forward strand.
CGAGATTGTTTTGCATTGTAATCGGAAAAACGGACCCGCCTAATCTTACTCAGCCCTGAAGTGGAAATTTGGGAAACCCCGCAATTAACTAAATGGGCATCAATTGCACGAATATGATCTTTCCACTTGAAATTTGCAGGAAGAACTTTGGCCACAGATGTCTCACCAGAAGGCAAGATGCGGGACTTGTAGGGCATGTGGTCTGCATTCCTATTAAGGATGATACGGAATGCAGCGGTAGTGACTACTCTGTCATTTCTGGGTTTCCGTTTCTTAGTATTACCATGGGGCTACGCGACTACACCAACCGCAACATCCTTGCATATTCATAGAACGAGGTTTTAGTGACGCCCATGATGTGCTACAAGGCAGCTACGCAGACGTCAACGCCCTCAATGGTTACTACATTTCTACCGTTGTTGTCCATATGAAAATGTCCATGAACATCTAGCTTCATATGCCTTCTAAATTGAACGGAGGTACCAAAATACATCCTCATCTGCAATATCTTATTTGTGGGAAGCGTTAAACATGACTCCTGGAGCAACAACAGTTTCCAGCAATTGAGTTGATAGATTCGTTAAAGAAGAGAAATGATGATTTGTTGAAACCATGGTTGGAGGGATCCTAGATGAACTTTTGTAAGAGCGAGTCCTCCCTCCAAGCGACCGAGTTCTCATTGCTATTACAAAATTGTACGTATCACGCTGTTGATGATGTGTAAGACTGACACTATTACAGAAAACTTGACCAATAGGCCAAATCTTAACACGTTAACGCCATTCGTCCGGTGCTTCATCTTCAACAAATGTCCTCGCGACCTGAATGGCAACGTGAGTATCACCTAGTGGAGCATCAGTCCCAGGAATAGCCGTGGTGTGAAGGTTATGAAGTATGCTAGTGGCAATTGTAACACCGGACATGTTTTTCATTTCGACTATCTTACCGACCCAAGAATGCCTTGGAAGAACTTCAAATTCCATCAAATCAGCATCTAATGGATCGTGGAAAGACGAGCTATTACTTGACAAATCGAAATCATCGTCAATTTAGGCACCGGTTATAGTGTCCATCTCGGCACTCCAAAGTTAAGTTAAAAATGAAATTAGTTGACGCAGTACAATAGTACTCCAAGGTTCATCCCACATCAATTAGAATGAACCAAAACATAGCATCATTGTTCAACTCCACGCTTAGATAAGAACAAAGCACATTCAACTCGACTTGAGCTGAATGTGTAGAACACAAATTACGCCATTCAGTTTGCCTCGCGCATAATGTGAAGCACAAATAGAATTCACAATGAGCATAAATTGAGCTCAATGTACGCAGCATAAATTAGGCGTGACAATCGAAACCACGTACAATGCACATTCAGCTCGAGTCAAGCAGAATGTGCAAAATATATAATATGAAGATTACGATTGACCCTAGCTGCAGGTGTAAGTCATCTATTATGTACTTTCAGACTCTGTCATTATGAACATCTGAAGTAGGTATAGTGCACATTCAGCTCAAGTCCAGTTGAATGTGCAGAACACATACTATGCATATTCAGCTCGACTTGAGCTGAATGTGCAGAACACATATTGTGCATATTCAGCTCAAGTCGAGCTGAATGTGGACAATAACTAATGAGAACATTTATAAAGTACAACGTGAATGTCTGCGAAAAAACTAGTGTACATTCAGCTCGAGTCGAGCTAAATGTGCTTTACACATGATTCTTGAACGTCTATACTATAAAGTATGCACATTCAGCTCCAGTTGAGCTGAATCAGTAGTGCATACATTTTGTAAAAATGTCCATAGTATGTACTATGCACATTCAGCTCAAGTCAAGCTGAATGTGCACAACATATTCTATGTCCAGAATTTACGGCGACAATATTGCGCACAATCGATGATTGTTGAATCAAGAGTACTGAATCAAAACTTGAAGCACTTACACCAACAAGAACTACGCATTTTAACAATTGTAAGAACATATATGTCATACAAACGTACAAAAAGAACACCAATCCCAAAACCTGTTGTGAGGAGGCGATTGTGTCAACGCCGAAGTATCACCTCCTTCCTACAACTTTTTCATCACATTGAAAATGACAACATTAAATATAGGAACCAAATGCCAAGTAAATCACCATAAAGTTTAGACAGAAGTGACATACAAATGGTCCGATTGCGTGCACCAAAACGTCTTGAATAAAGAAGGAAGAGAAAACCCTACTCTTTGTCACGGCCGCAGCCACCTATTACGACCACACCTCCGAATCTCAAACAATTCCAAACACAACTAAGTTGAACTAGAATAATGTATCCACTTCTTGTAGAGAAAATTGGCTTCGAATGCAATAGGTCATTCTAAAGTCAAGGTGTACTTCGAGACAATATAGATTCACAAAGGCTTGCCGAGTATTAGAAAGGTGCAAAAAGAGAGAGAGAGAGAGAAGAGGATGGGGTGTATTGACCACGTCGAACAAGTTGTCGTTATGAAAAGAGCAAACATAACATCACATTTGGCGAGAAGGAGCATCTTCCAAAATTGACCAAAAAAATAACATCCAAGTAAGTTTCTCTTCATATCTCGATGTACTGGAAGTTTCTATATACGTGATTTTAAGGTGTGCGGTCTACAATTTAAGGTTATCAATTCGGGTTATGAGTATTTGATTACAGTCATTTATTTCTATATCAAGGATATTGATTATGACTAGAATTTAAAAGTAAGGATTTAGGTTTAGGGTTCAAACTACATTTTGACATTAAAGTTTAGGGTTTTAGGTTTAGTATTGCAGGTTCTTGGTATCAAATGTGAATTATAGGATTTAGGGTTTCAGGCTAGATAATTCTAGAATTAGGTTTACGAGTTAGGGTTTAGTAGTTTAGGTTTTAGGATTTAGGATTTAGAAGATTTAAAGTTTAGGGTTCAAGGTTTTAGGGTTTAGTGTTTGTGGTTTAGGATTAGGGTTTAGATTAGCATCAAGATTAATACTCAATTAAAATGTCGTTTTCTTATGATTGTTTATCGTATCAAAATTGAATTGTGCCATGGTATTGATTTAAGAAAATTAAAAACATATCACGTTAAGTTAAGATTTACAAAGTCACTACTACATCTTATTTGTTATGAATTAATATTTACTCCTTTGAGTTGACTTTGCAAGATGATATTGTCTCATGCAATATTGATTCACTTTCTATTATTAATTTATGTATTTTATAATTCAAATCATCTTTGACCCCAAAGGCCCGAAAGTCCCCTTGGAGGATTCTAAGAATTTTTGGAAGTTCCTATAGAGTCAATTTATAATGTTTCTTTTTTAATTTTTTGTTGTAAATTGGCAATACTGAAAGCTTTGTGTATGTACAATTTTTTCTTCAATCTAACATTCGATGCAAAAGTTATAGGACTTTGAAGTTCTAATGGGGAGAGCGGGCACGCCGGGGGAGTCCTAAAACTTTTGCTGGATTACTTAGTCGAGTGTAAGATTTTCAATAATGGCTAGTATTATTTTCTTTCATATTTTAAAACACAAATTCTTGTCTGTAGTGAAAAATAGCACATTGACCGAAGTCAAACAGTTTTATACATTGTCACAAATTGTGGGGAAAGGTACTAAAAAACTTTCTTTTTTTCCACATAAAATTTATAGATCTTATATTTTATAAGTTTTATTTTTCTACTTCAAAATGGGTTGCAACATTTCTATCGACAAATTGGATTTTTATTGCAAAACATATTTAGTTCACAAAAAAATAAAATGTAAAGTGGTAATTTTTGAACCTCCGCTTCCTGCACAATTGTTTTGAATTTGGTACACCCTTCTTCTACCTCTAAAAATTGGTGTCCAAGGAACTAACTTTGTGCTTACCAAGATGGTTAAGAATCTAGACCTTGTGTATTGCAAAACTTTCAAATTAAGTGAAGTCAAAGTTTGTTGTTCCACTTAATGCAAGGAATAAAATGAACCATTTTCTCTACTTTACATACTATAATCTTTCAATTTGTGCGGAAAAAGTTTAAGAAATTTTGTAAAGACGTTGCTAGTGTAGAAATAAAAGACTTTGTTTCCCACTTTCCTCTTTGCACTAGAACAAGCAATTTTGAAGCGTTTTTGGTGTGGAAATGCCTTGGGCCTTTAGGGATTACCGTATAGTTATTTATTACTATTTACGTGAATTCAATATCATATTCTATGTCATGAATACTAAATTTCACACATACAATTACAAATTTCATATATTTCACGGATAATAACTCAAAATAAAAGCCTATTGTTTTATATTTGGATCATGTTACACCCAGTGAATGTAAAACTTTATGTACTTAATAAGTTTAGTTTAAAATAATTTATTTAAAAAAAAATTCAACATACAAGTATTCTCCTATATACAAAAATTGACATATGGTTTGTTTGTTATGTATACTTCAATCTTCATATGTTCATGTTTTGCACAATCTAGAACAACCTTCAAATCCTTGTAGAAAAACTACAACTACCTTTGTTAATATTTGATATTTAGTCAGTTTATGGAATTTGAAAGTTGAAGATGAATTTTAGGTCATATTAGATGTAAATGAATCTAGATAAATAGTTGTCATCCAAGACATACATTTAGAAGAAAAAAAATTGATTGGTACATGATGATTATTGATGTTATAAAGTGTTTTAATATATAAAATGCAAAAATAGAGTTATTTTCTCAAAATCAAGGATTGTTTTATCATGGTTTAATAATTGGCAAGATATAATTATAGTACATACCATTATCATTGTACCAACAAATCTATCAATTTTATATTTATTTTGGATACTATTCTGTTAAATATAATTATAAATGTTAACTTCAAGTCATTATTTAATATATGGGATTGTATAGTTTTATATTTTATAGTATCACATATTTTAGGGTTGAACAGTGGATACTTATGATTTAGAACATAAACAAAGTTCCTTCAAAATAGCATTCAATACGATTTTACTTGCTTTGACATTCTAGTATGTTATTATAAAATCTATTCTCATCATGCATATCAAAGTTTCTTGAACAATAAAATAGCATTTCAGACAAAGTTGAAATTCATTTGGCATCATGCTATAATTACAATCTAACATCCATTGTATATAGATTATTTTGTAGTATAAGTCAATGTAGTAAAGATGAAAGTTAATATTCACCAAAGAATGAATGTACGTGATTTCATAAATAAGCGCTATTTTAATTTTTTATGAATAGAAGTAAGTTATGAGTACTTGAGTAAACATATGGCAAATTTGGTATTTTGTGCCGTGTAATTTTAGTATACGGGTGTCTAGTTAAAACATGTCTTATAGCTTTGAAGTTGATAATTATTGTATAAATGTTGACATCAAAATTACATATTGTCCCTTCAATGGCCAAAATTTCTCATTAGAAGTACAAATTTATTTTAGATAAAAGGTCAAAAGTCTCAATTTATAACCACATAGACAGAACTTCTTACTACTACTACAAGTTTTTAAATAAATTGTGGTGAAAAGTCACAGTATTTGTACCACATTATTTCCTAAATTGTTTGAAAGAAAATCCTATTGTTACCTATTAAAATAATTATGAAGGTGTCAATTATCAATGTAACTATTATATCATTAATTTTTTATTCTCTTGTTATCGTAAACTGCATGTAGTCATTTTGGTGGAAAAATTCAAAATAGTACTAAATTTTTTTGTTCCACACGTATTAAAAAGTTATACACATTTTATAACCAAATTATCACATAAATATTTATTGTAAGAGGATCCTTTAACAAATATGGACAAATGAAAGTCCACAAATAGTGGTCGGCTGCTAGCCGAGAGCTGCCAAAGCGTCTTATTAATAATCTTCTAAAGTGCCTAACTCACTCATTTTGTATCCAAATGGAGCATATGAGATGTTTCTTGGCATCTACAAAAAATGTAGATGTAGAAGAATCACCTCATAACCTTGATTTGGGCAAAATTTGAGTAAGTTCCGACCCTTTGAAATTTTCATACGAAGAGAAGCATCGGCTGGCAGCCGATAAGAATTAAGAGTCTATTCGGTCCACAAATGGTGATTTTGTCCAGATTTTATTAAATTTCCTTTCTATTGTTACATATTTTAATTTCAAAATCCCTTAAATAAGTCCTAATGTCTAAATAACGGATATTTAACTAAATATGGACAAATCGACCAATTATGGACAAAAAAAAAACTTGGACTCGGATTTCATTTCCTATATCATACAAAAAACAAGAAAATATGGGCTAAATCCTAAGTATACATTGGAAATTGCGTTCCATCAAACATTGTCCCACACAAAACTATAATAACTGTCCCATATCATTATGAAGTCTCTTCAAAACCAATGGAATCCTTAAATTTAAAAGTTGGCCGTCAATCCAAAAAATCTAAAGATTCTCCAAAAACCTACAGATTCACCGTAGACCCTAAATATTCTCCCTGACCCTAAATATTCCTCTTGAACCCTAAAGAATCTTCATATGCCCTAAGGAATCTCGAAGACAGAATTAAAGGTCGGAGGCTAGCCGACAAAGATTAAGGAGGAATCAGAATCACCGAATATATTGATTGAAGAAATCTCATTATAAAAAAAGGTGATAAAAAAAACTCCAATGATCAAACAATATATTCAAAAAATGGCATGAAAAATAAGGTGATTATATGGAATGTGAACAAAAAATATGCAGCGATGAGAGGTGGTCAAAATGATAACGAAGAACGTGGCTTGACCTTCGAGTACAGAAGTCGGCAGCCGACGGACAAGAGAGAATTTAGTGGATTTCAAACAAAGTATGATCCCAGTAGGCAGCTCGCAAAAGTAGTAGCAGATGGCAAAATGATCTTCTGAAAAATTAAGGAAACATTTGGAGAATAAAGGCCCAAGTAAGTAGAGCAAACATATGATCTCCAAATTCCAAAAAAAAAGGTTGTCGGATGGCAGCCGACAAGAAGAACTTCAATGAATAAGAAAGAAATCCAGTCCACAAAATATTGTAAATAAAACATCCAATAATGGCCATCAAGAGAATACATTGATAACAAAATTAGTGTAGGAGACAACACAAAGACAGTAGAGAAAAGACAACAAACGGACAAAATTATGTGGAACTCATATGACACACAGGATTCTACCAAGCACAACATCAAAACAGAAAGGCTAAAACGGCGCTTGATTTAAAAGAAGTATATCAAGGATAAGATCCGAATAGAGCGCGATATTTTAGTAAAACTGAATGTTACAATTGGAGGTGTCCCAAAGTCGGTAGCAGTCTGGAAAATCGATTAGAGAAAAGCAACTACAGGGGACTATTTACAAGCTGAACTATACTTCACATCTACCAGTTCTTACGCCATGCAGGAGAGTACATATCGGAGTCCACGTCGGAACCGGTATCGCATCCGGTCTCAAACGCATTGTTTGAAAAACTTGAAAATGAATCGTTGTCACAGTTTCCGGTAGCCCTGAAGTCCAACTCGTCCGATCCATCGTAATAGCGATCCTCTTCATCAGAGCATCCCAACTCAGCATCGACATGAAGACCGCCATCGTCGTCGGAATCGCCATTGACGTCGGACTCCCCTTCGTCAAGTACATCTTCATCGTTCCTGACAGTCGACAGAATAGTGCTATCCACTGACTTCACATACACCACACTATCCTGAGACTCTGCCTCCCTGGCAACTCTAGCCGCATTTGCCTCCCTCTCCTCCCTTTCCTCTCTCGCTCTCCTAACAATTGCCATACTACGAGTCTCAACCATGTCGTCGGCTGGAAGCAGAATCAGACTAAGAAACAAAGAAAACGAGCAAAAACAATACACTCTAATCTGTTGCAAGTAAAATTCCAGAAACACAGAATCAAAAGAAGACAATGAGACACTGCACATACAGTGAATCCTCGAATTTATAATTCACTTGCCGCAAATTGCGCATCAACTATAATTACTCATGTACAACTACCCATCTACTCGTCATAATGATATCGAGCAACAGACGTGCCACAAATTTCAGTCCTTCCCTCACGCACAAAGACTTTGACCACAAAAAATAGATCGAACTGCATGAGCAAAATAATGTGGCTGTCAGCTGGCAGCCGACAAGATCAAAACCAACTATTCAGAATGAGAACCAGTCAGATGAGTTACTTGACTAAAGTATCAATGGCCGAAGTACGGCAGATATAACTGTTCCAGGTAGCATTCAAATTAATAAATGATAAACAAAGTACATTGGACATAACATCTTTCCGTCGGCTGGTAGCCGACCAGGAAAGCAATCAATCGCCAATGCCATGAACAGCGACGCCACCTGCCTCCAAACAAGCCATTGCAGCGCTAGCAGCTTCTGGTGGGATACGGTGGGTCTTAGGCGGCCCACGCTTATTATGAGACGGGTAGCGATGCGAGAATAGAACGATACTACAGAACTAAACATCTGGATCCCGTTGTTCCCGTTCCCACCGCCTATTCCAGCACTCCTTTCCAATGATCTTCTTAGAATCTTTCTTGGTCGTCAGTGGAACCCACCATTCAACCTTGAAGTACCCGTAAGAATCCCCAGGAGTGTGGATAACGCACTCCAGTACCCGGCCCATCCACACAGGAAGGTAATGACCAGTGCAGGGTCGGCAAAGAACAAAATCACCAAGAAGAACACCACGAAACGGATTGAAGGATAATTTTGGATGGCTCATCTTTGAGCCGCAGTAAGGGTAAGGGTCGGGTTCATCTTCTGGTGTGACATCCGAGCCAGAAAAAAATTGCATCGGGCAGAGACGCTGCGCGAGCATGATCACGCATCCAGTCCAATTTCGGCCAGAATCCTTTGCGCAGATTGTCGGGATTAGTAGGAAGAGGACCAGAAATAAGTTGTAGAAGACGCTCCCAATATGCAATGAAAGATGCCATATCCGCGGCATATCTTTTGTCTCGAGCCATGCCGGTCCTCCAAAACTCAATATACTTTGCAATTCCGTTCTTGATAAAGGGCTGCCTCTCGTTGTTTCTAGTGGCCCTGGCAACCTCCTTCTCCATATTACGCTTCGATTCGTTAACATGAACGTCACCCCAAAGCGGCTTGAAGGGGACTGGTTTCGGATCACCGATCGGAAGGCTAGGTCTCCCGAATTTATCCGCCTTCCACATCTTCATAGGCTTATCTGATTGCAAATTACAAAAAAGTTAGACAAAAACAAGAAAGCAATGAAATCGAAGGAAAAGAGGACAAAAGAAGCACAAAGGTAAAATCTGTTGGCTGGCAGCCAACGGGTAAGTAACAAGAGAATTGGCAGAAAATGATAGCAAACAAAATCATGACCAAAAACAAATGAGCCACACCCGGAGGGAGCCATGATGAATCCGTCGCACTTCTCTTGTATCTCATGACCGGCCATCCGGTATCTTCACCTTCCTCTTCAACGTAAAATTTAAAAAGGTGCATCTCACTAAGACCGACAAGCTTATTCTTGCCGTCGTGATGGTAATCAGCAATGAAACTTTTGAAATCAGCAACCTCTTGAACAGATTCAGGAATAAAGGCTACTGTCTGCTGAGAGTCCATAAAAGATTTCATGAGGTCAACTAAGCAGTAGGTGTTTTTCCGTTTGATGAATTTTGAAAGGTAACTAAAATGCGCGTCAATGTCTTCATGAGTGTGGCCGACAATCAAGAATCCCACAGTAACTTCCTTTAAAATTCATCTGGCTGTGAGAAGCGAACAGAAGGCCATGACGAACCTGTTCTTGTTATCCTTTGCAGAGTTATCAAGTTGGAGATACAGCTTTCGAGGAAGCTTAACTTCCGGTTGAGCGAGCACAGCAACTAGGAGGCAATCGACCCTTGCTTCTAGAATCGACGAACTACATCTGGATTTACCACGGAGTAGAAACACCATTTCGTTATATTGGGAGATTTAGCGACTCCCAAATTAACACATGTAGATCATAAGAGCTAAAGTGCACATCTAAACTCTACAATATGGAGGGATATGAGTTTCCATTAAATTGGGAGGTAATGTTTTCTACAAAAACCCCTAGAAAAATAAGTACTACGGATAACATTACATTACGAATCTAACTATAATATTAAAAAAAAGAACACATTAGTTGACACTTCTTTTATACCACATGTGTTCATTGAATATGAATAGCTAAATATTCACACTCGATCCTACTAACCCGGATTAACACCATGCTCCAATTTAGCTAAAAGTGAGCTAAATGATGGACAAATATCCACTTGTAAGAGAATTAGCTAAACACATTTTGATGAGCTTTTTTTTATTTAAAAGAATTTCAATTCTCCTTGTGGAATACACATTGGCAAAAAATATATATAACGAGTTTCAAATGATGTTGCTCAGAAGTGGAAAAAAAAATTGCACACACTACCTCTCTTTGAACTAAAGTGTCCCCATCACTTAGAGGTGCAATGAACTCCAAAGGCAATTCCACACACTTTAGCTCCACCTGACCTAAAGTGCGCACCATTACTAAGTACACTGAACTAAATAAGAAGATATGCTCCCACTTTAGCTCCACTAGAGCTAAAGTGCGACCCAACATTTACTTTCTATCATTCACCATGAAGGCAATTAGTGGTGTTATTGGTTTCAAGACTAGAAGCAATTTACCACATTGTTATTTTAAAAAGAAAATAAAACATGCTGCAAATTATCACCGATACGCAAAAACAATGGAGAGAATATTTCATAGCAATCATTGGCATCTCATATTATAGTCATATAAAGTGTAAATTAATCAAATATAAATATCTATAATCTCAGCACCAATGGATCTAACCATACTACATGAAGTATTACGCATCAGAATCTAAAATCTAGGAAAAGGAAACTCCATATATCTAAGTCTATTACGATTCGGACTTGGCAAGTGCTTCCAAGGAGGCCTTGATAATTGCTACTTGTCCCTTCGGAATTTTTGTAGTTGAATCTTGCACATGACCTCCATCCCTCTTTGAAGACCTAGGTTTCCATGGTGTCAAGATTGAATCGGTACTCTCCCACGTTATAGCTATTCCCTTTTCAATTGTCCAGCGAAGGTTGCAATCTGTATCCCAATCTTTATAGAACTTCAGAACATCCAGATCGCGCGATATAGGGCGGAAGAATTGGATACGCACGGTGTTTGGCATATCCGGGTTAGAATTAGGATCTGAAACCGCTTGAGCAATCCAAAATGGGCGCTCGTCCCCATCACAAGGCCGCAATGCAACAAAATAGCCACCAAAAAGATCACGACCAACTCTAAAAGAAGGAGGTGGACGATTGCGTCTCTGGCCAACAAAATGCTCATCTTCATGGTACTCCTCGCGAACCTCACCCTCCGCTGAGAACTCATCTTCAATGGCATGGGCAATTCGCGTCGTTGGCCAAAAGCCGTCTTCCAATGATGTTGGCGTATCCATTGGAATTATCAAAGCATCTCTAACATCGCGCCAATAATACGATAGCGGCTCAAAACGTGATCTAACTTCAACAGACTCCCGCGATGATTGCTCCCAGTGATCGATGAATCCTGAAAGTCCCTTCACCACCTCATGGAGATGCCGCATCGTAGAAGGCTTCAGTGCATCAGGTTCTCCGCGAGGCCATAAAGACCTCCCTTCAGAATCCTCCTTCCACAATTTGATGCTACTACCTTCTCCTCCCTTAGGAAGCCAATCCTCATCATGACAAAGGATTTTATACTTCATTTTCGGACAACCACTTGAGTCCACATAAAACTTGAACTGATGAGCCTTCGTATGACCCTGCAAAGCTTCATCACCGTCCGCAATCATATCCCCAATGAACTTCTTAAAGTCAGGAACCTCTTGAATGAGATGTGGGATTGTGGGAACACTCTCATTTTTCATAAACGACCTCATGAGGAGAGGAATGGTTGGAAAACTCTCCTTCCTCAATGTCATACTCCAACGTCCAAATAATGCATCTATATCATCATGTGTATGACCAACTAGCATAAAATTAACATATACCTCGCGGAAGATACGTTTTGCTACAAAGAGAGACCAAAAACAGAAAACAAATCTATTTTTGTTATCACCAACTGCATTGTCCATTTGCACGTTCAATATTGGTGGCAAAGACCTCCCTGGAACTAGGATATCTGGAATCGGCCCTAATGGATCCAAACACGTATCCGCACCCCGTAATACCGCCGCATACAATGGATGAGAACTAGATTCTGGAAAGAGTTGCCGGGACAATGACTTTGGAGGCGCCTCCAGGTCACGCAATAGTTTTGCAAACGACCCAACCGTGTAATTGGCATCATGGGAGTATAAATCAAGGCCGAAATGGGCGTAACGTTGGTCCACATGACCATGGGCAAGCATGCCTGTGATTGCAAGAGGCAACTTCATAAGCCCATCTAAGTGCTTTGTTTTATGTGAAAAAACCGGGGAGGCAGTCTTTGAATGATCCATCTTATCATGCATGATGGTAAGAACCTCCTGGGGCGACGACTTTGATTGGAATCGGTTCAAGTAGTACAAGTCCCGATGTGAGAAAGCAGAATCGATGTGAACCTGCATCTTCTTTTGCCATAGCAGTGATGCTTGTGTTCCAGGTTGAGTAAGCTTCTTCTGATCCTCGTATTTGTCACAAGTAGAACAACGGGCAAAGTTGTCTCCACCTTTCTTGGCATAGTGCTTAGGGAAGCTCACTTGCCGAATCTTACTCAAGCTTGAGGTTGAGATTGGCGGCAATCCAAAATCAGCGAGATGATCATCAAGAAGCGGTATCTGATCCTTCCACTTAAAACTTGCAGGTAAAACCTTTGCCACAGCCTTCTCGCCAGATGGGAGAACACGAGACTTGTGAGGCATGTGGTCCGCATGTCTATCGAGAATGGCTCCAAGAGCGGCAGTAGCCACAACCGTATGACCTCTAGGCTTGCGCAAACCGGTATTCCCGTGGTGTTGAGCGGCATGACCAGTGGCAGCGTCCTTCGCATTCCGATAGAAAGTACTCGCACTTACACCCATGATTTTCATCCAGGCATGGGCACAAACGTCCACACCCTCTAGAGTCACAACCTTCCTACCCGCAGCGTTTCTATGAAACTGTCTGTGAACGTCAAGTTTGATATGATTTCTGAACTGCACGATGGTCTCACTGTACAAGCGAGTCCGAAGGACTTTTATTTTCCCTCTAGGGTAGTGTTGAACACAGTTTTGAGTGCAACAACTATTGCTCGCAACAGCGTTAATGGAAACATGGGTCATGAGGAATTCAACATTCCTGGACACTATTGGACGTGTATTCCTTGAGGAATTGTCATACGAACAAGAGCTCCCACCTAGAGGTCTGTTACGCTCAACCAACCAGACATTGTAAACGTTCCTAAGGCAATGATGGAAGAGACTCACACCGTTTAAGAAGACTTGTTGAATAGGCCAGGACTTAAACGAGTACCTCCACCCATCAAGAGCTTCCTCCTGAACAAAAGTACTGGACACCTGTACTACAACATTCGAATCCCCAAGAGGACCAGAGGAACCTAGAAGTGCACTGGACCGGACATTGCGAACCAACCCCTCCGCAACGCAAACACCCGAACCGTTGTGAAGCGAAATAGTCATCCCGACCCAGAGACGGCGAGGAATAACATCAAACTCAGGAAGGTCTAGGTTCACGGGAGCGTCAACATGAACATCGTCGCCCTCCGAAGACGACATCCTGCATTCCAATGAGATGAATATTAAATAACCCTGACAAATAAGATTGGGTAAATATCTTGTAGGAATAGACATCAATGAAGAAGCATAGGAGGTGGGTAATTAATCTTGATTCGTGGTAAGGTCTGGCGCTTAAAAATAACTATGATTTAAGTGAGTTGACATTGTAAACCAGGCAAATTTAGCTCGACTCGAGGTAAACTCATGCGGTATTTTATGACAAGTATAAAATTTCATGCGATTAGTTTTAATCCGAATATGAAATCATCTCACCCTAGTCAGTGACAATTAAGCCCGATCCAACCTAAATTAATGACTATCAGACTCATTGTCATTTTATCTCGAGTCGAGGTAAACAGAAATAGAAAATAAGGTATGACAGTTTAGCTCGACTCGAGCTAAATTGTCATTGGACAGAAAGAAAGCCGGTTTAGCTCGAGTCGCGCTAAACTGTCTTACAATATTGATTTGACAGTTTAGCTCGAGTCGAGCTAAATTGTAGATACATTATAGTAAGACAATTTAGCTCGAGTCGAGCTAAATTGTCAATACATTATAGTAAGACAGTTTAGCTCGACTCGAGCTAAACAGTCCTTCCGTGATTCTCGGCGTCTTTTTAGGGATTCATATGGTAAAACTCTTCAGCCTGTGAATCTGACTAGGTTTTAGGGTTTGGGGTTTAGGGTTCACATTACTACAACCCAAATCTTTCTGTCAGTCGTCAAGAAACTCGCAGTGATGCTTCAAAATCACAGTACCAACTGGAACCACCGCAATAACCCTACACATTGTCACATCCTAATTGCTAGAGACTGTGCACGGAGAATGCAAGAAGTATACATTATGTACCTTATGAAGAAGACAACTGGTGCGTTGTTGCCTCGCGCAAGCGTCTTGCTCAACCGTGCGCAACCTATAGATGTTACCCTCCTCAACCTCCGACAGTTGTTCTACCTCCAAGCCTCTCCACAACAACCTTGCACAGCAACCAAAGTGAGAAGGAAAGAAATGAAGAAAGTTTTCGAGGATCGGCGAGGTCACTCACGGACACACGACCATTTCAGAATTGGTGGGAGGAAACTTCAGAATTGGCGGGGGGACTTTTCCACAGCCCCTAAAAAAGTGCAAATTCGAAATCTTAGCGGGAAACTGAATCAACTATTTCCTGGCTGACTAAAATAAGGAAGAGTACATACCTTGAATCTACTCGCACATGCGAGTTATATACAAGGTTTTAGGGTAACGCTCAGGGTTTGGATTAGGGTTAGGTTTAGGGTTTAGGGTTAGGATTTTTAGGGTTTGGTTTTAGGGTTCAGGGTTTGGTATTTAGGTTCAGGGTTTTTAGGGTTCAGGGTTTAGGGTCCTTTGTTTAGGTGTTATCTTCTGATGTCATTTCATTTCAATGTAATAATACTTTGAAGATTCAAAATATTTGCCAATTCAAGTAAGGTATAGAGAAATGTAGAGAAGATATTGAGATGATTTGAAATAATTTGTATTACAATCCAAATAGGACTTATCTATTATGTTGAAATCAAAGACCTTAACAAACGAGTAGCATTCACCACAAAAAAAACATGTTATATGTGCACGTGTATTTTTAGCAAAAAAAAATGTATTCAAACATGCTTTGGACATCATTTCTTTGGGGTTTTAAAAATGTGCATCATGTTACTATTTTGTCATCAATTTAGAATGTGCATTCTTTGGCAAGAATCCCATGTGTCCCCATGGTTTGAATTTCAAATTGAAATTGGTTACTATCCACTCAGAGGTACTCAAAGACTTGAAATGTGCGCAAACTAATATTGATTTTGGATTCAAATATCTTATATTTGAGTTCACATTGTATTATCATGAGTTTAGGGTGTGGCAATCTAAGCATGACATGAAAGATGGAAGAATTCTTGACCATACACAATTTATTTCATGTTTTGACGTGAAATTAAAGACTTTGTCATTTGTAAAACATAGAGAGTGGAACAATTTTTAATGATTTAAACAAGAAACGGAGAGACCTCCTTATGACAGAAAAAGGATAATCAAAATATAAAATATAAATAATACAAAGTGTATCACTTAGTGCATCAGGCATAATTTAATGTTCGTAATGTAAGTAATTTTGAATTTATTTATACATGCAAAAAAGGAATAATTAGTTTTTGAGCACGTTCTAGTGGTCGCAAACTATATTTGAAATTCTCAAAATTTTGTAGAAGGATGATAAAAGTCATGAGGCATAATTATTATTAATTTATTTTCTCAATGAACGTCTTCATTAAAAGTTATGCGAGCCAAAAGAGAAACTTCTCGATTCCTGGCACGTCGAACAACCTAAAAAACGTTTTGCTATGATACAATATGGAATGTGAAATTTTCAATACATAGAAGTAATATTAGAACAAATGATATTGTGGAAAAACATGTTATTTTTCTAGTGAAAAACAAGACTACATCCCAATTCATACATTTTCACACATTGTCACATATTATTGATTTAGGGTACCAAGAATACTTAGACTTCATATCCACCGAAGACTATGGGATCGTCATATTTTTTTGCTTTTTAATATTACTACTGGAGATTTAGGTCCACATATTTTGAAAATCCTTTTAAAATTCAAAAGATTACTATTTCACTTGTGAAATACTTAACCATAAAGAGAAGTACGGAGTTCAAAATGATTGTTTGTAGAAGTGGATATACACATTGCACATACATCAGCTCGGTTTTTAGGAGAGGTGTGCGCCATCACTTTGTGCAATGAACCAAAAGGAGTGTGTGCACACACTTTAGCTCCAGTAGCGCTAATGTGTGCCTCATCACTAGGTGCAGTGAACTAAAAAGAAAATATGTACAGTTTAGCTCTACTAGCGCTAAATTGTGCACCATCACTAAATGGAGTAGATTAGAAAGCAAAAATGCACTATGTAGCTCCAGTATACAGAAGATGGCTTCTAGAGAAGTGGACACTAAGTAGGAATCCATACAGTAATTGTAAAATGTACAATAACTGTAGTGACAAAACTATACATCACCCAATGTCAACTACCACTCTAAATGTCAATCCTAGTAAATAGTGGAACATAAAGTTTTTTACTTGTGGACAATTAGTTTAGGAAACCTTAATCATGGTTTGATTACATCTTGAGCATCATAGTAAAGAAGGGTTGAGTGCATGTAGAAAAGCAAGAATTTGCAAGAAAGAGCTTGGGAATAATCGGACGTAGGTAAGGAGTAAACGAAAAATATCAAAAATTGGACAAAGTAGAATGTAAAATATGAAGGGAAAATGAAACAACAAGTAGAAGATTGGAAATATAAGAACATTCTTCTGGAAACGAAAATGAGTAAAGAAAGGAATATTCGAAAAGGAAAAAACTTAAACATACAATAAATATAGAAATACAAGTAAAATACTCATTAGATATCCATCACATATTATGCATTCAATGTGCATTACATATTCAGTAAATATTCATTAAATACTTATTGAATATTCAAATACACATTAATTTTACATTAGAAATTTATGCACTATTCATTAACTAATCATTAAGAGTGCATTAAATACTCTATAAATAATCATTAAATATACAAATATTAGTTAAACTATCATAAAATATACTTTTAAAACTTCAAACATTCATTAGGTAAAATTTAAATATTCTTTAATTGTGCATAAAAGTTACAGATATACAAATATACATGAATCATACTACTAAAATCATAATCCGCGCAGTGAACCACATAGCGATCAACTACGCAGTGAACCGTGCAGTGAACTATAGAAACGATGTAGTCAACCGCGCAGCTAATTGTGCGGTCAACCGCGCACTTAATTGTGCAGTCCACGGCGCAGTTAATTGCGTGGTCAACCGTGCAGTGAATCATGTTTTTTATTTTGAAAATAAAAACTACATTGAAATGGTTGAACTATTGCGTTGCAAAGCAAGCGCCAATTGCTAATTATTGTGTGGTTTATTGCGCGGTTTTGAAATTTAGGGTCTTGAGTTTCTTGGTGTGTCAAATTTGCATTTGTGTGTTGCAATTTGTGCTCTTGATTACAAATTTGACATTCAAAATATTTTTTGAATTAAGCATTTAAAGATTGGATTGTAAATTATGAATTGTAAACTTGGAGTACAAAAGGTGTGAAGTTGGAGTTGTGATCTTGGAGGTTGGCATACAAAGTTGGATTTGTAAAATTGCATATTTGAGTTGTGGAGATTGAAATTACAAGTTTTGACGTGAGATTGCAAGTTTTGAGATTGTAATTGCTAATTGAGTTTGTGGGTGTGTGAAATTGAGATTGTAATTGCAAATTCAGTTTGTGGGTAAGTGAAATTGAGATTGTAATTGCAAGTTGAGTTTGTGGATGTCTGAAATTTGCATTTGTGTGTTGTAATTTGTGCTTATCCAAAACAAATTTGAAACTCTTTATTACAAATTTGACGTTCAAAACATTTTTGAAATTCCATGTTAAAATGCAAAAAATCTACAACCTAATTAATTTTTCTCTATTCTATTCTATTACATAATGAAAATTCATGAATATATTTCAAAGACATATATATATATATCTTATGTAGATTGTTGTTACCTTTTTTTTAAGTATTTCGTGATACAAAAACTACATTAAAATGGTTGAACTAATGCGTTGCAAAGCAAGCGCCAGCTGCTAGTTATCCTATAAAAAATCATTACAAAGTCATTAGTTATTGGCTAATTATATGATGACACATTAAATTATCATTAGATAATTTTTAAAAATATTTTAAAAATGCAAGAGATGGGAATGAGAATAGTTGTGGATAAGACGATAAGAAATTGAGGTTGAAGATGAGACGAAGAATAAATGCATGCCGACCGGTAGTCAAAACATATTGAGCTTATACAATTTATCAAGTATCAAAATTGTGTGCTAGGGAAGAGTTTTGATAGAGGGCTATTACAAAATGAATTGTAGTAGGTGAACAAATGAGGGATAATATTCATGACAATGGTGGCTAAAACTAGTTTCCAACTTATTGACAAATAGTGTACTAGAAAAAGAGAATCTCCACCGGGGCGGAGGGACCGGGATGCAAGAATAAACACGGTAAAGCCCACTCCGTGAGGCCTAGGCCTGTGTCTCGGCCCACTGGAGTGGCGGCGACGGTTCTTTTAAACAATAAATTTACAAATAGTACAGGGAGACCAAAATTCCCCGGTAGCATGTGTTCAATCATGTAATTACACGAGGGAATTAAAGAAAATCAATGAACACCCCAAAAAAAATTAGCCTACTATGGCGTTAATGTTGGGCGCATGCGTTCCCTCACAGTGGCCATTTCGGTTTAGGTGCGGGGGGAAAAGGGTAACCCCCCTCCCTTCATCTCAAACTTGGGCACCTTCCCGCTGGCGTGGAAAATTCCCCGTCAAGGGTGGAGATGCTGTAAGTACTGGATTTGTACCCTTAGAGTAAAAGCAAAATGAAGTGAAAAGTAAAGAAAAAATTCACACTTTAGCTCTATTAGAGCTAAAGTGTGCACCATCAGTAAATGTAGGGAACTAAAAAGGAAATATGCACACTTTAGCTCCAATAGAGCTAAAGTGTGCACCGACGTTTATTTTATAATTATACAATTGCAAGATGTGGTCTTAACATACTTATTGTCAGTTCGATTTTCATAGTAAATAATATCAAACTCATAAAAAATCAAAAGGTGAATTGAAAGTAATAGAATTTTAAAATCGTAGCTTTAGAACTCTCTTAAGTGTGCTCCACCTAATAATTGTAGGAAGAACTTATATACATCGATGGTAATGAATTTACTCCTTGTGTAATGTAGAAATTGAAATCGAGTCAAGCGAAAGCGAGCTGATCCACTAAAACCATGAAAGAAATCTAATAACTATAATCCTGTTTCTAACACTAATATATAATCGTTCACTTCCGTCCAATCCAAGTTTGTGTATTATTGAGAAAATGCTAACTTAGAAGTTTTAATTGAGATCATACGAATGAAATTGGAAATAATCACTTTTCTTTTGCTACATGTTCGTTGGCCCAGAATATGCAAAATTGAAGTGTTAATGGCCTAGAAAAAATGTGTAGGAAATTTATGAGTACAGAAATACTACACGCGCGTAATACCTTGAACTTGTTCTAACAAGATTAAATTGGCTTCTTGAAACTCTGGGTATCAATAGTAAAGGTGAATGAATTGTAGTGCAACCATATGTAATACCCAAGGGTCTCACCCAAATATCACGAAGGGTATCTCGAGGGTATCTCGGGAGCACCACACGGTCACAGGGTTTCGACCCTCACGGCTTTAGGTGCCCCCACGAACTCCCATGAAATTTGGGCGCGAGCCTTTTCTTCTTCTCATTTGGTTGCTGACCAGGTTTTCTTAGCGTACTTCCAAGCGTTCTTATTTTGCGAGTTTTGTGAGTTTATGCGTTGGTTCGTCGTTGCGACTTTGTGTCAATTTCGTTAGCTACAGGGTTTGTTAAGTTTGTGTATACTGTAGCGCTGAGTTTAGGCTTTCGAGCGCAATTCACTGGAGGTTAGGGTTTCCTGCGGATAGGGTTTGTAGGACATGCGATTTTTTTGTTGTGTGAGTTCGCGTATACTGTAGCGCTAGAGTTTAGGGCTGTTTGTGTGAGATTCTTTGAGTTTCAGTGAGTTTGTGAGAGTTTGTGTGAGTTGTGTGAGTTCGTGTGACTTTCTATGAGTTTCCGAGAGTTTCTGTGAATTTCTGTGAGTGTGTGAGTTTCTGAGAGTTTCTGTGAGTTTTTGTGAGTTCCTGTGAGTGTGTGTGAGTTTCTGTGAGCACGTAGAGTCTGAAACGGCCGTGCGCGGAGGATTGACGTGAACAAGGAACAAGACTTGCAGCTATTTCAGTTGGATTTCTCAGTTTTAAAGGTAAGTGCACTCATTCAGTCTTGCATTTCTTTCGATATTTGTGTAGTTTTGCTTTAGATATGATGTATTGAAACATTATGATAGCATTGCTTTTGATGTATGTGTGAGAAAATAGATGAGATTGTGTATTCAATGTGGTGGTTTGAATGTGGTGGTTTGAATGTGGTGGTTTGAATGTGGTGGTTTGAATGTGGTGGTTTGTGGTGGTTTGTGGTTATTCGTCGTGGTTTGTGCTAGTTTAAATGTGCTGGTTTGTGCTGGTTTGAATGTGGTGGTGTGTGGTGGTTTGTGGTTATTCGTCGTGGTTTGTGCTAGTTTAAATGTGCTGGTTTGTGCTAGTTTAGATGTATACATTGAAGTCAATGTTGTGGTTTCAATTGCTAAATTCAATGTGTTGAATTCAATGTGTTAATTTCATTGAGCTCATTTCAAAGTGTTGATTTCATTGTGAATGATTTCATTGTGAATGATTTCAATGTGTTGGTTTCCATGTGCTACTGTGATTGATATTGTGTGTGTGGGTTTGTTATTGTTGTTGCACGTCGTCTAGTTCCAGCAGAATTAGACTGGGATTAAGGTTCATAAACCATGGCTGAAAGGTAAAATCCATGCTCTCACCCAAGAGCCCTAAACCCTACACCTTCAATATCATAGCACGAAAGAAGAATCTGTACAAACTGCAATAAATATGCTCTTCAATGAACACAGTTTAGCTCGAGTCGAGCTAAAGTGCGCTCTCCAACATGCTCTTTTGGCTACACATTAACTCGACTCGAGGTAAAGTGTGACCAACAAAGCACGCTTAAGAGCGCAGTTTAGCTCGAATCAAGCTAAACTAGGGACAATAGTGCACAGTGGAGGCCCACTTAAACTCGAGTCAGCTTAAATGTAGACTTAATACGTCTTTGGTTGCGCTAAAGCCGGCTCCAGCGAAAGAAATTAAAAATAATTCTCGAAAACTCTCAGTCAAAAATAGCATGACCTTCCAGTAAAGCCAGCACACTTACCTCGAATCGAGCTAAAGTGTGAGACAATAAACATAAACAACAACTCAAACACAACAAGATTCGGACTTTAAACAGTCCAAAAGTATAGTAAACCAATGATATCGACGACCCAACTCATGTCCACTTCTCGTTATATTTTCACATGTGTGCAAGAGCTTCAGTCTCGCTTCAACCACTTGAGAACCTCAAAGAGTGAGGTTTGTGAGTGATTAAAGCGTGAACTGAAGCTCTTTCGCAGTTCTGAGAGTTAAACGAGAAGTAGCCATGCTTGAATAAAAATGTATAGGAAAGTCGTTTGAATGAATACTGTAAGTGTCAGAACTGTTCAGCTATGCATTCCATGCATGAGCACTTTAGCTCGAGTCGAGCTAAAGATGAAGCTAAAACTTGAATACAACATTGATACATTGGTGTAATTGCAGTCTTCTAACTCAACTCACGTCTACTTTTCGTTCACCTCTCATAAATCGTGCAAGAGCTTCAGTCCCGCTTCAACCACTTGAGAACCTCAAAGAGTGAGGTTTGTGAGTGATTTAAGGGGGAACTGAAGCTCTCCCACATTTCTGAGAGTTGAACGAGAAGTAGGCATGAGTTGATTGTAAGCGTCTAAGAGAACGTTCTCAATGACCAAATTTTGTTGCAGAGTATTACTGACATACTTGAATAACGGTACACTTTAGCTCGAGTTGAGCTAATGTGTGACCTCGCCGTCCTAATCGGATGATCAATAAAGCAATCTAATATCTTTGCTCTGTTTCGTGTTTGTGCAGATCTGAGAGGGACATGATGGTGTCGCAGCTGCAGCACTTCTTCCAGCCAAAGCCTGTCGACGTTGACGATGACGATGGAGACGACAACAACCACTTGGATTGCTGGGAGCTGAAGGACCCATCGATGACACTGAAGTGGACGCTTCTATGGGCGACCTATACAGATCATTTAGTGTTTGGTCAGACCTTCGCTGGTGCTGTCGTCAATCCCCAGCACATCGACTTCAAGACCAGAGTTACTGATGTAGTCCACGAAGATAACGATCACGTTAAGTTGTCGTGTGAGACGACCACTGAGTCCTTAGATCCGTATTTCTTTACTATTATAGTAAACAATAGTTCATCTCCCTTCTGTATCCTGGATTTAGTCGATTCTCTTAGGTCTTCCAAATTTGAGGAAATAGTGACTCAAGTCGAGCATGAGATCTCTCTTAAGAAATGGGAGACTAGTAGCGGACAACCACTGAAAGCAAAGGCTGTAGCTAATAAACTGTGCGTCATTCTATCTAGATTGAGTACCTTTGCCGCTCTAGATAAGGCCAAGAATATCGCCGCACGACGCCCGATAGAACTTTCAACGGTTTCGGGGGCCGTGACCGGTAGCCAGGACATGAGTCAAGCGTCGGTACTGGTTAGAACTCCAGGTGCGAGAACAAGTCGAAGCACCCTGCGCAACACGCTGTCTGCTTCCCCCGTCAAGAAGCGGTCAACTGCCAAGAAGCCGGAGACCTCTTCAAGAAAGAAGTCGAAGCTCGTATCGGAGGAGGAGCTAGCCAATTCGATGGCCTCTTCACTCTCGAAGCTCCCTAAGGCGCTCGGATACGGAGAGACAATCGACTACAACAACGTCCAACAGATTTACCAAAAATTCTGGACGGAGTGTCAGAGCTGCTTTTTCAAAGGCGACAGAGAGATGAAGATTGAGCTTGACGTGATGAGGTTGCATAATGCACCGCCGGAGTGGACGATTCGTGCGTTCGAACCACGGGGCATGGAGGAGTTGAAGCATTACTACCTCTTGATGCCAGACAAGACGTAGAAGCAGACTCTCTACGTCATGCCGAAGCTCGACACTATGCCGACGACTGTGGAGGAGCTCAGCGACTGCGACTTCTACATCATCAACGGCCAGCACAACGTTGCAGCCTCAAAGGAGATGATTAACGGCAACGTTCCGGAGGTGATGAGAAGGCACTTCCGAACATGGCAATGTTACATTGTCTGGACGCAAGATCCGGAGAAGCTGAGGAAGATTTCCGCGTATTATAATCGCGTGAATCATTTGGTCCAGTTCAAGCCGATGTGGGCAACAAATATCCTCGGCTCCCGTGCTTTGTGGATCCAAGTTGGGAGACCAATGCCGAAGCACTCCGCCACAGGCGTTCGCGGGTCTCACAAGTCAGGTCGAAGAACGGTAGCGGAGATTGCAAATGACAAGAGGTTTGAGGTAATATATCTTAACTAATGTCATGCACTTTAGCTGGACTCGAGCTAAAGTGCAAATTCGCTCTGTATCTGTATAGTCATAATATGTATAGATAAGAAATCGTCATTGTCTACTCATGGGTTGCAAGTTAGCTCGACTCGAGCTAACTTGCAGTATTTGGACCCTACTGGACATGTTTGTATTCCTGCTATATTGTATACTCAAACGATCCTTTTATGTTCTGCGCAGCCATTTCTTAACGCGGTTCGTGAGCGCTTCGCAATGATCGACGTTGCGAAGAGCCAGGCGGCGTTCAAGAAAGCCGGGAAAGCAAAGGAGCTTTCAATTACGAACGAGGTGAAGATCATCACCGCGACAGATGAGACCTTCAAGCTCTGGTCCGATGTCATCTCTTCTGCGGTGCATGGCGACCTCATCAACGTCGATTCAACTTCGACGTCCTTGGCAAAGTTCAAGGACGCGAAGTCTTGGGTACCTGAGAAGGATGGGGTCCTGACGCGCGAGTTCTTCAAGTTTCTCGGCAACATGACCGAAGCCGATCACGCGAAAATGTGCACGGAAACTACCCTACCCTAAGGTGGTCATCAAGCTGCCGAATTCTGCGCTGGAGGATTGCTATACAGCCCAGGACTGGGTGGATCGGAGGAAGAGGAAGGAGGTCGCTCGAATGGAGCTTCAATTGATTAGGCCGGAGCTGGCCTTCTTCAACAGCACTGGAGCGTACAGACGTTCAAACTGGCGGACGTTCAAGAAGAACTACAACGTCAGCAAGGCCTCGAAGCGTGCCTTCTTGGATTGAGGTCCACCGGATTCTTACTACAAGGATTCGAGGCAGACGCAGTTTCGCAACTGCAAATGTGAAGATCTCTCTCTGTACGCGAAGTAGTCCTTCAGAGTCTTCATCGATGTGCGGTCGCGGTTCGTTTCACCAGTGGGAGCGCTGCACTTCCGTTCTTACAAGGCGGCAACGAATTCGCTCGGGACGTGGCCTTCGGATTCGTGGCGCAACCTGGGCTGCAATGTGAAGCTCGGCATCATCGACTTCCGGAACATCCCTGGGTTCTCTGGGACGGCAACGTCCTCGTTGGAGAGGCCCTTCTTTGACGAGTTCATGACGATGTTCGCATCGAAAGGGCAGCCTCCCCTCACCGATCTTCCAGCCTGGCTCTTCATTTGCGGCAACGAGCAGTCACACCTTCAAGTGACAGCGTTTGCTGAGGGCCCGTCGTTGTGCCATGCATACGATGTGCTGCAGTCGAAGTATCTTCCCTCCGAGAACGAGCGCCTCGGAGGATACGCGCCAAAGACCAACAATGCTCTAAACCCGGTTCGGCTCCTCTTTCTCTTCAAGAAAGAGCTTACGGTGATCCCGGCTGTAAAGAAGATCTACGCAGTTCCAGAGCATGTGTTGTACCCGAAGCTGCGCAAGTACAACGAGTTGGCGTACTCCATGAATTTGAACGAGCTGAGGATGGAGTTCTTCATCAAGGTCCTGGAGCTGTTCTGCAAGAGGGGGGATTCTGTTGTCCAGCTGTTTGGCAGGACAAAATTACTGACAGCGAGTGTGGTAAGCATCCCTGCAGTTTAGCTCGAGTCGAGCTAAACTGTTTATTCCCTTTCTCACTCGTGCATAGTTTCAATGAGGTCATGCCTATGCTGTTTGGTGACACTTTAGCTCGACTCGAGCTAAAGTGTCGGCTTTTACTTGTATGATTTTATGGATGTCATTAACTTCGTTCGTATCTTTTGAAGTTATAATAGCTGAGTTTTCGTACCAACAATTGTTTGTATTGAATTTAGCTCGACTCGACCTAAATTGAATCTTGTTCAATCCATTGGTGTGCAGATGCTGGACCTGGAGGCATTCTGCATTTCTCACGACACCGATGAGTAGGATCTCGACGACGCCTTTAAGGTCGGCTTGACGTTGGATCGGGCCAATTTTGATATTTCTGCGTATCACGTCAACTCGGAGATCTTCCCCGAGCTTGGAGATGCCGTTGGAAAGGGGAAGGGGTTAGCCATTGTTGACCTCGGCGATGAGGAGGAAGATGCGGAGCCGAGCGCTGTGGTTGCGTGCCCGATCTCGAGCACCGTCACTCCGGATAATGAGTCCCAGGACGACTTCATTGACGCTACTCTGCCTGAGTTTCAGAGTGCCTCTCAATCTGAAGCACGGGACACAATCGCATCCTCGCGACAACGACTCGACTTCCCGGAGTTGGATTCGTTGGAGATTTCCAACAGGCCTCATTCAGCTCCCACCTTGGGCGCTTCAACCGCTCGTCCCGCGGCCAAGAAGAGGAAGGTTGCTAGCGCGAGCACGTGCTCTCCTTTCGCTATCGCAAGCAGTGCTGCTGCTGAGGATGACAGCAGGTTGATCTCCCTTAAGAAGAAGCTCGAAGAGGAGGCCACCCGGATGAGGTTGATGGAGCAGCGGCTGGCGGAGCGCGACGAGGAGCTCAGGAATCTGCAGCGGAGGCGTGACGATGAAATGAAGAGGGACCAAGATCAGAGGCATGCCCACATGATGCTCATGATGCAGAGATTCATGTCGGCTAATTTGCCTACTGCCGCCACAACACCGCCCGTAGTTAATGCTGTGATCCCCCAGCCTCCCCCCTCACCGGACGACGGGTTTACGAGTCCGTCTCGCGATTTGCAGCTACCATATCCGTCGGGTACCTCCCCTGTCTCCAGTGGGTCTCAATTGCTTCATGTTCTCCCTTCCGCGTCGGCCCGCCCCTCCTCCCCTCCGAAGTCGCCCGATCGGGACGAATCTATCGCAGATGTCCCCAGGTCATCGTCAGGTTAGTGTACCGTAGTTGCGAGTGTACAGAGGCAGAACATTTTGGAAATGTCCAATTTTGTATTCCAGTATTTATTTTGTTAATATTACAGTGCACGGCGAGCACTTCAGCTCGACTCGAGCTAAACTGCTTGACATCTAACCACTGTGACTTGTATCAATGTCCTCTGTGCGCATCCTCTGATAGGGAGAAGTTGTTGAATTTTTCCAGATCTAAGTTTCGGTGATGACGCGATTGCTCAACCAGTCATAGAAGAGGTCGTCCAAACTGCAGTCCCAGTCATGGAAGAGGTCGTCCAAGTTTCAGCCGTGCTCGTAGACGAGATCAATCATGATTCTGCTGTCCTGGAGCCACCTCTTCTTGTCCCAAAACCGTGCCCCCAAATGGATGTCGGGCACTCCGGGCCCCTTGACAGCATGTAGGGTTCGTTGGGATCGATGGGTGCCCGAGACGAAATGCTGCAGGACGATGAAGTTCTCGAGGTATTCTTCTAACTCTTTTCGAACTCCACTCATTCCCCCATCACTCCTCCCCCCATTTATCTCTTTCGTTCTACGTATTGTTGATTCGTCGTTGTTAATGAATCTGTAGTAATATTGGTCGTTCTCCTGGCGTTTCCGAACCAGGTCGGCGAGGCATCAATAAGTGATGCCAATAATCTAGAAGAAATACCTAGAGTTCTATAAGATTTCGAGGGCAGATGGTTGAATATTGTGCTGGACCTCAATGGGATTCTATGCACATGTGAGCCGTCGTGGCAGGCACGAGGATCCAGGGGCTCTATCCCGTCCATTCACTCGGCTTCGCTGCCGGCCGAAGTAGGCCCTAAACTAGTTCGAGTGCGCCCTGGTTGTGAAGTTGTCTAAGATTGCCACCATCACGATCTGGAGTTCGATGATGGAATCTACAACGCGTCAGATATGTAATTATCTTTTTCAGCATAGTTCTTCGTACCCTCTCAGGATCTTTGGTCAGGAGAGTTGCGATAGGGTTCCCGAGCGTAGAGTCGGTAGCAGAACAATCTACATGAAGGAATCTGGCACTCAGAAGGACATCTTCTTGAAGACCTTATCGAGCCATCTCTTCAATAGGTTGGGTCGTGAGTATACTCCGGCAAATACGCTTGTCATTGACGACAGCCCGATTAAGCACATGCTCAATTTGCCGGAGAACGTTCTTCTTCTTCCATCATGGTCGCACAAACATGTTGGCGCGAGAGACGACTCTATATTGTTGGAGGAATTGCTGCCATATCTCTCTGACCTTCATCAGTTTCCGGGTGGTCTAGCATAGTACCGGGCCGAACATCCCTCTGGCCGGGAGATGTTTTATAATGATCAGAAGACGTGCGCTCAGTCTGCGAGTATCTGGAACGCAATCCAAGCGTCTCAGAATCTCCGCTCTTAATGTCGTTGGGAACGCTTAGATGCCTTTTACACTTTAGGTCGGATAGAGCTAAACTGTATCGATTGATTGCAGCTCGATGTTGTAAATTTGGTTGGACCATGTTTTGTGTATATTTTTTTTATAAATGAAACTGAGATGTTTCACCGTTTTGTTTGTTGTGGGAATTGGATATCTACTGCTAATGGAATGTCGTGCTATTTTGAATGATTGGAATTTTCATCTATTGTTCTTAGGTATGTGAGTGTCGTTGTGGTTGAAATTTCTACAGGACTGTGACTGTCGAGCGTCCGTGGATTCCTTGCTAGGCTGAGAGGAGTTCGTCCCTTCTCTTCGGAGTAAAGGGCTTTTGTTGCACTTTGCTGCAACCACGCAATCAACCATGGATTATTCGACCATGGCAATGGACGACGGAGTTGTTGAAAGCCCTATTGCGCAGGAGCCAATTCATGATAGGGACAACTCACCTTCGCCGCAGTGGCCTCATTTAGTTCCTGAACTTTGTCAGGACTTTGTCAGGAGATGCTGCTAGAGGCAAATGCTCTCCTTCCCCCTCTCGCCGGCACTCGCTGCCCAAATCAAACAGTGACGAGGTGCGTAGGCGGGGTTTGCAGCGCCTTCTACAGTGTCCATTAATGCAAGAGAATGGCGCAACATGGACAAGGCAACGTTAGAGGGCTTTTTTGAAGACGCGTATAGAGGCTTATGGTGGAACTCCGTAGACCATTTGATTAGTGGTAGGACGATTGTGTTTTGCCCCGGGGTGAATGAGTGTTGTTTGTAATTTTTTCATGAAGTTTTAAATAAAGCTTGGAATAATGGTACATGCTTCTTTAAGCATTACCATTTTTTGGGACATTCGGCTAATTTGGTCCATCCATGTAATGATATATAGTATTCTTGGTGCATTGTTGATATGCTTTGCACCTACAATTGTCTATATATATTGATACTTTAAAGATCATATATCTTAAAAATCGTGGAAATCTCCCATTATAACGAATATGGTGTTTAGAGCTTCAAAGAAAGAATTCTGTGGTGGACTTGTAAAAAGCTACTTAGACTCTCGCACAGGTTGGCGCTCCAAAGCCCGAAGAACATGGCAGATAGATGAGATTGTGAAATTGGAGTCCCCGGGCCATAAGGACGTCGAGTAATGCGCATACGCACCGTTGCCGTGACCGTGAGTTAGCATGCCAGTACATGAAATAGGAATCTGTCCAAGACCCGCGGTCGCCTTCGTAATCCGCTGCATTCTTGGAATGGCCGACTTAGAAGTGTCCATCTTGTCGTGAATAATGCAAAGAAACTCAGAAGGGTAATTAATGGGCTGAGATGTCCATCTTGAGTACACATTACGGCAAACACTTTGGTAGTTGAGATGCCCCGCCCGATCATCATGAAGTGCTTGCCTTATGTCAGACCTGCGAGGATATTTGGCAAGAAACTCAACCAGATAGTCACACTCGGTACATCTCGAAAAGTTGCTCCCAACGGCCTTTACCTCAACGTTCTGAAAAAACTTCTGTTTCAATCGACTAACAATAGATTGCGAAATCGGCTTGACACAACATTTAGAGTTCACCTGGAATCGACAGAGAAAGCGATCAAGACTATTGATGCAAAATTTGAGAGATGCAAAAATACACATGCATCGGCTGCCAGCCGACAGAATGGGTTTCATGAGCAACTTATATCCTCAAGTAGGATGAATGTAGAACATTACCAGGTTGGACATGTCACGGAGATGATTCCAGTTCATGGTAGCTAGTAGAACCATCAGAGATGCAACCCTCTTGTTGCCGATGACTCGAAACTCATTTGGCATGTGGTTTGCATTATCGTTGATGATTCTGGAAAGGGTCCCACGAGCTTGAACAGTCTGAGACCTGGGGCGGAGAATTCCAGCATTCCCATGACAACCGTTTACGCGTCCGTTCAACGAATCTGATTTATACTTGTAGTATGCAGACTTAGAGACGCCATGAATGCGAAACCAAGCAACTTCGCAAACATCGACGCCATGCAGAGTGAGGAAGGGTTTCCTGAAGTCCGGAACTTTGTATAGCTCGCCCTGAACAGCGTACGCAGTTTCACGCCGTTGCTCAAAGCTTGAGGAGTAGAACTCCTGGCGGATTTTACAAGTGTCCGCCCAAAGAAATATCTGACAGCATCGTCTCGAACAACACTTTTTCGAACTAACAAGATGACAATCAACTTTGGACAAGAGGCGTCAAAACTTGGTAACAGAAACATCGCTATTTTGCTTTAGCTTCCGTTTCATACCTCTGTATGGATCCTTCGCCACCCCCTCGAGCCCGTCATCTTTACATGTGGTTTGATTGTGCTCAGAGCAGTAGATAAGGCACTCAGATAGGAGTGGACCACCTTCCAGGCGCGTGTGCAAAATCTTCCAGCGTAGTGTGGTCATCTGAAGATCTTCATGCTCAGAAACAAAGAGCACGCCCACGTCAGTGTCACCCAATATGTCCGCATCAAATGCCTCATGCAGGAGACATACTTGAATCATCGCCCGCCCAACTAATTCGAAGTTATTGTCGAGCAAGTGGCAGTACATGTTCCTCCATTGTGGTCGATCCGGATACAGAAATTGATCACATTTGATCCCTGAAGGGAAGGTTGCCTCAATTGGTGGTAGGTCAGTCCGGCGTCGGCTACCAGCCGACGGAACGTGCTCATATCCTTCTCGGCTTGCTTCGGCCTCGCTACCTGAATCCCCATCAAATCCCGAGGACACTTGAAAAGTGCCGTCATCATATATCCTGTCGCCGCGGTCGTCGCCATCCAAAGTGCATGACATCTCACTCACTGGAGATTCATCAGCTGAGTCGAATCCAGTGTCATCACCGACTCGCGTGGGGCAAACTCGATAGCCACACCAAAGAACAAGGTTACCCACTGTGTCTCCAAGCGTGCTCACCTCAGGGAGCTCGCAGTATGCGGTATGCGAGAGGAATTTGACATTTACTGTCTGGACTCGGACAACCAGAATGAAGCTGTGAGGAATTAGGAACCCTTTCCACGATCCCTTCGGTGAGCACTCATCGATAACTCCTACGCCGGCACAACAGTTTTGACCCATGACATCAACAAGTAGGGCAACCTCCATGCCGTCACAAAGATTCAGAAAAGACAGAACTGGTTTGTTATCCTCAACGGGTTGCAATATGGATTCCGATGGATCCTCAATGAGTTCGTCGATGATACCAAATGGCCGAAGGTCAGCCGCCTTCCAATGGATTGACTGGCCACAGCATTCGCGAAGCATGGTTAATCCATCAGCTGGGAACGGAATTGGCATTTCCATCAAATTGGAAACATCGATCACCTTGACACGAATAATCCATGGATCCCTCAGAATGATTTGTTGAACCACTGCGCGACCAGCAAAGTAGAGGCCCGAGTGTGTTAGGGCGACTTGAATGCCTTTGCGAGGCTTCCATCGACCTGATTTTCCGTTCTTCATAAACGATAGAATGGGTCCGCAATCCATGTCCAAGAATGCTAACTTGGCTTCGTCGGCTGGAAGCCGACAAAAAATATCGATAAAATCGTCCAATGGACAACGCATCCAGCTCAAGAATGGCTCACAAATAGAGTGAAGGCGAATGAATGCGTCAGTGAGTCAAAATTGATGCTTTTGGTTTAAGGATTAGGGTTCAAGATTAGGGTTTCAGGTGAACTTCCAATGGATGTCAGTGCATTCGCATGAGACTTAGGAAATCGTGAATCGGAATGAGCATGTTTGTGATTTCATGGAATGTAGAAGCAAACTGGGAAGAACCATTTTTGTGCACAGATTCGGATGCCAGTGTTTAGGGTATCAAGACTTCAGAAATTCAGGTGTTCTACGCAGATATGACGTTAAGGTGACGCAACAAGGTTGACTTACACAGAATCGAAATGTGACTCAAAATCTGGAAAGCTGCAGGACAATACTAGGATTGTGTAGATATCTTGCGAGAGTAGTTCAACTTGGGAAATACCTGGACACCCTAATCGATTTCACAGTGATGAAGTACGAATTTACCTAACATGAAATCTGAGCTCTAATATGAGATTGCACTGAACATGACTGCACCATAAATGATCGCCTACACCATACATGAACGCCGACTTCTAGAAAGTTCTTGTGAACGTGCAACAGGAAGAATGCTGGATTGCTAAAACGAGCTAGTTCAGAACAGTGTAGGGCGGACGATCAAATCTGAGACAAGAACTGTATGACAGGAAAGTGTGTAAGAGGAGCTGCAATAAATTGAAGCGGAAGAGAAATGGCAGAGGATTTGCAGTAGATGCGTTGATATCCCTCTCTCAGCTGAACCATGTGCGCGAAAGTCCATTTTGAAATTTTGCACCAGAATCACCTTCAAGGATTCGCGTCAAGAAATTCGCGCGCGTTCATTCTTGGACTACAAATTCGAAAACGAACCGAATCGAATACTAAACTTTAATACAAAATTTGAAAATATTTTCCTGAGAATCAAAAACAAAATCTAAATGACGGGGATGAATGAATCAAATCCAAAAGCCAAACTGAGAAGAAATTACAAAAAAACAATGAATATATGAAAGTGATATTTAAGAAAATCAAAATTTGAATACTAAATTGAAAGTTACATCAGAATACAAAAACGATAAGTACATTTGAATATTGAAAAAAAAATGATCATAAATAAAATCGAAAATGCCTACTATAAATCCAGCTGGTTGGATGAAAACGGTTAGACTATCGAGACTATCAGACTAACAAACTACCGAGACTCATTGATGGCCTTTCGATTTAGATCGAAAGATGATCGAACGGTCGCGGCGTTCAGATTTGATGAGGTATAAAAGGTCAGGCATCCACCAAACCGGGTCATTTGCAATCTAGTCTTCCAGGTTTAGTTAAGCAGCTTCTGGATTAGGTAGTAAAGTTTTTCCTCTGAATCCGTCCGCGGCTAGCCGATGTAGTGTTTCCGGCAGTTGAAGAGAGCAGTGGAGGAGCACCGAGCACGCGAACGAGTTGGAGGAGCTCCTACGCTAAAGTCCAAAACACCAGCCGACAGGATTTTTCTAGCAGCCGACAAAATGTCTTCAGTCGATAGGTATGATTTTCTATTACCGTCGGTTGCCAGCCGACGGAAAGCTGCATGTCTTGTCGATTTTTCATTTGTTGTTTCGGTTGAACGTAATATTGCAAGATATTGCAGCAACTGTGGTGCCAGCCGATGGTATTCTTAAGTGTCGGCTGGCAGCCGACAGAAATGTCTTCCGTCGGCTGCCAATCGACAACATACGACACGGACGCGGCTCACGAGCAAAGCTCGCTCTTTTGTTGCGCATGTTGAGTAAGATGAAGTGGCTGTTCGGGCCTTGTATTTGTGAGGACGAGGCGGTCTGGCTCGATAATCAAGTACCGAAAGTCACATTCGAGGCTCGTCCTGAATTGACAGAATGGGGCATTTCCTGGAGGGCGGGGGAGGTGACCAAAATGGGAATAAACGGGAAGCACATGGGCAAGAGTTTTCTTAGTGGAAACCTGGTCGCTGTAATGGATATTATGGAAGATCCCAAGGACGACGACTGTATTCGACTTCTACTGAAGGTGAAGGTTCGAGTGGCCGACGACGACCCGGAGTCTTATGCTGTTCGAATTCGCTGGGCCCTTTGCTCACAAGAGCTCTACACGTCGGCTCAGGAGGTGGGCATGCAATTTAACGATGTGTTCCCAGAGAGCCGCTTGGAATTGGTGGACTGCTTTATGCAGGCAAAGGACTAGAGACTTGCGCTTAATGGCGGATCTTAGGGCGGGGGAGACTGAAAGCTACGAAGAAGCCAAGGGCCTCAAAAAAGGCAAGCAGTTCAGCACTGACTATTGTTGTTGGGGCATCTGATAAAGCTCCAAAGAAGCGGGCGTCTAAGAAAACTGCAAAGGAGAAGACGGTGGCTGAAGCCCTGGTATGTCTAAACAACCTCTCATCAAATACCAATAGTAAGGAGGTCGAGGAGATGTACAACACGGTCGAGAAAGGATTGGGGCGTTGTTATCCGTTTGGGCAGCAGGTTCTGCCAGTTAAGATTCATTCGTCAAAGATCCACCTTGCGCCCCATGGAATGGTTTACCGTGAACTCGTCAAAAGGCGCCTCGACCAACTCCGGGTCATCTACAAAGCCGTTGGAGGGCAAAACCGCCACTATACAACGTTCCTCTACGTGCTCCACGAGGTTCAGCTCAAGATGGCAAGGAGTTAAAGGGTATGGAACTTCTTCGCAGGAGCGTACCGAAGATGATGGAGGACCAAGTTCATTTCGACAGTCAGACCTACAGGTGTTATGAAGAACCAAATTGTCATTGGTTCATCATTGATGGACAGCACACTTATTCTATGTGTAAGGAGCTCGAGGAGATGGAGGACCCCAAATCTTCGAGAGCTAAGTATTTTATGGAGTGGGACATTATTGTACTGTGGTCGAATACTCAAGACGACCTGGTGAAAATTTCGAACCTCCAGAACGTTGATGTTGCTGAGAAGAAAGCGGAAAAGACCAACGTTCCCCAACTTCGGAGAATGCGGGAGAGGTGGGTTAAGCTCGGACGCGTTGACAACCTTCAAGACCATGCTGCCTGGAAGGTACTTGTACTGCTCACTTGTTTGTTCATGCTATTTGTGTAGTGTGGCTTCAGTGTATCTTACCGTTGGCTGCCAGCCGACGGCCTGACATCCGATGGAACCTGACTCTATTCATTGTTATTGTTGGAGGATTTCTGCAAGAATTACCTCACTATAATTATGAGTAAGGCTAAAGATGTGGAGACTCAGAAGCTTCCCCTTGATTTTGTTCCTGATGACCTCTACAACAAGTGGCAAGTGGTTTTTACCGCCTGGCAGATGGGTCAAATAATTGGTGAGAACGGTCAACCTCCTCTGCAGATTCCACAAATTCCGCAGCGCGACATCATGCACACGGACCTTTCGTACCTCGTCAACCTGCGTGACGAGGACTCCATAGGGCGATCCTGGATAAGAAGGTATATATTAAGGTGAACGCAGGAAAGGAGAAGGGGGCTGTTGGTGTGCCGATGAAGTCGTGGGTATAGGATGTGAAGATGAACTACATCATCAAGAACGAATTGATGCTGAAGTACCGCGATTATCCACTGAAGAAGCGTGGAGAGTCCACATATGTTCCGTGGGCGTATGAGCAGTTTACGTTGCTTGCCGTTGAGAAGGGTATCAACGATGAAACCCTTGATAACATCCAACACGAGTTGAAGTAGACCGATGCCGGCGCTGCATTGCTGAAGGGGAGGAACAACGGCATTATTCCGACAACTAATGAGGCCCCGCCCGAGTTTTGGTCTGCCGTGAAGAAGTACGCCGTTCTTTGTGATGAGGATTTGGTTGATGAGTTTGCCATTCGCTTTGATGTTCGTGTTGTGAAGGGGCTTGTCGAACTGGTGAAGAAGATCGACGACAAGGGAGGCGTGCAACTCGAGAAGGGAGCTCGCAAGATGTTCGTTGTGTTCGGATTTGACAAAGCGGGGGAATCGATCTTTATTGGCAGAGATGGGCTCAAAGCAGTTGTGCAGAGGGTGCTTCGAGTGACTGATGATGAGCAGTTTGAGATTTTCACTCCAACAGTTCTCATAACTGACGACAACTCCAGTTTCCAAATTGTGTCAGAATGTCGCAGTTTGTCTGGGGTTTGTGCCGTCCACACAATTCGTTACCTCCCTGATAGTTGCCGGAAATTTAAGGTATCGGCCATGCACGACAGGCCTCTGGCTAATGTCGGAATCCTCTACAACAAATCGAGCGATGAGCGTGAAAGATTCAGCCAGTTCAAGAAGGTGACAGGATTAACGAAGCCCCTTAATCCTGTCTATGACGACGCTGCATCGCCCTCGACAGAAAGCTGGTGTGGAGATGTGTGCAATCCTTGCATGGGTTTGCTCAGGGCAATTTTGAGTCCCACCTTAGCGGAGAAGGAATAAAACCTCACCGTCTTTAATGCCTGGGGCGGTGGAAATGTCACAACTTTGGCCTTGGTTGGTTTCTTTTTCCCTTGTCGTGCTTGCTTTTGTTTTTAGTCCCGCATTTTACCGATTCTTGTCATTGCATCTCGTCGGCTGGCAGCCGACAGTTTTTTGCAACGGGTTTCTGACTTTTCTTATTGTATTTCTGCTCAGCGGGCAAAAGCAACTGTGATTGAGTTTGTGCGCGAGGAGGCTGACGTTGCTATCACGAAGGAGCGCGTCAAGAACATGTCATTTTTCCCGCAGCCGTCTGGTGATCCTAATCGAATCACCTGGCCTCATGAGTTGGAGTCATCAATTGGGGTTACTCGGCTTGGAGAGAATTTAGCGCCGCCCTTGGAGGTTGTGAAAGACGATGAATTATCTCTTGCTGCTATGAAGGTAGTGGAAGAGTTCGTGGTCCAATCCACCCAGGCATCCATATCACAGAATTCTTTGGATGTGTATGATTTATCGGACAACCAGATTTCGGATCGTGACATCGGGTTGAATGAAGAGAAGCCCACTCTGGAACATCCGAATACCCCTATCGGCGGAGTACATCAGTCAGCTGTGCCGGATGTATTGCCAATAATAGTGGAAGAGGTGATGCCAACCGGTTCTGTGGTCATCAATTTGGCCGAGCAACCGCAAGTTGAAACAGTTGTCCGGACTCTTCGCACATCTGTGGCAGTTCCAAATGCAAAGACTATCCATCCTTTGAATCTCGCAACGGATCCTGCTGCTCGGAGAACGATTACTCCGAATTCTAGAGTCGTCCATTCGGGACCTCAGAAAGATGTTCCCTTGATTTTGACGAGTACTGACGTCCCTCCTGGAAGTCCCAAAGCAAAGAAGTCAAAGATTAGCAACAAAACTTTTGGGAACATCGCCCGCTTCCCAAAAGTTGCTCGGCCAAATTGAGCGACGTCTCCATCGACAAAGACAAAGGGTTCTGTTGTAAAGCGCGGTGCAAGAAGCAATTCTTCTTCAAGACCGAACACCCCAATGACCCCCAATGGCGATGATCACCCCAATGAGCCAATGTCTCATGTCGTGAATCCTGCAGACAATCCATCCGGAGGTTAGTTTGTTAGTTAGCTTACCGTAGGTTTAGAATTTAGTGACTTAGAGTGCAACTAATTTTATGAAATAATTATGTACCGCAATGATTCTGTGCTCAGCTACATTGCTACTTGTATGTTTGATTTTATGAATTATTTTCTGACCTTGTCAAATCTTTCGAGTTGGTTCGTCGGCTGGCAGCCGACCTTGGATCTAATGTCCTGTAAATGGTCTTTCTTTAAATCGGCTGATCAGGGGATTGGTACTCCTATACTCGATGCTTTTGGTGCAGTGGAGCAAGTTGCTGCAGATCGAGAATCTCAAGCGTTTGAGCACATGGTTCAGGTGGGTTTGACACCCCTCAAAGATTATTTCCTTGTACTAGAATTGAATGGTTTGGATCTCACTCATGGCGCTGATTGTGTTACAAAGTTCCGGCCTCACACCCAAGAATTTCTCAAGTACTGTGTTGATAATTTTACTGTCGTGATTTGGAGTTCCGAAAGTCCGGCCGGAGTGGGGACTCTTCTAAACGACATGCAAGATCAGTTCAAATTCATTCTCAAGAGAATCAAACATATCTTCGATAATACCCATTGCGATGTAGCTCGGTATACTGATGATGGAAAGAAATTCTACCTCAAGAGGCTATCAACACTATTTCTTAGTTATGGGGATTTGATAGGGAAAGGAGCCAATAGCGCGAACACCCTTTTGATTGACGTGCATTCGTACTCGAACGTCAAGAATTCTCCATATAATGCCATTCATCCGATGCCCTACACTCTCACTTCAACTGAGACTGCCAAAGAGAGTGAGCAAGCTCTCTTGGTGATAACTTCCTTT
This sequence comes from Bryoerythrophyllum caledonicum, assembly GCA_963971425.1. Classification (NCBI taxonomy): domain Eukaryota; kingdom Viridiplantae; phylum Streptophyta; class Bryopsida; order Pottiales; family Pottiaceae; genus Bryoerythrophyllum; species Bryoerythrophyllum caledonicum. Next base: position 43,200,002 of record OZ020514.1, read on the forward strand.
CTGAGTGCGTTGAAGGAATTGGGTTGGTTTGTTCCCTTGTACACCTCAACTGTGGACTACCTTATTCTGGTGAAGAAGTCTGCCTTGCCCTTTCAGAGTAACAAGCCTCGTCGTCCTCGTCCGCAACTTGCGATTCCGGAATTGAGTGTTGAGCTCTCAACCAGTGTGGATATTGTCATGCCTGATGCTGCCACTGTGCCTCACGGCCACAGGGTAACCTTCCTTGTACCTAAGCCTATCGACCTTAATAGGACTCGGCTGGTAGCCGTCCCAGGGAATCTCCGATTACTACCAGAACAACCGGAGTGGGAGCAGTATATTTGGTCCTTTCCAAGCGAGAAGCGTCCAAGGTCTCCTCCAAGTAGACGTTAGGTCAATACGTTGGCTGCCAGCCGACGATGAAATTCATTCCATTTCTTTTCGTGACATTTGTCATGACTATGGAATTTTTTATAGTTCGCACAGTGATATTATCTTTGTGTGAATGTTTACCCATAATAAACATCGATTGTAATTATCTCAACTTCCTATGCACTTGATGGGACCTTAATTCATACATCGTCATCCATTCATTTCTCCAGGTTAACTCTGGAGTTGGCGACGCAAGTGAGTGGTCTTTATCGCTCCGCGCCGGACCATCTGAGAAGGTCAATAAGTACTTCCTTGTCTTATCTTTGAACGGTCTCTTGATGGCGCAAGGTGTTGGAGCCGACAGGAAATGGCATACCATCTTTCGGCCTATGCTAAAAGAGTTTCTCGAGTTCTGTGTTTCCAACTTCACTGTGGCAGTTTGGAGTGACCAATGTAGCTCTTTTCTGAAATTACAAATGTTAGCTCTTGAGGGACAGTGTGGCATTGTTAGTGAAATTAGACATCGTTTCCACAACAGTTTCTGCGACACAGCGACGACATCGTTCAACGGTCGGACTCTTTACACTCGAAGGCTTTCTATCCTGTTTCTGCATCCGTCCGGCCTGTTAGGCACTGGGGCAAATAGCTTTAACACTCTTCTACTCGACTGCTATCGTTTTTCTAGTGTCTGGAACAGTCCCCTCAATGTCATGCATCCATTGACATTCGATTTGATCTCGAAAGAGACCGTGAAGAATGTCGTTCTTCCTAGTGTCGTTCAGTTCGTTTCTGATTTGTATTCATCGGGATTGCCTGTTCCTGAGTTTGTATGAGAGAACATCGATTTGACCGGATATCCTTGTCTTTGGCCCGATGACCCAAAATGGGCTGAATATGTCGAAGCTTACCCCAGCTCGATGCGTCTCAACATATCTTCCTCTTAGGATAGAAGGGTCGGCTGGCAGCCGACGCCCTTAAATGGTCATTTTGTTAGACCTTTATTGACTTGTTGTAAATACAATTTTTTGGGTAATAAAGCTCTTTCGTTTTTTGATCACTCATTGTGATTGGTGCCTCACTGAATCCATGCATGTCTGCTTTATTGACTTCAGATGCAAAGTTCATTCCTTGAAGTCGAAGTTCCTGGGGATATTTCGCACCAACTTGCCGTCGCGACTGATGAGGGAGACATTGACTTGACGGATATCTCCCCGCGCTTCAGCAGTTTCCAATCACCATTGGGAGATTACAAAAGACTGGAGCATCAAGATGTCACTGGTGCCTCTTGTGGTCGTGGATTTCATGTCGATTCTGGCCAATGTTCACTTCAGCGTGGCGGGGACCCTGCAGTTGTTTTTGAACCTTCTGTTGTAGTTGAGATCGGGTCACTAATTCGTCTTGGGAATGTCGCTCTCGTTTCCGGCTCCACCCGCTGTCACATTGAGGAGGTGGACATGGACGATTTAGTTTCGGATGGTGCTTGTCCTGTTGGTGTCAATGTTGTCGGCTCCCAGCCGACACCATCGTCTGCTTCGATTCCCGCTGCCAACCTCAGCTTCGATGTGGTTCCAAGGAACATTCAGGTGGGTCCTTCAAGCTACTACCTCGTCCTTGAACTAAGGGGGCTTCTCTTCGCCGAAAGTTTTGATTGTCGTGGCAATGCTAAGAAGAAGAGCTTTTATCAGAAATCTAGGTTGGGCTTCGAGAGTTCCTTGCTTTCTGCTAGTCGTCCTTTTCGTTGGCCTTTTGGTCAACCGATACATTTAGAGAGATCCATCGATACATAGATCACTTGTTTGATGTTTTTCCCGACTTGCGAAAGGACACAAAAGTGTTGGGCACTTCCTACTGTGATTCCTCTACGGCCAAGAATCCCACGACTTTAGTTGCTCCGCTACTGAAAAGGTTGGCCCGATTGTTTTCTGATAGACGCTTTTTAATCGAGCCTGATGCGAATGAGCAGAACACGCTTCTCGTTGATCCCTTTCCTCTCCAGAATATCCTCAATAGCCCCTATAGTGCTATTCATCCTTCTCTATTTAAGTATAATATTCCAGAGATCTCAATTCCAGGGATGCAGCCGTATCTTTTGAGAGTGTTAATTCCCTTTCTCTCGGGACTTTTGAAGTCTGGGGTTAATGTTCAGGAGTACTGCCATTTGAATTGGGAATTCGAAACTTCTCGACTGTACCTTAGGTCGTTTCAGCATCAAAAATATAGGGAGGTCATCTATCCCCACGCCTTGGGTTTCGACGCGCCATACTGTCCCGATGAAGTGGTATCGAAGCTAGTAATTGCCTATTCGAACTGAGTATCCATTAGTTCTCAAATGGGCTTTTCGGAGTTTCTTTTCCTCTTTACTACTATTGACAATCAGAAATTGATCCTTTATTACCTTGTGATATCTTAACTTTTGCGGTCTTATGATATATTTTCTAATTCCAGTTTTTCAATGTGTATGTATTGCCTTTATCACATGTCTATTCTTCATCCCTTCTCATGGTCATGTGCGTTGTTTTGCACCGTCGGGTGGCAGCGGATGGTATAGTGTTTTCATCCATCCTTAATATTCGGCATCATGACGATTGTCTTCTTTTTTATTTTCCAGGGTCATCCTTTTATTTCAAATGCTTATATGGAACCCCTTCACTGTATCGAAAGTGTGTTGTCCTTTGTGTCAATGGGCTCCTTTGCTTTGTAAAACCACGTGTGCCAACTTCTGGAGCTTGCACTCGTGAGAATATTGTTTGCCGGCCAGGCCTGAAGAAACTTTTTGATATGTTGCTCCCTTGCTTTGACGTCGCACTTTGGTCAACGCTACCGATGGAGGACTTACAACTTGTCTTGCGGCATATTCTTCATGTTGGCGTTATGGATAGGCTGTCATTTGTCTATAGCAGACATGACTTAGCTCAGAGCATAAATTTCCCTTGGAGTTACAAAACAATGTCGATTCTTTCTAAGAGGAATCATACGCGTTATGTATGCCTGCCTCATCAAGTTCTATATGTTGCTTGAGTTAGTTTAATTGATTTCCGATGTCTCTGGTATACCTTGTAGATTGAGTCTCTAAGGTGTGCCTGCAACTGCGAGGCTTCAGAGAGTGATTGGTACAAGAACAAGGCCAAGTTGGCTTTGTCTCTATCCAAAGTGGACTTCATTACCGACGGTTATCCAGTTGACCACAGAAAGTATCCTCTCAAAGCCCCTCGTGGTAAGGGTATTGGTAAGAGGCAAGTTGAAGACGACAATGATGATGAGGAAGATGATGATGAGAATCTTTCCATGGATGTGATGAGGTCAGATCTTGCAGACGCTGAGCCATGAGACCCCGCTTCTCCTTGCGTTAGAGAAGGCGCAGATATTGATGCATTTTATTGGGATCGTTTTGAGGATCTTGCTCTGCGGCGTTGCAATGTGTTTGCAGATGGTGCTGGGCCATCCAACCTTTGCTCGTAGAGCACGGCTGATTTCTCAGATGGATATTCCGACGATGACGTTGAACCGATGACTTCTGCACCCACATCCCCCCATAAGTGCCAACGTACTCCTGTAATGCTAAACTCGCCCACGCTATCTACGTCCTTTTTCACTGCATAGGTTGATATGGCATTGAAGGTCGAGATGCTCTTAAAGAAGGTCGAGGAGTAAGAGAGGCTCAACCAAAAGGTGTCAAGCCAGCAGGAGGTGCGCCATAAAGAGCTCTTTGCAGCGCAGAGAGCCGACTTGGAGTGGAACACGCAAGCAATGATCGTGTCCATGTTCGCAAGGTTTGAGAAGATGTTGCCACCGCAATCCAAGCCGATGTAGCATATTTTAATTATAACTCCTGGATCGGCTGCACGAATGCCATCTCCAAGCCCTGCTATGATGGAGATAGTCCCGTTGCTTGGAGAGATGCCTCCCCAACAGTCTTTGTTGAGATAGGATTTGAATCCGTCTTCTCCTCGTTTTCCACCGCAAGTCAGCTTATGTTGGAGCAGAGCCCATGCTTTCTACGGCTCCATGTGTAGAGCCAGTCAATGTGATTATAGTGGATGAGACAGAAGTTGCAAATTAAGTCAACACACCGACCAGCGCTCAAGCATCTCCAGAACACTCTTCAGGTAGAATTCTCAATGAGGACTAGGATATCAAGATTTCTTGTCTTATGAATTTTATTTCCTTGAATACTTTTGTACAGTAACTTTTGTTTGTAAATGTGCATGGATGTTTATTGTCCGTATTAACCTTGGCACAATAAATTCGATATTGTTTTTGTTTCTAATCTTCTTGATCACTTCCATCTCTTAAAATGTTGTTTACGTGTTGTTCTTTTATTATAACTTTTTTCAAACTTCACTTGAGTCGAAGTAAATCTATTGCACATATGTAGTAGTATATTTGTTTGTGTTTTATATTGGTGTGTGTTCTTTCTCCTAAAGTCATTGTTACGGGTAATGCATATTCAACTCGAGTCCAGCTGAATATGCATTACTTTAGGAATATCATGTTTTCCTCCCCAAGTATGCATCCTATTGTTCAGTAGTCAAATACTTGCACAATCAGCTCAACTTGAGCTGAATGTGGATCCTATTTAATATCAATTGTGGTTGCATTTTTTGGACATGTTTGTTCATAACCCATAATCAAATTTGTTGACTTTCAGATGCCCTAAGTCTCGAATGGGATTCCATTAAAGATGATGTTGGTCCTTCAGAGTTTCCTCTTGTGGTTGGTGTGAGGCGCATTGATGCTACTTTGGCCATCAATTCACATGTATAGCTCTAGTTTTCACCACTTTATGGCAAAGATTGTATTGTCCCTTGTAGTGCTTTCTTCTTTGTATAATATTGTGTGCTCTTTTGTTATATATTGTTTAATGTTTAGTAGCATGTACCTCGACTCTTTCCCATCTGAATTCCAGGTGGTCGAGCCACTGAAGGGCGTTCATAGCGCCGTAGTCCCTATTCCTCGTTCAATCCTTAGAGTGGTCAAACCATGGTTAAACATTGTGTTTGACTTGAACGGTATATAGTGTGTATGTGAGAAATTCCGCTTGGGGTCTTCTACGCAAGCCTCCAATGCATGTTCTGTGCCACACTCGCTAGCAATTCCAGCCAAGGTCGGCCCAAGGCTAGTGTATGTTCGTCCAGGCTGCAAGGCATTTTTGGACGCTGTTTCTAAGTTTGCATTGATATCGGTGTAGAGCTCAATGAAATTGAACACCACTAGTAGCATCGTTAATTACCTCTTTCCTAAATTAGCCTCACTAAAAATCATATTTGGGCAAGAGCATTGTAAGAGAGTCATAAGTGTTGTGATCCGGAATGTACCTCAATATCTGAAGGTTAAGAACTTGGATAAGGAGGTATTTTTGAAGACGTTGTCAAGAGACCTTTTTACAAAAAAGAATGGATCATTTACGAAGGAGAATACCATCATCATACATGACAGTCCGTACAAGCACGTCCTTAATGATCCGAAGAATGTGCTTCTGGCGGATACTTGGTCCTACAAAGGGGATGGATAGAACGATACGTTCCTCCTCAATGTCTTGCTTCCGTGGCTCCAAGAGCTCCAGAGTAGTGAAGAGTTAGGGATGCAATCTTTTTGGCAAGAGAATCCCTTTGGTCGTCCGATAATTAGCTCGGATTCATACAACTTAGAATACATGGAATTAACGCACGCGATTATGATATCCAATGGGCTCACAATTTAGTAGTCTCTGGAAGCGAACACAATTGTGTTGATGTGTTATATTGTACATATCTTGTAATCAAAGTGGCAATTGCCAGTTCTTTGATATTTGTTTGTGATTTTTCGTTTGTTATCGTTGGTTTTGTGAGTTTTTGTTCTCTCTTTGCTTCCATGTTTGAAAAAGAGCCGTTCACCATTTTCTCAAGTAAACCATTGTGTTGCCTCCATGGATTCTATTTTGAAGTCTGAAGACTGTGGATATCCAATTCCACGAAAACAAAATGATTTGTACTCCCTCAGAACAGCTCATTATTTGATGAACTCTTCAATGGCACCAATTGAAGAAGATGAAGTCAATAGCCCGCCACCAAAAATTTGCATTTGAAAGGCTGCCTCCCGTTCTTTTCTTCAACCTCGTTGTATTTTGGGGTCCCCCGGTGTTGATAGGTTTTGTGGAAAAGGTGACCAAGTGCTTATTCGCGGTCGTGAGGAATCCTCGTCTCTTCCCCCTCATAGCATGGCATTTCCCCCCTTCTCTCTATTTTACCCAAGTCTTTTTTTGGCAATGTGCACATTTAGCTCGAATAGAGCTAGATATGCACAGATTGCATTTTAACTCCCTTTGTTCCTACGTCATAAGATCACGTGCTTCAAACACTTGCTGGTGTAATTCAACCACCTACAACGGTGCCATCAGAGAAGATGCCCTCAATTCCCACCACGTGTCGGCCTGTTGCAACAGTCAAAATGTTGAGAACAAACTCCAATCTCTAAGTGGGAATACGCGTTCTACTTACTGAGGTTGGTCCTATTTTGTATCATTGTTCAATATGTGTAGTATCTTTCCCTCTTAACCAACACTGTTTTGATTTTGCATGTTTCACCAACACCTAAATTGCACATAAATCTTTGAATGGATTCCACGTCATGGTATTTGTGTTTTTTGGACATGTGTGGCTTCATATTTAGCTCGGTTAATGCTAATTTTTGTGTTCTCTTTTGCTAGGTGCTTCAACCAACTATAGAGCCTCAAAGTGCTTCCCCAAAGCATGGTTTAAACCTCAACTCAAAGCATCACTGTCGCCATCACCACTCGCTTCTTGAGCCTGTTGATACTTGGAATCACTGGATGCAACTCCAACAACAACAAGAACATATACGTGCTAGTCAAATGCCATGTACTGGTTACAGCCGCAAAGTTGAACTTCAGAAGGGAAGGGATGAGCTGAGGAAATCAAATTGTGATGACGTGGAGAAGAACGAGTAGATTTAAGATCCGAGTGATATCATTGAGTTGTACAAGTGCACATTAAGCTTGGCTATATCTAAATGTGCATTGAGTAGAAATTCATATGTATGTTTTGGATCATAGTAGAAGCCTTTCCCTGCATGGAAAGGATGATGCTTGTTTTGTATATGGATTACTTCTATCATATTATGAATAAAGTCTGCAATTTAAGATATTATTTCATTTGATTCTCAAATTTGGGTGCCGTTTGCCTATACATCTTCATATTATCTTGCAAAAATGGTGTTGTACTTCCATTCTAATCATGTTTTGCTTCATCACTACGGTAACATGATTGGATTACTCAAGAGCGTGCAAGTCCTAAAACCCTGGAAATCTCCCGATATTATAAATATGATGTTACATCCAGTATCCGAGTCGTCAGATGAAGTTTCGGACCACTCGACTTTGTCATCCAAAGGTTCAACTTCCATGGTGCTCCCGAGACCTTCTTTTAGAAACTTCCGCACATACGGTATGGTGAATCCAATGACTTGCGCCATCTTGGAGTTCATTTGGATTTCCATCGTCGTCCAATCAACCGGTATGCCAAGTATCAACTCTGCGTAAACCATCCGTATTATAAAAAAATTTACCTAGTTGCGACGCACTTTCGCCTCGTCATAAATATGCTGGTACGCTTGGATGCAACAATCCTTGAAGATCTCATTGCTGCAATATCCTAGGTTGGTCCTATTTGTACGACGCATTAATGAATATCGCGAGTATGGCCACAGGTGCTCCAAATGACACCATCCAATATATTTTGCACATTGTGGAGATGTCGACGGTCTTGGAACTCTCTCCCAACCAAAAAATGCCTTGAGCTCTTCATCAATCAATACGTAAGGCGCTTCTTCTATTCTTTGCGTGCGTGATGTTTATTATATTGTCGTTTTTTGAGTAAATTGTGAGTGGTAGATGGCTCTCCAAAATCCATGGTTTGAATTCGCGTGACGAGGGAGAGGAAATACAAAGGTGTCAATAGACACCGTCAAATTCTTTTCAAAATTGCCAAACAAGTAGCCGCCAAGTGGCAGTTGCAGGTCAAAGCGCCTAGAAAGTAGGGACCAAAATAAAAAAAATCAACATGTATAGACCTAGAGGCGCACAAACACGAGGGGTTGCGCACAAACGCGCATATGACCTAGAGGCGCACAAACACGAGGGGTCTGCGCGTGTACGCGAGGAGGCTGCGCGCGTACGCAATCAGGATTGCGCGCATACGAGATGGGGCTAGTCGGACGCGTTTGAGCAAGGTCAGGCGCGGACATTTCTGTGTCAAGCACGAGCATAGTGGGGAGAACTTGATGTAAACAAAATTCAAAAATTCCATTTCCGACAAGTAGAAATGCCAATGTCAACAGCTATCAAGTTTACATGACTAGTCATTTAAATATCCAAACTAATTTGGAGTATCCATGAATTCGACATAAGTTAAAGTTGCATAAAGTGGGTAGATTGGATTTGTATGTGATAATTTTCATTTCTGTTAAGATACATTATAACAAATCTGTCACTGTTACAATTTAGTGAATTTATTTGGTTGGCTCAAATGATTTGACTGTTAACTTCGAGAAATCTATGAGCATATATTGAAAAATTGATTTACTTACCAAAAAACATAAACAATCCAATATTTTTGAAATGTTCAAGGAAAGTAGTCAAACACTATAATGTTTTAAAAACATTCTCTAGAAATGTTACAAACACAATACTAATACTTCCAGATTGGTTTTTTTTTAGAGTTAGTACCTTCCATTACCATGGAAATTGATTTGTATGACAAACTTATACTCATATTTAGATATAAGATGGATAATTTGTATGGTAGAATGCCATCACTTATTATTTTGGAAGGCCAGAGCAATTAATTACGTATAATATAATATTCAACCAAGAATAATAATGTTGTATTAATATTGGGGATTTTGATACATCACAAATAATTTATCATGCAAGTAAGTAACATGATTTTTATTGTTTAGTGTGAGTCTAATTTTTGGGTCCCATTTAATTTTAGGTTAAATTGTTGAATTTTTGGTACACTAGTTAGAAATTAGCAAGATCGGTGGTTAGAAGGGTTCAAAAACCCCAAATACTTCACCAAATTAGTGGAGGGAGGTTCGGGCTATTAGGAATAATTTGAGATGCGAGGGGAAAGAGAGACAGGGATGTAGGAAGCCTTTAGTAGTATTTTACTACTTATTTAGGTTGTTGTTCACCAAAGTTGGTGCAAAGATGTAGTAATTAATAGTGGGTGGATGACCAAATTTTAGGAGATAAAATAGAATAGTGGAAGAAAAGGATTAGAGAGGTGTTAGAGTTTGGACGAGATTATATCTCACAAAGAAAAATTAGAAGTGGCAGAGAAGAGAAGTAGAAGAAAAGAAAAAAGAAAAAAAGAAAAAATAGAAGGAAAGAAAAACAAGAAAAAATTAGAAGTAGAAGAAAAGAAAAGAAAGAATTTAGAAGTAGAGGACGAAGGAGAAAGTAGACTAAGAAGACTTGGAAGAAAATAGAGATAGAAGAAGAAGAAAGAGAAAGAAAAAAGGAGAAAAGAAAAGAAAAGAAAAAAAGATAAGGAGAAAAGGAGGAAGGAGGAGCCGGTTGATAACCGTGGCTATGGCGGTCATGGCTGGCCATGGCCAGCCATGGACATGGCCACCTTGTCCGGTTGATAATGGGTGTCTATGGGGGTTATGGACATTGGGGGTTTCAAGGACGGGTATCAACCTAAAGGAGACCGTTTGAGCAAGTTGGTGATGAAGCTCGCCACAAGGTGGCGCTTAGCCAATTTTGGCTGTAGGAATCTAGCTGTGCACATGGGCATTGGCGCGACGGTAGAGCTGGAGGAGAATCAGTGGCGGAGAGTAGAGGTTGCCAGAGTCGCAGGCAGGACGCGGCGTCGATCTTTAGAGGCAAGCGCGAGTTTTAGGGCGAAGGGAATTGCTGTCAGGAGGGAGAGTGACGCTAGGTGAACGAGGGCGCTGAGAGGACAAGAGGCGCTAGAGCCGTTGGAGAGAGTGCGCGGCGGTTTGTAAACAGACGGTGAAGATTTTGTGTCAGAGGGCTTATTTCACGTTCGTGGGGGGTCTAAGTGGAAACAGGGGGGATAGCCGCGGTGGTGGAGTGAAGGCCGCGGTGCGGAGTCTGCGCGAGGTTGTGTGTTAGGGTGCGAGGGTTTGAGAGCCGCAGCGGAGTGTGGGGAGGCGGCACGATCGGGGCTGCGGAAGAAGCGGGAGCGCGCCTGCGATTGGGGTCCGTGTTTGTGCGCATATGCGTGCGAGGAGATAGTGTTACCGATTGTGAGAGCGTGTGTGCATTTTTTTTGTGTTGTGTTGTGTTTTTTTTTTTTGATGAGTGGTGGGCTATTCCAAAAGTGGGTATGGAGAGCAGGAATGAAGAAGCGGTGTGTCTGTCTGCGCGCAAGGGAGTGCCCCTTGTATGCGCGCTTAGGTGTTGAGTGGCGGATTTGCGTGAGCTGTTGGCGATGGTGGGCGGCTGGTGAGAAGTGTGCGTCTAGGCGAGGATGGGTGCCGGCTGGAGTGGAGAGAGGTAGCGCGAGAGGCAGGGTTTGGTGGAGGAAGGTTGTGAGTGAGCCCCGGCGTATGACGAGTGCGACGGTGCGAAGAAGGGCGTGAGGCAGCGTGTGTAAAGCTGTCGGGTCTTGCTGCGTTTGGGTTCGTGCCGAGCCTGGGCCGTGGATCGCGGCGTGTCTGTGGCGCGCCGAAGGGTGAGCGTGTCAGTAGGCACGCGTTCGGGTGCGGGTGAGAGTTGAGTGCAGGTGACTGTTGGCAGAGCGGGGTTAGTGGTTGCTGGGGGTAGCAGGAGAGAGCGGCGCTAGATGGACAGAGGTGCGGAGGAGTGCGGTGTGTGTGCGTGCAGAGAGAGCGAGCGGGTGAAGAGAAACGGGAGAGGCGCTGCGGCGGAGCGGCGGTTGGTTTTGGAGTGAGTGGGCGTGTCTGGAAGTGAGCGTTCAGGCGCCTAAGCGTGCAGAGGGTGTTATTTTTTCCTAGTGTGGGTGTGTGCTTGTGAGGTTAGAGTGGTTTTTGTTGGGGCGCGGTGAGGAGGCCGCACAAGGTGGCTCGGCAAAGTTGCGCGTGGAGGGTGAGGCAAGGAACTTGATCTTGTGAGCTCAATTGCGTGGTGGAGTCTTGCGGTGCGAGATCTAGCGTGTGCAGCTGTTGTGTCTGCGGGAAGGCGCGGGGGCCCATGCGGGTGAAGGTGCGAGGGTTTGTAAGCCGCAACGGAGTGTGTGTGAGGCGCTGGAGTTGGTGTGTCTGGCGTATGTGCCGGGTGCTGGTAGTGCCGGCGTGTATCTATATAGGTGTTTTGTGTGGGGTTCGGTGCTTTTGTGTGGTGGTGACGGTGTCTGGTCTGAGCTGCGATGGAGAGCGGAGCGTCGTAACGCTGTGGTGAGCAACAATGGAGGGATGAGCACAAGTGAACTTCCGGAGAGTGGTACCGAGCAGGACGTGGATCGGGCTGTGCTGGTGATGGCGAATGGCGAGTTCGGTTGGCCACTCGCAAGCAAAGGTGTGAGGTGTGTGCGGGGGCGCTGGGTCTGCTCGCTCAGTAGCAACGGATTGGAGGTTGCAGGCTAGCTGCTGGTGTGGTGTTTTGTAGTCCTTAACTATTGTGAACTCCACGAGAGGTTGTGGTATATGGTGCAATTGTTTCTCCTTAATTTTCATTCCTAAATAATTCCCACACTTTGTAAACACTATGGTTCAATTCCAATATAATGAGATGTGTATGGGTGAGATGTATGGATTTCTCAGTGTGAGATAAGTAATTTAAAGTAAAAAGGATACCTCTATGATTAATTAATTGACATAAATCACCAAGGAGTGAAGGGTAAATCCATGGAAAAGAAAGCTAAAGAAAAAGATCAATAAAAGAAAAATCAACTGAAAGGGAAAGAAAAATATTACGAAAAGAAAAAAGGAAGTGGAAAAGATTAGAGGGTAAGTTAAGGGATTAGTGACATGGTGTAACTTTGAATTCGTACCTTGACTACCTAACGCATGTAAAGGGGATGAATTTAGGATTACCCTGACATGGTGCGTTTGCCGGGAGTTTTTCCTTGAGACACGGTTTGACCTTGTTGAGTGCATTAAGTGTTGTGATAAGTAGGTATGCCACAAAGGAGGTTGGGGTCGTAGTTGGAAGTAGTGCGGCAAATGTAATGGCTAAACCCCACTTATGGCATTAGGACTTAAGTGGAGCCTTAGATAGGAACGAATAGGGCGGCTTGAAATACTAACGAGGTGTCAGGGTCGCTAGCAATGCATGAGGTATTATTTCTTCCACCTTCTCATGTGTGTCACCTTAAAAACTATTGTGTACTCGTTTGTGTCATTTCTCTTATAGGAGGTTATATCTGGGCCTTGGGATTGGTAGTGGCATGTTGGCCGCGTTGGCAAGGTCCATATAAACCCAACCCAACTCTTAGATCAGTCCTTCACAAGAGTCTTGTATCGCATATAATTCCGGGGGTCAGTTGCACGGAAGTGCCGTCTGCACAACATGGGTATTGTGGTATTCGTTACTACCCACTAGGGTGGACGTTAAAATGAGGGAAACCCAAAGAAGAATTAGTTAAGATAATGGATGTGGAGTGATGATGTGATGCAAGGACGTTTAGAAGTTTGCACGAACTAGATCTAGCAAACCTGACCTGAGCCAAGGCGTGGAGAGTGTGGCAAAACGGTTGAATAAGGCGGTGAGTACTGAAAAGGAAATTCAGCGAAAATCAGCTTCTAGTAGTAACACTTCGGAGGAATCTATTGAGGGGGTTACCAAGAGGAGACTTGATGTGGTGTAAGTATCCGAGGGTAGTGGTAGAGCTCAAGATGGTGAGACAAGGTTAGAGGAAGTAAGGTTAGAGGACACCGAACAAGACACCTTTGAGACAATAGATATTGAAGATTGTGTAGCCATAGGAGGAACCTCAGGATTCAAGCCTACAGTAGAAGTAATTTTTAAAGAAATGGATAAGAGATATCTACCCATTGACCCCGTAGTTAGGCCACAAGGATTGCCAATAGTAGTACCCCAAGGATTGTTGGCAACCAACATCCTAGCCAATCTCTTTAGATTCTATGGTTCGAAAGACAAGGACCCTTCCTTGCATATGGAAAGGTACATCAAAACCTTGACCATTTCAACCATTACGAACAAGGGTTATTATTTGGTGTAGTTTCCCACCACCCTTCATGGAGAGGCCTACTACTGATATCGGGACGATGAAGGTCACTTTGTAAACTAGAACCAACTCCAAGTAGGGTTCCCCAACCTCTTTAGACCAGAAGTGGAGCAAAGCATAGCCCTACGAGCCTTGACGGCAGTGAAACAAGAACGAGATGAGGAGATGGCCGCTTACATTTGGAGGTTTGAGTTGGTGTGTATGAGATTCGTGGGAGGTATGCTGAATAACGATACCCTCGAGTAGTTTTTTATCGAAGGATTCTTCAACCGATCCACCATTAAGAGTGTGTTGGAGAGGAACCCAACCTCCTTAGACGAAGCTAAAACGGCGGCTGGAGCGGTGGATGTGATTGAACAAAATTACAAGAGGTTGTGGAGGAAGGAGGATGAGTCGACACCTAGATTTGTGCCCCTCTAGCCTGTGGTCCTCGAAGTGGGACCTAATCCCTCCCGGATTTCTAACCCAAGTCCTAGTAGCTCAATGCATCATGATATAGTGCCAATGGCACCCAGGCTCCCATTTCCTTATTGGCACTACTTGAACCACGACTGGAGAAGAGAGTAGAGGAACTAGAGAAGAAGCTACAAGCTCGACACAAGGGGTTCCAAGACTCAGTGATGAAACAAATTCAAGCATTATCGGAGCAAATGGCCTTCATAGTAAAAAATCAAAACCATAATGCCTCACCTCTATGCATAGAGCCAGGCAACCATAATTCTCGTGTTTGGTGCACCACTTGTGGTCAAAATGGGCACTTGGGGCCGTTTTGTGCACAAGAACCACGACGGAACCCCAATTGACAACATTACCAGCCTCCACCACGATATGGTAGGGATAGAAATTCCCAACCTCGATAAGGAGAACATCAACGGGGTTCTTACGGTTATGGAGGAAGTGGGAGACCAAAGAAGGATCTTCATGAGTTTTGTGGGAGATGGCACGAATCTGGTTAGTGTTGGTCAGAGGGACAACCATGGACATGTGGAAATTGTGGTGGTAATCACCCCACTAAGGATAGCAGACAACCTGACAAGGTAATCCAAATGCCTCCACCTGTGATAAATGCCCATCAAAATGCTCGAAAACAACATGCAAGGGCAAAGAAGGATGAATGGGGATGAGAAAAGGAGGTTGAGACCCCCAAATTTGTATTACATCTATGAAGAGTCAAGATAGAACCACCAAGCTCCTGATTGGCTACAGACTCAGCATGGATATATTCCGGTGGGTCACAATCAATAATTCTGATTGTACACAAACACAACATTTTGTAGATATCTAATTGTCAACACCAATTTTTTGTAAATATTAGAGTGCTCAGCGAGCACTTCAACTCGACTCGAGCTAAACTGCTTGACATCTGTCGACTCTGCCTTGTATCACTGTCTTATGTATTCATCAGCTGATAGTTTAAAATTGTTGAATTTTCCAGATTTAAGTTTCGGTGATGACGCAATTGCTCACCCAGTCATAGAAGAGGTCGTCCAAACTTTAGCCCCAGTCGTAGAAGAGGTCGTCCAAGCTTTGGTCCTGCTCTTAGAAGAGGTCATTTATGATTCTCTTGTCTCGGAGCCACCTTTTCTTGTCCTGGAGCTGGGCCCCAAAATGGTTGGGGGACACTTGGACCCCTTAGCAACATGCATGGTTTGTTAGGTTCGATGGGTGTCCAAGACAAATTTCTGCAAGACGATGAAGTTCTCGAGGTATTCTTCTAAAATTTCTCACACTAAACTCTCCCCATGACGCCCCCTCCCACTGTTTGCCTCTTTCGTTCTACGTTTTATTAAACCATCGTTGTTAATCAATCTGTAGTAATACTATTTATCCTCCTAGCATTTTTGAACCAGGTCTGCGAGGCATCAAAAAGTGGTGCCAGTAATCTAGAAGAAATATCTAGATTCCTATCAGGTTCCTAGGGCAAGTGGTTGAATGTTGTACTTGACCTCATAATATCTAGCATCGTATCGGACCGAACATTTTTCGAGCCGGGAGATGTTCAATAATGATCAAAAGATGTGTAGTTAGTCTCCGATTATCTGGAACGCAATTCAAGCGTCTCAGAATCTCTACTCTTAATGCCGTTGGAAACGCTTAGATCTCCATTACGCTTTAAATCACATAGATCTAAACTATATCGAATGACTGCAGCTCTATTTTGTAAAATTTGTTCGATCATTTTTTGTATATATACAAATTTTTTTCATATATATCGAGATGTTTCACTACTTTACTTGTTGTGCGGATTCGAATTCTATTGCCCATGGAATGTCCAATTGTTTTGAATGCTTAGAATTTTTATCTATTATTTTAAGGTATTTGAGCGTCACTTTGGTTGAAAATTCTACAAGATTGTGATTGTCGGGCATCCGTGGATTCTTTGCTGGATCAAAAAGAGTTTGCTATTTTCCTTCGGGGTAAAGGGTTTTGTTGCACTCTACAGCAAGTGTGCAGTTAACCATGGATTATTTGACCATGGCACTGGATGAGGGCGTGGTTGAAAGCCATGTTGCTCAAGAGCCAATTCAGGGTAGGATCGAATCCCCTTTGCTCAAGAGCCAATTCAGGGTAGGATCAACTCCCCTTTGCCACAGTGGCCACGTTCAGTTCTAGGGCCGTTGCGTCTGAATCTGGATAATTGTACTCCTACAAAACATATTATTTATGACGGTTTGAGGGATCCTGCATATCCACTCTCGCTGACGGTGCATGTTATGCTCACCTCCTAGTTATTGCACTATTGAGTTGTTTTAACCTAGACAATCTTGGTTTGATGTTGAGCTGCATTGCACTCTTGTAATTTAGCTTCATTCAAGCTTATTTTTATTTTGATGGATCGTAAATGTGCTCTGTAAATGTACCCTTCAGCATTTTAGCTCAATTCGACCGAAAGTGCACTTGGATGGATCTTAATGTTACGATTCTCATGTCTGCCGTGTAGGAGTATGTGGCCTAAAGTGTATTTATTTGAATTGTATGTGGCACATGTTGTGCAGAAACCATTTGCAAAACGTCTCTGCCCTCGCATTCTCTCAGAAAATACTGTTGGAAACAAATGGTCTCCTTCAAATCCCACTTGCCGCCACTCGCTGCCCATATTAAACATTGACGAGGTGTGTAGGCGGGATTTGCCGCGTCTTCTAGAGAGTCCATTGATGCAAGAGAATGGCACAACATGGACTCGTCAATGTCAAAGGGCTTTTTTGAAGACAATTATAGAGGCTTGTGGAGGAACTCTCTAGACAATTTAAATAGTGAATGGACGATTGTGTTTTGCCTCGCAGTAAATGAGTGTTGTGCGTGACTTTCTTTGAAGAAGTTTTAAATAAAGCTTGGATTAATGGTATATGCTTCTTTGACCGTTACCAATTTTTTTGGACATTTGCCTAATTTGGTTCCTCGATGGAATGAAATATTGTATTCTCGGTACATTGTCTTTATGCTTTGTACCTACAAATGTCTATATATATATTGGTATTTCAAAGAGCGTATGTCTTCAAAGTCATGGAAATCTCCCAATACTAGAAATATGGTATTAGTTGTCATCAGAGGATAGTGATGTGTTCACGGAGCGCTAGTTGGTGAAGATCTTCATCTCCAACCTCAATAAGTGGATGGTAAAGTTGATTAGTCTGCACCTTCATTTTTTGTATCACTTCAATGCTACCTTGGCGCAAGCGTTTGCCGAGGTGCTTAATAGAGTGTTGGCGTGAGCAAGGCCACAGATTTGGTCAAGTCGTTGTTAGAGGCTCATGAGCCCAAGAAGCTTGTTGTAGCTATTGGTCGCTTGGCGGAGGCAAAACTTGAAAAGGTTGTTCAATGTTGGGCTTGAAGAGAAGCCGGTTATACAAAAGAGGACCCGAATTGCTCCAAGAAGAAGGGAGCAAGCAGGATGAAAGCCAAGTCCAAGACAAAGGCGGCTAAGCCTATAGCCGCCTAGGGGCAACGAGAAGAGGCTTGTGACATGCTATTACTCTGGCAAGTCTGGCCATCATGATGAAAACTATTTTTTTTCTTCACCTGAAGAAGCATCTACGATCTTCAGGTGTTGGGTCGGATACGGTGAAGACTGTTCAGGACGACTTGGCAGAGTTGAAGAAGTAGATGAGCGCGATGGTCTCTTTGGAGCAAGTGATCAACACACAACCACCAATGAGGGATAAAGGCTCATCTTCAACAAAAGAATGTTATCTATTAGCATTGTTGCAAGTCGTCGAGTCAGTATTCTTTCAAAGTTTCATTAATCAGTGTTAAAGGTATTCCAAAGTAAATTGCACTGGTTCCTTTATCACACAGACTTATTGTTTTTCCTAGAATATATCATTAAAACTAAATCTACCAAATACTCCCCCACCAGTTATTCTTTCTATTCATTCGTTTACAAAAAACTAGATCCTTCCGAATCTTGATTTTCTTACAACAGAGTTTGGAAGTAAACTTCCAAATACCTCAAGATGGAGTCTTATTTATCTTTGTTCCTCCTTAGAGAGTCTTCCAGACTTTTAAAACAAGTGGTTAGAAGGCCATTGGTCCTATAAATTAAAGTGGCCAGACGCCCCACTGTTCCGTGACCTATAGTGGCTAGACAGCCACTCTTCCTACTTCTTTAATCGGTGAACAAATGTTGTTGTTGGACATATGCCCTCACATCATCTGGATGGCTATCAAGATGCAGCCCCACAAAGACAAATTCGGACCACAACGATATTCGAGAAATTATTGTCTTAGTTCTACTAAGTAAGTTTCACAAGTTCTACAGAGAGCTCTTTCTAGACATGCGCATCAAGCTTTTTTCCAATCCTGGAGGTTAGCTCCGACCTCAACCGGAATCCAGGTCCATTCGGAACCTCCGTGCCTTAGAGACTACTAGGCTCCCCTGTGCAATACGTCTCTTCCTTTCCTGGCTACTTTTGGACCCCAGAGAGTATCAAGCCTTCCTCTGAACTCAACTCCAACTCTTTGGGGCGCTCACTTGTTTTGAGTCCCAACCGGCTATCTCTAATGTAACATTTGTCGTGAAACTTATCAAGATAGAACAACAACACAATACTCACCGCAATGGATCTGTTCCTTGCTAGGGTTGCCCAGGTGACCGTCAGTCCGAAAGTATCCGTCCGTCCGGCTGTCCGTCCAATAATGGCTAGTGTCTGTCCAACAAGGGTCAACCCTGGTTTGACCATGACTAGAGGTGAATCTGTTTACCCACTTCCACGAAAGCGACTACATGGCTGACATGTCGACAATAGAGTCAAGGGGCAGACGCATATAGAGATGGGCCGAGCGCATACCGATTAAGGCCAAGTGCATATAAGGAGGGATCGGGTCTATACAGAAGAGGACCGAGCAAGTATCGTAAGGGGTCGGGCGTATACAAAAGAAGATCTGGTGCGTACCATTAAGGGCCGGGAGCATACAAGGAAGGCTCAGGCGCGTTCCGCTTAGGGCCGAGCCCGCGCGGTGCAGGGCCAGGTGCATATCTTAGGGGTTGGGTGCGTCCGACCAAGGTCGCGCGCGTAGAGGGTTGAGCGCGTTCGGGGAGGGGCGGCGCGCATTCATGGAGGGGGCTGGGCGCGCTTCTGTAGGGGCTTGGGTCGGGCGCGTGGCGTCTGGGGGCGCGCCCACACGAGTATGGGATTCAAATATCGCACGCGCTCTTGACTGCTTAATATGCATGAACTTCATACCGCAATGTCTATGAAAAATGTTAATCTTTTATTTATCACGAGATGGGCAAAATACACCGTTACATCACAATGCTAGTACATATGGAAAAATGATCAACAAATTTGCCATATGTACTATCAAAATGCTAAGCCAAAATTGTTGTATCTCATAGCGGAAGCAAGCGTCCGGAACTTCAAAGTTGAATGGTTTAGCCATTAGCTCGTCAACCACTTTGAAGACTGTCCTACATTTGATTGGATCTTGCTCCAGTAACTTGTCGATCTTCACTAGAAAAGCTGCGTGGTTGACGATTGATTTGAAGAATGTTGAATCAGATTCTTTCGCCCAAATCACTCTAGCCATCCACCCAACGGAGTACAAATCGGCGAGCTGAGTGTATTGGTGTCACCGTTGCATCACATTCAATGCCGTTTCCAAATTTTGAGGGCCGAATTTGTAAAATAATTGTGGAGCTACCCAATGTCGTCTACGGCGTTGATTGTCAAACTCCGTCTCAGTCCGGAATCCATATTTTGATGGGTCTTTGTGTGATACCCGGCTCGCAATTCCCCAACCACAAACGCCAATGAAGACGGACCCCGATTTCTCTGGAAGAAAGCAGAGAAGCATGTTTGTGGGAGCTATGTCATTGTGAATGACATTTGCCTTGTGGACTTGGGCCATGGTGCACATCAAAGCCCAAGCAAGTCTCACTCTATTCTTCCGAAAGGCTAAAATTTGTTCAATATCCTCGGCCAAAATGTATGGAGCTGAAATGATTGAGTTGCTAGAAGCCGCCGGATTTGCCTTTGAATCAACGGTTTTAAAATGGGCCCAACTACCACCATTCCACCACAATGTGTACGCCTCCATATTCTTCGTATTCACCACCCAAAACTTTATAACTCCTAGGTGTGCAACATGAGATATCATGGCCTCGTAAGACTGTTGTCTAAATTTCTCTTTTGGATGAGACACCGTTGGCATTTTGACGTGGAAAACTCCATGTATGCTGAAATGGCTCTCACACCTATGATGCAGACCTTCAATACCTTTCTGTACCCACCAATGGCGTCATATCCAGAAAGTCCGTAGACTCCGATATCTTTTGGAAGGAATTGCATGTTGTGCAACATATAAATCTCCATGGCCGACTTCATTGCTTGTTCATTCCAAGGCATGCCTCTCGTACGAGAGCTTGAAAAGCTGCTGATGGTGGTCTTCACACCTTCGAGGAACTTGCAGAGTTCCAAGTCTCAAGGCTGATGCTAGCCCCTGTGAGGTTTTTTCACCTCACAATTCAATACATGCGATGCATTACTCGTGCATTGAGTGATTACTCTCTCCATGAATGAGGCATAGTGGTATATGCCGTATGCATCCTTGTACAATTCAGAACTCTCCAGAGCGCGCTCGAATTTTGATTGGAGGTCCGCCTGTAGGCACATGATTTCTGGCTATCCCTTCTCCAAATAAATGGAATCGCACCACGTCACTTTCATACCACCAACGGTAATATTGTATTGCCACACCTTGAAGAAATGCGGTATACTCCTTTGGTGGATAATCCGCATCCTTCTCGTGCGCTGACATTTTTTGCTTCGCCCTCTTTGACGGTGCCTTCGGTTCATTAGAAGGATTGCGGCTTGACTCTGCAATGCTACTCATGGAAGCTCAAATGCATCTTGAGCATCTAAGTCAACATACGCGATGCACTTTCCAGTATCTAACAATTAGTCGTTATTGCAATAATTACAACCCTACACAAACAAGATTTTTTTTTTAAGACGCAGAACATCTGCCTTCTAATGTGTGGTGGCCCCCCTCTGAGTTCCTAACAAAGTACAAATAGTACTTGGACAAGGAGCCGCTTGAAAGGAGCCTATGTGAATTGAGATTAGAATCTATCCCATATGTAATGAAATGATAAACTATGGCCTCGCATGTAGTTACTGGAACAAGATTCAATCAAATGTCTAACAGTCTTCAACCCTCCGAAAGCGCCCGATCCCCATACGGCATGCGCCTAATCCCCATGCCGCGTGCGCGCCCGCCCGTAGGTATGAATGGCCGCGAGCGCCTAGCCCATCTCACAAAACTCCAATTGGAGATTGTGGGCTTCAACAATCTTTTTAAGGTGGCTGATTGCGTGATCTTTGATTGGGGCTCCTGAATTGCACACATTACTACGACGTATTGCATCACCTTTGTTCACGGTTTGAATTAATTAACATCGCTACCTTGGATTATTTTGAAATCCAACGTGGTAATTTTTTATTGTTTTTTTCGAGATAGAGCTTAGCATAGTTATCGGATATTTTGGTAGATTTTTTTAGAGTGTTCGACTATGGAAAGTGAGAGTGAGCCAGAAGCCCTACAGAATCCACCAATCTCCACCGCGCAGAGGAAGACGGAGAAAAACAAGGATAGGCCGAGGCACGGGAAACTCCAGAAGAAGCAGATGCACGTGTTCAACGATCCAACAAAAATTGCATTCGTACGTTGGCAAGATGAGCCATCGCCATAATCTCTCCTCACTTGCGAGGATTACATTGAGTGGTCCCACTTGTCAAAGTTCTTTCCTCCACACCGCCATTTGATAAATCGTCGCACAAACAAGGCAAATTTGAAGTATTGCACCGACGAGCAATTTTGAACTCGTGCCCTCCAAGCGCACCAATACTTATACGAGCTTGAATTCATGCCCCGCAATGACTTTCCTCTCTATCTCGCTTGCATGGTATATCCAAAGGTCAATCTCAATAAGTGAGTGGATTGGAGGATTGTGCGGAAAACTTCAAAAATGCCGAGGGTGTGGATGCATTCCGATGTGCCTAGAGAACAACATCCAAGGTTTCCGTTTACGGTACGAGGGCCACAAAAAGTGGATAGCCCAGAAGAAGTGCCTCAAAAGAATCAGAATCATCACCTGATTTGGACTCAGATGGACGTGTAAGTCGGCGTTCATCAAGTTTTGTAATGGCACGTGCTTCATGAAGAAAACGATACAACTAGAGAAGCTCCATCAAGCATCACTTGCGATGGTTCAAGGAGGTGGCCAAGAAGATTTACCAATCGTAAATCTTCTTGGCGATGATGAACCCATAGCCCGCCTTAGGGGTGTTGGAGATAAAGAATCTATCCATGTTATGGATGAAATGCCAACTATAGATGTCGTAGTCACCACTTCCAACACTTGGCATGTAGCATTGGGGTCCAAAAGTATGGTGTCAATGCTCACCAAAAGTTATTGGACACTATAGGCTTGAAGGATGAGATAATTCAACCTCTCCAAGAAGAGATTCAAAACCTCAAGCTACAATCCAATGAGAAGGGTGATAATATCACCAAGCAAGTAGTCGAGATAGAAGAGTTGCATCATTGAGTTGTTGCAAGCCAGGCTAATATTGGCAGTAATGCTCAAAGTGTGGACGACACAATTTTCGACAATCTAATTGGTAACATTACTAGCTGCTTGCTAAAGACCCTACCGAGACCACAGTGTCAATACTTCGCTAGTCGTCCGTCAGTTTTTCTACCGCCGCTGATTGTAGCAGCGCAGCCTTTTGTAGATTCCATCAGCACCGAGGATTCTTTGTCGTTTTCCCCTCCCAATCCAAGCACGGAACTAGTTCACCTTCGTTGTAAAAACGAAATCCTTTAAAAAAGGATTAGATCAGTGGGCAAGCAGTACTATCAATGGAAGGTGGCATGCATCTTGAATGTTGACCGTGAAGGGCAAATGGCAATAGAGGTCCAAAAGATTGACAACGAATATCTTACGGCAAACACGCTCCGTGACTTTGGACTCACATCTTGGGCACACATTGATGAGATGTTTCAAGTGAATTTCCAGTGCAAGATGGTGGATCTCTTGACTGGGCAAAGTTGGCGTGGGACCACGTAGAGGCTATGTCTTTTTATGCCCTTCGACGAAGCAGAAATGTGGAAGCACGCAAGTTATGGCCAAGACCAGCAAGCTTCACTCAAAACATAGATGATTGCTCGGTTTGTTGGAATCCTTTCAGACCTAAAGGTGCATATGCTCTTGGCACATGCTTGTGTTTATACCATCCAATGTGCCTCCTAGGTGGTCTCTTGACACTTAGATTTTGCGCAAAATGTAGAGCACTATATCATGAGCGCTTGTATAATTTGTTTGACCTGACCACCTACAAGCCACCAAGTTGGGAGTTGAACCTGAAGACTGCACCTCAGGAAACCTATGCTCAACAGTGGGAAGAAGATTTGGTGTGGAGTTGGCGTGCAGGGTGCCACCAACTACACAAGTCCAGTGTAAGCTTGCAATTTGGTTGAGAAAATGACCATGAAGAAATTGTATGAGTGGCCAAAAAGCTCATATTGGAAACCACCGCGGCGGATATTGGTAAACGAAACTTCTTCTACCAAGTCATGCACGGACATTGGGATGCTAGACACAAGCTATTCCAATTCGGGCAACATCCAGTTGGGAAACTGTGGAATCACCAGGGACATGTGGTGTCGAAATTGGGAGAGGGCACTGATCTTGACCTTTGCAATGCGTTGCAATGGGAAGAATCGCAGTGGAAGGAAATTTGGAAGGAGGAAGCTATTGACTTCCTTCTTGAGGAATATAGTCCGGCAACTATGAAGACTCTCAAATCACTTCGAAACTCCAACATGTTACGTGCTCCGATAAACTCGGATGGGCCTCACCAGAGGACACGAGCGGCTCGTAAATTGCTTGATGATGGGGCTGGAGCAAGTGGTGAATCAAGTGCAGCTGATGTGTGATGAAGTAGAGCATAGGCAAATAGAATGCAAGATGAAGGCGTAGCATTTGAAAACACTTTGAATGTTGCGGCATTAACAAAGCGCATATACGGATATATTTAAAGCATTGTCCCATTTGTGGCAGCTCACTTTGAAACACTGAAATGACTTTGTAACATTTAACTCCCTCAAGTTGAAAGAACTGAACTTTACATGGCCGCTGATCGAGCGTGCTCGGCCCCAAAGCACACGAGTTTGGCCACTGTTTGCGTGCGCCCGACCCCAAAGCGCACGCGCCCGGCCGCTGTTCGCACCCGCCCGACGACTATTCGCGCACGCCCAGCTCCTGTTCGCACGCGCTCGGCTACGATCTTCGTACGCGCCCAGGCATTATTGGTATGCGCCCGGCCTACAAAGGGGCAAGCGCGCTTCAATTTGGGTTTGGAAATCGAACCATGATGGGCCCACTTCCCAAGCGCTTTGGCCTGCAACTGCCACGTGGCGGCTGCTTGCTTGGCACTATTCGGAAGTGTTTTACGGTGTCTATTGACACCCTTTTACCCTCGGCACCTCTTCACCCTAGTTTCAAGTATGGATTCAAGTGGCCCTTTTGAGATTTGGGATTTCGAGAAGAGAATGAAGAAACGACAGCGAGATGCGGGACGAGTGTGCAACCACAAGCAGAAGAAACGCCTTCACATATTCATGAATGATAAGCTGAAAGCATTTCGAGGCTGGGAAGATGAACCAAGTCCGTGGACACTTACACAATGTGCAAAGTACATTGCCTGGTGTCATTTGGGATGAATGTGGCCGCATTTGCGGTATTTGCAACATCGGCGGTACGACAAGGGTAATTTAAATTATTGCACCAATGAAGTATTCAAAGAGCGGTGCATCCAAGCGTACCTGCACATCTACAACACGGCAAAGGTTCACCGGATCAAAGTGAATCTATCCATTTTGCATATGGTGTATGCAGAAATTATACTCGGAGTAGTAGTCGATTGGAGGACGATGGAAATACAACCAAACTCCAAGATGACACCAGTATCCACAGCGACACTACCAATAGAGCGCAAGTTTCCGGGCGAAGCTCTAGAAAAAAGGCAAAGAAGGTTGAAGTTCCAAACGAGGAAGTTGTGTGGTCTGGCACTTCCAGTAGTGACTCGGACACTGGATGCGACTCATATTTTTGCAAGGAGATTGAAGGCTTTATTAAATGCCACTGGATTGATTCTGCACTCCAAGAAACACCGACAATTGGAGAAGATTCCGGCAAGGAAGAAGATACGATTGAGATGGACATAGTTGCATACGAGAACATCAATGAAAATCTAGAGTCTTCGGATGATGTTCCAATTGGCCGCGAGGTTCATCTTGAACTTCTTGCTAAATATGAGCAGAGTTTATAGAAAAACAAGAATCTAGTGGAAGAAGCTAGCCACAACAAAGAAAAACTTCAAAAATTATGCGCACTACTCCAAGAAAAGGTCGATCAAATCCAGGAATACGCAAAGTTGGTGTTTACTTTAGAGTCGTAGAATTTGATAGCAATGGAAGTAGTGCCATGAATGATAAATGGGCAATTTTGTAACATTTTGAAATCAGAGACCTTGTGAATTTTGTAAATTGCACTTCATTTGTAAATGGCTTGAGTTCAAAACAATGTTGTTTATCTCTGATGTTAATCAAGTTTGTATGGTTCAACATGTTTTTGAATTTGTACAATGTAATAAAGTGGATCTTCTCTAAGCTCTTGTACACCTTTAAATTAAATATTTGATGACCGTAATATGATCTTCCATAATCGTACAACTTTATGCACTCTAATCAATAAATTAAATTCACTTTTGTCTAATATTTGAAAACCCACTACACTAGTCTGTAGAATCATCGAGAATTTATATCACATTGTCTTGAAGAATAAAACTTAAACTTTAGTCTCAAACATGTAAATCATAAGACTAAACAATAAAAATCATGTTACTTACTTGCTTAATAAATGATTTGTGACGTAACAAATTCCCGAATATTAATGCAACATTATTATTCTTGGTTGAATATTATATTATATGTAACTAATTGCGATGGCCTTCCAAATGATAAGTGATGGCATTCTACCATACACATCTCCATCTTATATCTTAATATGAGTATAAGTTTGCCATACAAATCATTTCCCATGCTAATTGAAGATACTAACTCTCCCCAAAAATCATTAAGTAAACATGAGTATTGTGTTAATAACATTTTTAGAAGATGTTTTTAAAACATTATAGTGTTTGACTAATTTCCTTGAACATTTCAAAAATATTGGATTGTTTATGATTTTTTTTACGTAAATCAATTTTTTTGTATACGCTCATAGATTTCTGGAAGATAGAAGTCAAATCATTTGAGTCAACCAAAAAAATTCATTAAATTGTAATAGTGCCAAATTTGTTGTAATATATCGTAACAGATATAAAAATTGCCATATACAAACCGAATCTACCCACTTTATATAATTTTTACTTTTATAGAATTCATGGATATTGCAAATTAGTTTCGATGTTTAGATGACCCATCATGTAAACTTGATTGAACTTGACATTGGCATTTCTACATGTCAGAAATGAAAATTTTGAAATTAACTTATCCTACGTGGAGGTCTACTTCGTACATAATTAATTCAAAATGGCCGGTGTCCAAATTTCTTGGAAAATGTATACATTTTGTCTTAGGTGATACCCATGTGATGCCAAGGTCATACTCATATAGTATCTATGTGATACTTGTGTAATATCTAGGTGATACCCATTAAGTCCGAACCACGGTGCGAGGAAAAAATGATTAATTCAACACAAGGTTGTTGAACTAGACCATGGGGTATGGTATGTCAAGTTCTCTTCACTAGGTAGGTGCTTGATCGAGAAATGTGCGCACCCGACCCTCCTCGAACGCGCACAACCAGCCCCGTCTCGTATGCGCGCAGCCCTATCGCGATTGCACGCAGCCCCCTCGCGTACACGTGCGGCTAGATTGTGTACGCGCGCAGCCCCCTCGTGTACGCACGCCTCTCGGTCGTTGGTATACGCCCTCGTGTACGCCCGCCATAGGTCACTAGTTTCCTATATATATTGGATTTCCAAGTTTTGGGCCCCACTTCCTAGGCGGTTTGGCCTCCAACTGCCACGTGGCGGCTGCTTGCTTGGCACTTTTGGAAAGCTTTTTACGATGACTATTGACACCTTTGTATTTCTCCACCTTTGTATTTCTCCACCTCATCATGCCAATTTGAACCATGGATTCTAGAGAGCCATCTACCACTCGCAGTTCACTCAAAAAACGACATCGTGATAAACATCACGCACGCAAAAAACAAAGAAGCGCCTTCACGTGTTGATTGATGAAGAGTTGAAGGCATTTTCTGGTTGGGAGGCACTTCCAAATCCGTGGACATTTGCACAATGTGCAAAATATATTGGATGGTGTCATTTGGGGCACATGTGGCCATACTCGCAATGTTCACTAATTTGGCGTACAAATAGGGCCAACTTAGAGTACTGCACCAATGAGATCTTCAAGGAGCATTGCATCCAAGCGTACCAACATATTTAGGACAAGGCGAAAGTGCGCCACAACTCGGTAAATTTTTCAATTTTACGGATGGTTTACGCGGAGGTGTTACTTGGCGTACCGGTTGATTGGAGGACAATGGAAATCCAAACGAAGTCCAAGATGGTGCGAGTCATTGGATTAACAATACCATTTGTGCAGAAGTTTCCGAGAGAAGGTCTTGGGAGAATCATGGAAGTTGAACCTTTGGATTGAAAAATTGAGTGGTTGGAAACTTCATATGACGACTCGGATACTGGATAACATCTGACCGTGCGTAGGCAACAAGAATTTTCCTTCAAATCAGGCTTGAACAAAGAGCCGTCGATTTCACAAGAAGAAGGGGATGCCACGGAGACGGATGCGGTACTTGAGGAGGAGTGGATAATATAAAAAGTTACAGAGGGTGACTGGGTGAGTCGTGACGATTATCTTGTCGAGTTTTGAATCGACTAGAGCAAAGCTTGAAGATAATTAAGGATCTAGGAGAAGAAGTTGATGATAAGGAAAATGAAGTTGCTGAATGCCATGAATAAATTCAAGACTTGAAGGAGCAAATTCGGGAGAGAGACCCTCTTCTTTCATTTTTGACTTGCTATAGTGGAGTTTAGAACTACAATAGTGCTAGAAACGTACATAGAGCAATGTTGAAACGTTTTGGAACAAAAGCTTTCGGCAATTTTGTAACTGCCATTGAATATTGAGTGAAATTTTGTATATTCAGAAAACCTTGTATATTGAGTGGCATCATGTTTATTTAGTGGAATTTTATGAGATTTTTTATATATCATAATGTTTACTGTTGCAATGTTTCAATATATCCACAAATTAGTGAATACCTTGAAGTATATTGAAAAGAAACTAAACGGCGTGCACCCGACCCTTAGAGTACGCACCTGACTGCACAATGTGCGCACCCAACAAGAGAAAAAAGCGCCCGGCCCGAGATCGTGCGCGCCGGTCCACACATTGAAAGCGCCACGCTCCATAGCGTGCGCGCCCGACCAGAGAAAAGACGCGCTTGACTCCTAAGCATGCGTGCCCGGCCACATAGGATTCGCATACGGCCCCACATTGTGCGCTTCGGCCCCACAACGTATGCGCACGCCGCCACATTGTGCGCGCCCAGCCACATAGAGTACGCACATGGCCTCACATTGTGCGCCCCCAGCCCCACAATGTGCGTGCCTCGTCAGATAGAGTACGCGCGCGGCCCCTCGTGTGTGTTCCCAGCCCTAGATGCTCCTGCGCCAACACTATATAAGAACCATATGCGATGTGCTTGACTCACCTCACATCCTAGGCTTCCTGTCCTGGAACTCCTTATTGGGCTCCTTGTATGAATCTACAAGTTTGTGAGTGACCTTTGGGTCCACATTTTCTATTAGCACACAATTCCCTATTACTTTCGGTGAATTTACTTCGGCACAATATTTTACCGATTTTATTGTGATGTCGTCCCAACAAAAGGCTCAAACAAAGGAGTGGGCTCCATGGTTCACATTTAACAAA
Source organism: Bryoerythrophyllum caledonicum (assembly GCA_963971425.1). Lineage (NCBI taxonomy): Eukaryota > Viridiplantae > Streptophyta > Bryopsida > Pottiales > Pottiaceae > Bryoerythrophyllum > Bryoerythrophyllum caledonicum. Next base: position 43,229,062 of record OZ020514.1, read on the forward strand.
AAGGATCAAGAGACATGTGTTTGGTGCAATTACACATTTGCATAGAAACATGGGAGGTGCATGTCACACTATGGGTATCTACAATGAACGAAGACTTTGTGCACTAAGGCCCCAGCAGCTAATAAGGCCCGTAATAAAAGATGCATGAATATTATTCCTACTAGGATGACCGAGGCGGAGATCTTTGGCCTTCCTAGCACACAAGCAATGTTCCACTTAACCTTGTTCGAGACAATCGATCCAACAAGGTAGTTTCTTGGAAACTCAAAATGAGGAGAACACACAATCTACATATCCTCTAAGCTAAGCAGCATCATCGACACCAAGATCTGTACGAGAACGGAGCTTCCCAGAAAAACGAAAAGAGTTGGACAAGTTATTGGCACTATTTTTAAGAAGAAAACGTTGCATTCAACGTGGTTAGACATCCAACCTTCATCAAGGCTACACTCGCAACGTCGAAGGTGGATTTTGATTTTGCACCGCCATCGTACAATGCCATGAGGATGACATACATTGAGCCTCTAAAAAAAATAAAAGACATTGTCGACAAGAAGACCGGCGTAGATATTGCCAAGTGTGGCGCAACAATATGCTCGGACGGGTGGGACAATGTTACGTGTTGCCGTCTCATGAATATCATGCTCGTATGTCTGATGGGTGATATCTTCTTGGAATCTATAGACACAACCGGTATGAAGAAATCTACGGCATATATAGGGGACCAATTGAAAAGTTTTTCCGTGAGGTTGGACCATTGAATGTGGTCCAAGTGTGCACCGATAATGCTTCAAACATGTTGGGGGCAATGAAGAAGGTCAACGAGGAGTACCCGCATATATATACTCAAGGGTTTTGTGCACATATTTTGGACCTCCATCTCGAGGACTGGGGGAAGGAAGACATATTTGCAGACCTCGTGCAGAAGGCAAAACAGATTGCATTGTATATCCGGAACCACCATGTGCCCATGGCTCTTTTTCGTCGATTTTTGCCAAAATTGTCTCTGTTGTGGCCAACAACAAGGTTTGCATGAAATTACATAATGATCCATTGACTCTTGGAAGTGAAGAATGCCCTGGAGATGGTTGTGATAGACCCAACATGGATAACCTATGTATCTTCTCTTTTCGATAGGCAGAACGGGCACCGTGCCCATGCAAAGGCATGGCAGGTACGGGCCACTATTCTAGACGAGACTTTCTGGCATCGGTGCACTAACTTTGATTTTGTAGTGGCACCACTACTAAAGGCAATGCGGACTTTTGATAGTGACACTCCGGCAATGGGAATTGCTTGGATAACCATGAACAAGCTAAAGAAGCACCTGTTCAAGTTGCACAATAAGCCGTTCAACATGCCAGCCGAAATTGCAACTCGCCTGGAAGGATCATTCCTTGCCCGTTGAGAGATGATGACAACAAATCTTCATTATGCAGGGGCTTTATTGAATCTTTATCTAGCCAATAACTTGCAAATTCAAAACGATGGTGAGGCCAAAATGGCCCTAAACAGGGTTGTTATGAAGCTCTGTGCTCCACTCGGAGTGTCTTTTGGGGGAGTAATGATTGAAATTGCGGAGTATGAAGAATAGCGAGGCCCATATTCACCATAAGTAGCTGGAGAGATTGAAAACAACAATTTGTTGCCTCACCAATGGTGTAACCGCATGGGCGGGCAATCATTGCCTATCATTGCGAGGCATACACTAGCACAGACCTGCTCGGCCTCTTCATGTGAGCGTAATTGGAGCATGTATTCGTTCGTGCATAGTGAGAGCCGAAATCGCTTAGGAGTGAAAGATTTGGTTTACATCTACACGAATAGTCGATTGCTCCGAGAACGAGCTCGTCCGGATCCAGTTCGATAATATGAGGAGAATGTGCATTCGAAGGAGTGTGATCTAAATGGGGGACTTCCTTTAAACATAGAGGATGAGGGCTTGGAGTCGGATGATGGGGATTATAATTGGATGGGTGGCGATTGGGAAGACCTTCTCGGTGACAACAACCCTGTATCTGATCATAGCCCACCTAGGGACAACTGTGCAAACAACGAGCACGGTGGAGATGCACTACATGACCATTTTTACAACGTCCACGGCGACCCAGTGGATCCTTTTGCGTTTGATGATGTCAACGTAGAAGAAATCCATAATATAGTAGAATTATCAAGTGAAGATCGTGACGAAGAAGCTAGGGCAGAGGAAGATGGATCGGCATTGGGGGGCAATTTTGATGGAGATGACAACATTTCGGAGAATCGGTCTCCTGACTCAAACGGCTTTAGCGCCTCAGGCTCTTCTACTAACGATGGCCCTGACCTCGACGGTCATGGCATTGGCATTGTAGCGCACAATGCATTTCCTCACGATGGAAATAAAATGAGCAGTGGTGGAAAAAATAATGAATTACATGAGCCAATGGCCACCACGGGATCCATTGAAGTTGTGAGGAGCACTCAAGTTTTGCCTCAAGCAATAGAACCGGACTCAGAGGAAGACATGCCACTCCAACATTTGTTTCGGCAACCACGTGCTCAAAATACCACACCGATCGGAAGAACTCTTTTACGTGTAAAGAAAAAGACCTCTTCAACCATAGTTTGGCCATCCGTTCACCGTAGCGCACTTGGCCTAAGTGGTGGTGTGAAGCGCACGATACCAATCCCACAACTTCCCTTCGGGATGGTTGGGCCGTCCACTATGAGCACCCATTTAGGAACACGGAGGGGTGAGAACAATGGTACTTTCCTCTTATTTGCGGGACCTTGGCGAAGCAAAACCTCGGAAAGAGTCATTGGGGTCAGAGGCAATCGCTCTAACAAGTTGTAAATTTGATTTAGGGTTTGTAATTTTTTTACATGCAACTGTGTGCCAAAAAGTGTTGTCCGTCATGTCCGTCATGTCCGTCCGTCCATCCGTTGTCTTTGGGCGCTTGTCCATCTATGTAAACAACACCGTTCCTAGCAAAAGCTCCTCGATACCTCAATGATATCAAGAACAATAACATATATAAGGAAATCACAAGCTTCAGCGAGGAAATCAAAATGATGAGATTCCTAAAATTCATGCATAAAGTACAAGCTAAGTTCCTAATTTTAGTCCTATCTTATCCGCGAGAAATCCAGAAAGTCTAATATCGATAGCCTAAAGGTCTGAGAACTCCACTTTCGGAAGTTTGATAATTCCTAGGACTCTTATCCTGAAGTATCAATAATCCCAAGGAAAGTCGATGTTTCCAAGGAAAGCCGATGATTCTTGGGAAAGATCCAAAATTTTTGTATTAGAGATCCGGACTCACCGTCTTCGGATTTTTAGGTATTAACAAAAGTTTCTTAGTCCTTTGATTAGTAGTCGGGTGCAAATATGAGCCCCATCGTTGTTCGCTACTAAGTCCAAGTGACCAAGAATTCCTAAGACCAATTCTACTCTGACTATGGTGTCTTCTAAAACCGCTATTTCTAGTGCTCCTACTCTAGGGGACTCGTCCAATAACTCCTTCTCAGTGTCCATCTCATCTAGAGTCAGTTTCGAGTCCTTGGCCTTTGATCCGGAAGTTGGTGCCCGAGGTTCTTCTGTTGGTGGCACCACCTTCATTGCCGGTCTATCATAGTTGCGTCTGAGGTCCATTCGGCCGCCAGACGGAGTCGGGCTCATGATGACTGATGTCCAAATTTCGGATTAGTACTTTAATATTACCTTTTAAGGATTCCGGTTTGGACCTAGAGTTCTTATCCACTAATTCTATTAGCTTATGCTATTCTAGACTCTCTTGTCTACTAAGTTTGTATAAATTTCTATTTTTACCGAATATTATGGCTATTTCCGGAACTTTGTGGGAACGGACTTGCACAAGTGCTTTGGATGAGGTGATGGCACTTCAGCTTACACTACCGCACATGTGGTAGCACCTTCTTGCCCTGTGTTGGGTAGTAGGGGCCTTCCACTCCACGCGAATTTGCTAGACTACATTGGTCAGTCTCGGCTACTTCTTTCTTTCAGCATCGCGGATGCGGCCACTTCTATTGCACGTCCTACTCCAACCCCGGTCCCATTAATTTCATCCACTCATAAAGATGTTGCACACACCTTCGCGTATAAAGTGTTGTAGTTGCCGGTGTTTGCTGATGTAGACTTTGTGACACCGAATTTTCAACCATCCGATGTCTTCTACGTGGCGAGTAGTATGATGGAGGGCAAGGGCCCATGCTATTGTTAGAGGTGTCACAAGCAGGGACGGTTCCACCCACGGAAGAGGATTAGGTGGCAATGCGGGCCAAGTTGGCGGAAGAGGCTATTTCCGCTTTTCAGGCCAATGTCACTTCCACACCAATGGATCAGCCCTTCGAGGATTAGTCATTGATATTTGGAGTGGCTTATTTATGAGATGAGGGGGCCCGGTTTGCACGGGAGCTACGTAGTGTGCATCAAGTAGAGATATGTTTGGTGAATGATGACAAAGTCATGGTGGTTGGCCTACGGACGGCAATTCCATTGAGCTACCCCCCTTTGTGCAATGTTAGACTCGGGAGCTCATCTAGTCATGATTGGCAAGCAGCTAGCCAAGGATTTTGATCTAGGTGCTTCGGGCCTCGAGCCTTATCCGTTTACGATTGTTACATTGGTGGGGGCATGGAAAAGGCCATGGGCTACACTTGACATCCATTGTGGTTGATGCTCACTTTGAGATTTGGTCCATTGTTCTCCCACGTATTTGTCAGAACCTGGTTTTGCAAAAACTGCTAATCTAGTATAGTTTCCATGCTAAAACGATGTTTTTTTTCAAAAATAATAAGACATCCTTATTGTGTAGGTAGTTTTATAAAAACTACCAAAACGCCTTGTTAACCAAAATCGTAAATCGTAAAATTGTTAAAAATAATTAAAATATCAGGAACTGAAACCGGGTCCTAACGGATGGAATTGGAACTGAAACCGGATATAGCGGTCATTACCAAAATTGGATCAAGGTAATGATTACTGGATGACCAATAAATGGTTAGCTCAGAAAAATCTCCTCTCATCTTTTTTAGAGCAAGTTTATGTGGGTTAGTGGTGAAGAAACCAAGGAGTACAGATCAGGGACTGGGCGTGAGGAATCTGCGGATAAGGTTTCAACCGGATTTGGATTGGTGTTAGGGTTGGGTTTTAGAGTTTCAAGTGTGAATGAGGATTTTGTTGCAGAGTTTGGGGGAGTGTTTCCATTCGAAGGTGCAGCTATAGGCGAGGCGTTGAGCAGCAAGGCAATTGTGGAGGTTGTTGTCAACCTCAAGACGGTGATTACGGTGGTGCTTGAATCTAAGAAGGACCGGAAAGCGCTAGATGCGGATCTAAAGAAAATGAATTGCATGGAGTTGAAAGAGCAGCCATGGAGTTTCCGCGACAACGTCATGGTGCGGGAGCTGATGGTAGGACGATCAAACAAATGTGACCACATCCTACAAGTGGATCAAGAGAAGTGGACGATGGAGGTCTGCAGTGCCATTTGCGGATTCTTCACAAACAAAGAAGGTATTTGTTCACGTTATGAGTCATTCATAGAAGGGAAATTCACACGGAAAGTTGTTCCCAAGGATGGGCTCACCGTGGCGGATTGTAAGGATCCGGGAGTGAAGAGAGTGATGGAGTTTATACTTCTAATCTTGTATCCGGATCTCTCCATTAAGACGACCACTACATTAGCAAACACCATCTTTGAATCCTATACGGATGAGCGGCTTATAGCATGGGGAGAGATAGTTGGGGAATTAGAGGAGAAGTTACTTACCGGATTAGGAAAGGTGCGACCTACCCCAAACTCTCCTTTTTTGTATCACCTCTACCACCATTAGAACATGTTGCGCGATAACAAAGGGACCACCTACAAGACTGCTTTTGACAAGCCATGACTGAATTCAAGAGCCAAATCCGGCATCGGATTCTTCCAAAGAAGATGTGAGACCCACGTCGACTAGCGCAAGGAAGAGGAGGAAGCAGTCGGAGCGTTCCAACACTTTATCTCCAACCTAAAAGAAGATCCGTTTGACATCATTGTCATGGGATATGAGAGGGCGAGAGAGAATGATGAGCACATGGAGGCCGGAGCACATGGAGGCCGGACTGTAAACCCTAATTAAGCCTAAAATTGTCAAAAGCGGATCCGGAGTAGTTACCGGAATTCTGGGGCAGTTAGTTATCCGCAACCGTCAGCCGGAAAGGTCACCATCAGCTGTCATCATGATTCCGTACTAATGGCCGGACTACTTTAGGCTGGGGTTCGGGGGAAAACTCTTTCTTCTCCATTTCTTCCTCGCGTGCTCGGGTTCCGCATTAGGGTTTTCTCCTTCTCTCTCTCTCTCTTACGGTTTTCTTACTGCTGGACGTTAGGGTTTGAAGCTTAGACGGTTAGAACGGACGGGCGTCCGTTAGGGAGAGCTTTTGTGAGGTCAATGAGTGTAGGGACTACCTTGAGAGACTGTGAGGTGATAGGAATTCCCATGAAGACTGTTCCGATGGCCAAGAAGAAGAGGACGGATAGGGATGGGCACGGCCGAAGAGACGAAGAATTGGCAGTTGCACTCCCACCCTTAACCCGTGTTCGTCCGGAAATCTCAGAAGACCCGGACTAACTCAGCATGCTGAAGAATAGCCTGAAGTATATGGGCTGTGAGGGTTTGCTCGAAGTCCCCTGGGGCATGCGGGACGAGGTATACGTCCGGGAACTCATAGGCACCCCACACGAGAAGTACGAGGGGTTGATGAGAGCCCATTCGGAAAATTGGGGAGTCTCGGAATGGTCCCAGGCGTACGATTTCCGGGGCGGCCGAACCAAGGTGGTGGAACAGCGGGACAAGTTCTTGACGGACGAATTAGCGAGCTCGGCGAACCCGAACAACCGCTACAACATGCAGGACCTTCGGCACCTGCACGCCCAACTCGTGCTGGGGTTTCTAAACCCTATCTTCCATCCGGAAAAGCCAAAACGAGTGGTGGCGAAATGGGCCTGCACCTTCCTTGGAGCGCTTCGGGGAAAGATTGTCATCGATTAGGGAACGTTGATGACCGAGATGATCAACTGTCTCGTGGCCAATCTCCAGAAGGTGAAGAAATCGGCAACACCTCTGGCCTCGTATGTGGTGTACCTCTACTGTCACCACCAACAGCTGACTCCGACGGAGGTCAGGCAGTACGACGAAGTTCTTAACTTCCAGAAGTATGGAGGGGACGAGTTGGAGGAGGAAGAATCCGGAGGGAAAGAGCCTCTGCCGGAAGCAACCACCACAGGCACTCCGGAAGGCCGGTGGGCTCCGAAGAGACCTCGGGGGAAGGAAGCCAAGATGGAGAGTCCGGGCATCCGCAGCTCCTCCGCTTCGTCCGGAGAAGATGAGTCCGGACCCTCGGCGGAGACCAGCCGGAAGAGAAGGAAGGTCAACAAGGACGATTCCAAGGGAGAGCTCAAACTAATGAATGAGCTCACCCGGAATATTGGCTGGAGAGTTGGGCCCCTTAAGGAGACCAACTACATCATCACCACCAGCGTGGAGCAAATGTTCCGGAGTGTGGACGTCGACCGGCTGGAGGACGCCATCAACAGGGTGGAGAAACTCCGGAACCGGGAGACGGATGCGAAGGCGCTGCATACACAAATCTCCACCATGTACAAGGCCTGTATGGAGATGGAGAGGAAAATGAAGCATTACCTCGCCGAAGCAGCCCTGGCGGTGACGGCCCGGAAGCTGGTCGAGGCGAAGGCCCTTGCTTCCGCAGCGACTCTAACGGAGGTCCGGGCGGCCCTGCAATTCCCTGTCGGCGTGATCAACCGGAGCCGGCTCTTCACCAAACTGGTAGAGAAAAAGGAGAAGGTCACCAGGGCCAACATCATCCGGTTTCTCCTAGACCAAGCGGAGAAGATGGGTCGGACCTGGGAGCAAATGAAGATGTTGGTCAACAACGTCACCGTGGAGCTCCCGGAAGACCCAACAGCACCCGGGCCGGACAGCACCACGACACCAACACGTACCGCAGCCCCTCCGGAACCTCCAACCAAGTCAACACTAGCTCCGGGCACCTCGGCAAATTCGGAGTCTCTCGATACTCCGTCACCTCGGACGCCAACAGAAGGTATCTTGCCTCCAAATCCGAGTACAAGTGAGATCTTGAAGACCCATCCGGATCTTTTGTCGCCACCCAACATGCGCCTGCCAGACCCTCCGGCGGAGGATGATCCACCGGCACAACCCAAGTCTATGTCTCGGAGGTTGGCGCTCGGGCCGAGGAACCCATCCGGAAGCTACAGAGACTTGGTCCAGGAGACCAGGTGAGCTTCCCCGACGGAAACGCCAGCACCTCCGATCCTGGAAGGATCACCGGAACAGCCCCCTCTGCCGCCGGACGTCAGAACTCCGGTGGTTGTTGTCCTTCCAACAGCCAGATTGTCGACCCGAAAGACCAACCTTTCGTTTGCAACGTCAATGAAGGCGAAGGGCAAGTCGCGCGTTCTGGTGGAGATCTCCCCCTCCCGCCGGAGTGGGAGAAATCGGGGCCTAGGTGCTCCAACTTAGGTTAGTTAGGCTTTGGATTTCCTTTTCTTATTTCTTGGGGTTAGATTCCGGATCAGCAGCGATTAACGATGGGGCCCCAAGTGCACCTGGCTGCTGACGAAATCGACTACCGATTTTTGTAGTTAGAATAGGAATTCCAGAGACGGAACTGTTTCGTGATTTGTGGATCCGAGATCCGATCTGGAACTTTTCCGGATTTCTCGGATCTTTTAGATAAGATCTAGCAGGTTTTTTGTAGATGACTAGAAGGAAGGCTAAGTTTAGAAGGACTTAGTTAGTACTTAATAGTGAGGTTTTGGCAAAAACCTTTCATCTTGTTCTTCTCACTTGGAAATATACGTTACCTATTTGCACTAGATTTGCTACCTTGTGTTTTGATGTGACAGGTGGAACTTGTGAGCAACGGATCCATTCTTGAGGGTGTGGTTGTATGAGTGATTCTTCCGGAATAGTGTAACTTAGTTGTTTTGCCGGAGGGGGAAGCTATCTAGATCGGTGTCGGGAGATCGCCTTGGAGAACTGGAGAGAGCTATTGCAGAGGTGTTCCTGGTAGTCTCAAGGGTCCGGAAGAATCCAGGAGGGGGAGAGATGAACTGCAGAGGTGTTCCTGGTAATCTCTAGTATACGGAAGAATCCGTGTTAAACTGGATTCCGGTTAATACTGGAATTCTCCCCGAAGATAGGAAAAAAGCCTGACACCAATATCTAGATGGAATATCCATAGTGAATAGTGAGCCTCTGTTCCGGAGAATTGCAACCGTATCCAATGGAATGTCGTTGTAGTTCGGACCTGTCTCTATGTGACCGCATCCGAAAGGCCTTCCGGATGTCGTGAGAGTCTACCTCCGACATCAGCAATCAAATCACGAGTTAGCAGAATAGGGAGAGTGGTGTTCGGTCACTATAAGTTCCGGACAGTGGGTGCCTAGCCACTCAAAGTCACAGGGCAGTGGAAAATCCAGCCACTTACACAAAACATGATCAGTGGACTCCGGCTACTCGCTTAAAAACTCCAGGAGACTCTCTGAAGAGGAACAGAGATAAATTAAACTACCCTTCCCCGGTCCGGAAATTGCATTCCAGACACGGCTGTACAACCTCCGGACTCTAGAAGGATCTGGACCTAATCTACGTAAGTAAGACGATAGCTAACTAGTCAATGAATTGCTGTAATAAGTTTAGTATTCTAGAGTATTTGGAAAATAACATTAGGTCTTTGTGGGAACGAAACCGGAGCGGTTACTTTGGAAAGCACTTAGTGACGATTGGGTGCATTCCGGAGGGATACTGTCTCTACGAACTGCAACAGTATTAGAAGAATACCACTTGAAGATGGAAAAACTGTTGGAGGAATGCCGGAAGATCAATGCAGGGATCTTCCGGGATGTTGGGAAAGGTAATCAGGGGGTCTCTCCTAACGTTTCATAGGTAGACATACTTCCCAAATCAGTCAAAGAACTGAAACCCGAAACCAAAATCCAAGTCCGTGGTCCGGTGTTAAAGAGGCGGAGAAATGAGCGGCTTCCAAAGTAGAAACTCAGGGACGAAGGCAAGAAGGGAGAGGTGAGTAGAGATGAGGACACCACTTCGGATTCCAGGGTTGCCAAGAGGCAAACTTTGACACGGCAGGACAAGCTGCCACCTTTGATGCGTCAAACCCAATCAATGTCACTGTTGCAGTTTGTAGAGACAATATTCCTCCGGAATGCACCCAATCGTCACTAAGTGCTTCCAAAGTAACCGCTCCGGTTTTGTTCCCACAGAGACCTAATGTTCTTTTCCAAATACCCCCATTTACTTAACTTATCACAACAATCGTTTTCAAGTTAGCTATCTTCTTAACTTACGTATGGTAGATTCGGATCCTACTGGAGTCCGGATTATGTACAACGATTTCCGGAAAGTAATTTCCGGAAGTCGGGAGGGTAGTTTGATTTGTCTCTGTTCCTCCTCAGAGAGGCTCCTGGAGTTTTAAAGCGAGTAGCCGGAGTCCACTGATCCTGTTTTGTGTAAGTGGCTGGATTTTCCACTGCCCTATGACTTTAAGTTGCTAGGCATCCACTGTCCGGAACTTATAGTGGCCGATACCACTCTCCTACTTTGCTAACCTGATGAGTTGATAATTGCTGCTAGACTTAGACTCTCACGACATCCGGAAGGCCGTCCGAATGCGGTCACACAGAGCTAAGTTCGGACTACAACGACATTCCGGTGACTGCAATTGTGATCCTCCGGAGATGATGGAACTACCTTATCAGAGTGTTCCATCTAGATCTACGCATCGGATTTTTTCCTATCTTGGGGGATAACTCCGGCTTTGACAGGAATCCAGGTTAACATGGATTTCTCCATTTCCCAGAGACTACCAGGAACACCTCTGCAGTTCCTCCCCTCCCCTCCTGGCTACTTCCGGACCCTAGAGTCTACCAGGCACACCTCTCCAATAGCCCTCTAGCTCTCCCAGGCAATCTCCCGACACGGACCTTGACCGGTTTCTCTCCGAACGAACTACCTATCACCACACTCCGGAAAGATACTGACACAACCTCTCCCACAGGAATGGATCCGCTTCTCACAAAGTATACACATCACACCAAGAGTACAAGAGAGCAAGTCTAATACAAAGGCGTGCTGTATATTTACCAAGTGCGAAAGTCAAGATGAAAGGTTTTTGCCCAAAACCTCACTACTAAATACTAACTAAGTCCCTTCTAAACTTAGCTTTCCTCCTAACTATCCTCCGGGAAGTCCACTAGATCTTATCTAAAAGATCCGAGAAATCCGGAAAAGTTCCAGATTGGATCTCAGATCCTAAAATCTCGGAACGGTTCTGTCTCCGGAATTCCTACTTTAACTACAAAACCGGCAGTCGATTCTGTCAGCAGCCGGGTGCACTTGGGGCCCTATCGTTAATCGCTGTTGATCCGAAATCTAAACCCAAAAAGAAATACAAAACCTAAGTCGGAGCACCTGGTCCCCGACTTCTCCCACTCTTGCGGGAGGGGGAGATCTCCACCGAAGTGCGCTGCTTAACCTGCGCCTTCTTCAACGTTGCAGGCAAAAGGTTGGTCTTCCGGGTCGATGGTCCGGCCGCTGGAGAAACACTGGCCACAGGAATCCTGGAGTCCGGCGGTGGAGGGGGTTATTCCGGTAAGCCTTCCGGAACTGGAGGTACGGGTGGTTCCGTCTTGAAAGCTGACCTGGTCTCCCGGACCAAGTCTCTGTAGCTTCCGGAAAGACTCCTTGGCCTGGACGCCAATCTCCGGGACACGGACTTTGGTGGTGCTGGGAGGTCGCCTTCCGCCGGAGGATCTGGCATACGCTTGTTGGGTGGCGACAATAGATCCGGAAGCTTCTTCAGGATCTCACTTGTACTCGGATTGGGAGGAAAGATGCCCTCCATCGGTGTTCGAGGTGACAGAGTGTCGAGAGACTCCAGATTCACCGAGGTGCCCGGAGCTAGAGTTGCATTGGTCGGTGGTTCTGGAAAGGCCGTAGTTTGTGTTGGGGTCGTGGTGCCTACCGGTCTAGGTGCTGCTGGGTCTTCCGGAAGCACCTGGGTGATGTTGTCGACTAGCACCTTCATTTTCTCCCAGGTCCGCCCCATCTTCTCCGCTTGATCCAAGAGGAACCGGATGATGTTGGCCCTAGTGACCTTCTCTTTCTTTGCCACCAGTTTAGTAAAGAGCCGGCTCCGGTTGATCACGTCAACCGGGAATTCGAGGGCGGTCCGGACCTCTATTAGGGCAACTCTGGAAGCATTAGCCTTTGCCTCAGCTAGCTTCCTGGCCGTCACCGCCAGAGCTGCTTCTGCAAGGTAATGCTTCACCTTCTTCTCCATCTCCGTGCTGGCCTTGTACATGGAGGAGATTTGGGTACGCTGCGCCTTCGTATCTGTCTCACTGCTCCGTAGTTCCTCCACCCTATTGATGGCGTCCTCCAGCCGGTCGACGTCCAGACTCCGGAAGATCTGGTCCACGCTGGTGGTGATGACGTAGTTGGTCTTCTTAAGGAGTCCAACTCTCTAGCCGATCTCGCGGGTGAGCTCGTCCATTTGTTTGAGTTGCCCCATGGAATCCTCCTTGTCGACCTTCCTCCTCTTCCGGCTGGTCTCCGCTGAGGGTCCGAACTCGTCTTCTCCGGACGACGCGAAGGAGCTGCGGATGCCCGGACTCTCCGTCTCGGCCTCCTTCCCCCGAGGTTTCTTCAGAGCCCACTAGCCTTCCAGAGTGCCTGTGGTGGTTGCTTCCGGCAGAGGCTCTTTCCCTCCGGATTCTTCCTCCTCTAACTCGTCTCCTCCATACTTCTGGAAGTTAAGAACTTTGTCGTACTACCGGACCTCTGCCAGAGTCAGCTGTTGGTGGTGACAGTAGAGATACACCACATACGAGGCCAGAGGTGTTGTGTCGTAGTACGCGTTGGCAAGTATTCACATTTTAACACAAAGATACCCTTAAGGTAATCGTTCCCACAGAGAGTCACCGAGAACTACAACGACTAACAACAAACCATGATCTGTACAATGTCAACTATACAATATATACATCAAAAGAAAAGAGAGAAAGGTTTAGATCACAAGGGGTGAGTGTTCATTACACCAACCGCCCCACCCAAGTACTTTACATGGCCCGGATTCCACATGGCCCGGATTTCACATGGCCCGGATCGTACATGGCCCGGATTGTACATGGCCCGGATCGTACATGACCCGGATCGTACATGGCCCGGATCGTACATGGCCCGGATCGTACATGGCTCGGATCGTACATGGCCCGGATCGTACATGGCCCGGATTACACATGGCCCGGATCGTACATGGCCCGGATCGTACATGGCTCGGATCGTACATGGCCCGGATCGTACATGGCCCGGATTACACATGGCCCGGATCGTACATGGCCCGGGTCGTACATGGCTCGGATCGTACATGGCCCGGATCGTACATGGCCCGGATTACACATGGCCCGGATCGTACATGGACTTTACAACTATATACATTATAGACATCCGGATACTTGCGTATCCGGAGAGTGTTTTATCACCATGAACGACGGTTCACGGACTCAAACAAGTTTTAGTAAACGTTACTTCTTCCTCACAGTTTCTCCAATCACTCCTACGCACTAACTTGGGATGGTTGTGGTGTCACTGGGTTCCCCCCATAAGAGGGGATAAGGCTTGGGCCTTAAGGACTAACACTTACTCTTGTGGCACGTACGTGGTGTACCCACCCTTCGAGTTGTTAGACCTTCTTTCACCTTAGATTCAGCTAAAGGAATAGTACGTCGTGGGATCGCCTAGCTATTAGCCCCAGGTACCTGATTCCCACTCCTTTTCTTCAGGAAACAAAGTCCTCCTATTACTCCGATGGTCACCTTGCAAAGGGGTTAGTTGGATCTCCTTTCTTCTCTCAAGATAATCCGAGCTGTTAGAGTCGGTCTGGACTTACTGCCCTTAGGTCAAACCAGTCTACTCCGTCCTCAACACGAAGGGTTGATGGTGTGTAGTGCTCCTATGGATCAACCTATCCGACCAAAGGTTGATGCGTCTCGGATCTAGAGTACATCTTCACAATTGATGACATATTGCCGCCGACCGGTTACACAAGACATATCAAGACTCCTTCCACACCCGTCACTCCCCCCTCGTCCTCCCCTAACCACTTATAATCTCACCTGTTATTTCCCTCCACCCGGGCTAACTCTACTTGAGGGAACAAGGAAACAATCACAAGGGGTTAGAGTTAGAGTCACGCCCAAACAAACAATCTAACCATCTCACCTGTTATTCCCATCCACCCGGACTAACTCTACTTGATGGAACAAGGAAACAATGACTCGACGGTTAGTATGGACTTGAGGAGTGGACTACTTGAGATGGTACTCACAGTCATATAGAATCCGAGCTCTCCAACTGTCGAAGGTTTTCTGAGAGCGTAGGTTTAGAATTGAACTGAAAGCAAGTACACACATCAAGCAGTGAAGAGAGAGGCCACGAGACTCCTCTCTTATGCTGCGAAGGACTCACACAAGAGTCCAAACTCAAACGATACCTTCTAACTAAAAACGGTGACAATAACTACTCTTGGCGGCGGTGCTGCCACTACACACGACGTGCACCGTCAGAGGTCACTTATTACACAAAACCCAAGGCAAAACCAAGTCAAAACCAAAGTCAACCGGGGGCCAAATCCCGGACTGAACAGTGACCTACAAACCAAGATCCTGGCCTACTTCCGAGCCAGCTCCTCGAGTCTCTTTCGCTCCTCCCTCCTCTTGCGCTTCTTGGAACTCTGGCTTGAAGTCAAAGTGGGCGCGGTTGCTGCAAGTGCTACCAATGGTGCAAACACATCGGTGGAAGGCGTGGGTTGACCAATCGTTGCCCTCAACAAGGTTTCCCTCGAAGGCAAGGAAGAATCCGGGCCATCCGAGGTGATGGACACGGTAGTCATGCCCGGATGTGGCCCGGATCGTGTCGGAGGGGCCGATGCCTGACTCGGGGTGCCCATGATGATATCCTGGCCGGATATCTGTCCTAGAGTGTACAAGTAAGAGGAACTCTCACTTGCGGTCTTCCCAACGTGAAGCCCGCTCGGCAAAGGGGCCACAATGGTCGTGGTGCGCGGGGAGTCACCGAGTGGCAGCTGGCGAGGATGCACGGGGAGTGGGGGTTCCATCGCAACCCCCGGGCGTTCCTTCCAACCGCTCTGCATTGGTGCGGTGACCTCCGAAGGGAATGGTCCTGCCGGGACCCTCGAGCTCACAAGTGGAGGGGGCAGATCCGGGCTGTCAAGGTCCACCACTTCCTTATCCTTCCGTGGGCCGTGATCACCGAGGTGACGCTCCTCCGGGTTGGTTTCCGAACCCGAGTCTCCATCCTTGTCAGAACTGTCGGAGTCTTCCTCAAACTTGGGTAGAATGTGAGTGAGATTGCTCACCAATAACCGCATGTTGGCATAAGCCGCCTCAACCTTCACGGTTTGCTCCATCACGAAGGCAATCACCCGCTTGCTGGAAATGTGGTCATCCCTCTCCAATCGAGCATCGAACATCTTGGCTTTAAGTACCACATCTACGGGAAAACGTAATGCTTCGTCTACTTGCTGTAACGTTGACGCCGAGGCTTTGGCTTGGAGAAGAGCGGCCTTGCAACTTCTCTCTGCCTCCAACGCTCGACTCCTTACCTTTGTCACCTCGAGCGTTAGTCGGTTAACCTTCTGCTCCATGAGGCGAAGATCGCCAGCTCCTCCGACCTTCTCCTTGATCGCAGCGATCAACCCTTCACGTGGAGGGTTATCCACCAAGCTGCTCGCTTGTCCCAAGGTCCTATCCAAGTCTTCCACATATACGCAAATGGCTTCTAGTAGCTCGGAGGCTGGATAAGACTTGCCTCCAAGTTGTGCCGGTCCGGTGGCTGCGGCGCGGATGGCTGCGCGGGTGCCGGTAGAGGGGGTTCCTCCCTGTCTCTGTCTCTCGCGCTTGGGAGGTGGTACAATCTCCTCTCGTGACTGTGATGAGCTGCTCCCTCCTTCAGACCCCGGTTCAGGTTCTGATTTTGTCCCTTCGAACTTCTTCATCATCAGTTGCGTTCCATACGCCATATCCTCCTCCGGAGTGGTCTCCTGGAAATGGTGATATAGGTGGATCAGAAAAGGGCAGAGGGGTGCACGCTTGACATTGTGAATGCTCGTGGTCAACCGAATCACCACGTCTTTCACGATGATGGCCCAATTCACCACCCTCTCACCCAGGTAGGAGCCATACACGGTGTTAGCGAGAGTAACCGTCACTCGGGTAGGTTTCTCGGGGTGTAAGATCGGTAAAAGGAATTCGAAGACCCGTCTAGCGCGGGGGTCCGCGCAATCTTGTACCGCATAACCGTTCTTGGCATCCTTGTTACCGAACCTCCCCTTGGCATACTCCTTCGTGCTTGTCCATCCCGCCCCTTGCCGTGGAAATCCATACACCTCTTGCCATCTCCCCATGGTCCATCTTTCCGGGCAAGCTCGGATGCTATCCCCGTTGGGCTCGGGCAAAGGATCTTGCCTCATCTCTTGCACGATTGATTTCACCCAAAAACTCCAATAGAACTCCATAATAGAAAGGCATCCCATGCGAAGGAGATTCTCTTTAAGCTCGGTGAGCTCCAGAGAATCTTTGGGAATGACTGGGAAAATATCCTTCTTTCCCGAGGGTACCAGATTGGAGGCCATTTGATTCAGGAGGTAGGACTTACTCTCCTTGACCTCCGGTTGATGCTTCCTTCAAGCTGGCCTGGTTATGAGCTAAGGTCCTCTTCTTAAGGGCTGGGGTCCTCCACGAACAAGCTGGCCCGGAAGGCTAGAGTCCTCCACAAACACGCTGGCCTGGAAGGCTAGAGTCCTCCACGAACACGTTGGCCTGGAAGTGCTAGAGTCCTCCACGAACAAGCTGGCCCGGGAGGCTGGAGTCCTCCACGAACAAGCTGGCCCGGAAGGCTAGAGTCCTCCACGAACACGCTGGCCCGGAAGTGACTCGTGACACTCCTCGGTTGGGTTGTGGACTCCCTCACCTTGCTGCGGCTTCCCTCTTCAACCTATTGCAGTTTTTGGGAGTTACATACCTTGGTTTACAAGCTGGCGGCGTCTCCTGTGGAAGCCCTTCGTCCTACTCAGCTTTTGATGACCTTCGTCTTGGCTTTCGTATAAGCTGGCCTTGCTCGTCGTCTTGTGCACGTTGGTCTTGCTCTTCGTCTTGTGCACGCCGGTCCCGTTCTTCATCTTGTGTACGTTGTTCCCAAAACTCCTGAGCAGGCTGGCCCGGAACTCCTCAGCAGTTGGCCCTGCTCTTCGTCTTGTGATGATCTTCCTTGCCTCTTCGGGTACGTTGTAGCTCCTCGTCCTCTGATGATCTTCCTCGTCCGCTGGCTGTGTTGATCCTCTTCGTGGAGTTGGTCTTTATGCCCGGTGGCCCGCATCTTGGGAACCTTCCTGGTCCTTCCCAGTCCCGCTTCTTCTCATCTTCCGGGCCAGATTTGTGTGGTGCCCATCTTCCGGGCCAGATTCAGGTGGTGTCCATCTTCCGGGCCAGATTTGGGTTCGTGTAGGTTGGCTCGGATGATGGCATTCCCTGCCCCTTGGTCTTCGCGCGGGTTTGGGCCTGAGGTACTAGAGTCTAAGTCATAGCTCTAGGCCCCTCCTTGCTACTATTAGGGCTTTCATAAAAACCCCCTACTCCTCCTATCCTGATCTTACCTAAAGATTAATCCCGGTTGGGGATAACCTTCTAGCCTAGCTAATTTTACTTACTTTTAATATCTAAAACTACTTAACTCAAAAAAATTAAAAATTCGTAGTACGACATGTTGCCGATTTCTTTACCTTCAGGAGATTGGCCACAAGACGGTTGATCATCTCGGTCATCAACGTTCCCCAATCTACGACAATCTTCCCTCGAAGTGCTCCGAGGAAAGTGCAAGCCCACTTTGCCACCACCCATCTCGGCTTTTCCAGATGGAAGATAGGGTTTAAGACCCTAGCACGAGCTAGGCGGTTAGGTGCCAAAGGTCCTGTAGGTTGTAGCCATCCTTTGGGTCCGCTGGTCCCCTGAATTCCTCCGCCAGGAACTCGTCCCGCCTTTCCACCACCTTGGTGCGGCCGGCTCGGAAGTCATATGCCTGTGACCATTCCGGAACTCCCCAGAGTTCCGGATGGGCTCTCATCAGCCCCTTGTATTTCTCGTCCGGCGTTCCTACAAGCTCTCGGACGTAGACCTCCTCCCGGATGTCCCACGCAACTTCGAGCAAACCCTCGCAACCCATGAACTTCAGGCTCTCTTTCAGCATGCTCTACTCGTCCTAGTCTGCTGGGATGTCCGAAAGAACGCGGGTCAAGGGAGGGAGCGCAACTGTCGGCTCTTTGTCTCTCCGGCCACGCCCATCCCTATCTGTCCTCTTCTTCTTTGCCATCGGCACAGATTTCAAGAGGCGTGCCTATTACCTCATAGTCTCTCAATGTTGTCCGTGCACGCACCAACCTTACAAAAACTCTCACTGACGGACGCACGTCCGTTCTAACCGTCTTAGCTTCAAATCCTGACGGCCAGTGGTTAGAAAACCGTATGAGTGATGAGGAGAGAGAGAAAGAGAGAGACAAAAAGCGTTGGAGCGGAACCTCAACACGCGAAGAAGAAATGAAAAGAAAGAGTTTCCCTCCGAACTCTAACCTTAAGTAGTCTGGCCATTAGTACGGCTCATGATGACAGTTGATGTTGACCGCTCCGACTGACGGTTCCGGATAGCTGACTGCTCGGGAATTTTGGTAACTACTCCGGCTCCGCTTTTAGCAGCTTTAGGCTTAATTAGGGTTTGCAGTCAGGCTTATCCAACTTTATTCTTACACCAAGACTACAGGCTGTATTCAGGGTTGTCTATCGCAACATTGTGACAGTGACGCGTCATCACAACGCGTCGTGTCGTGACGGACCCTTTCGTCACGACACAATAGGGTCAACGTAGGGTCAAAGACAGGCTTTACCCCAACAAGAGGTAACTTAGTTACCTTAGGGTGGACGTGGCCGTCCTAGGTGGCAATGACATCCTACGTGTATATCATCTTGTTTACCTTTAGGGATGTAATATTAACCCTTGAGTGAAAATCTTGTGAGCTTGCATTTTTTTGGCGGACAGGCGCGGATGGGGAGCGGGTATCGACTGCGGATGAGGAGCGAATGGGGGCGGGTGGGGACTGCAGATGGGGGCGGGTGGGGAGCGGATGGGGGCGGATGGGGCCCAGAAGGGTGCGGATAGGACGCGGACGGGGAGCGGACAAGAACTGCGGACGCAAGTGTTGCGGATGGTGTGCGGGTTGGGAGCGGATGGGGAGCGGGTATCGACTGCGAATGAGGAGCGGGTGGGGAGCAGATGGGGGCGGGTGGGGACTGCTGATGTGGAGCGGGTGGGGACTGCTGATGTGGAGCGGGTGGGGAGCGGATGGAGCAGATAGGGAGTGCGGATGGGAGCTGCGGATGGTGTGCGGATTGGGGCAGGTTGGAATTGCGGATGGGTGCGGATAGGATGCGGATGGGGAGCGGACTGGGCACGGACTGCCTTCGATGGGCCACAAACTGGTTGCGGGTTAGGCGGTTGTGTGATTGTGGATGGAGTTATTCTGTCTTTATTTGAGAGGTTTTGAAGGGCAGGATGGGAAGACGAAAACATCGTTTCATAAACACTTTGCCTTTATTCAAAACATCAGGGAAGTCCACGTAGGATTTCTCTTGTTACAAAAAGGGATTACAAAAGAAGTATACACTTCACACCATTAACAACATCCGACATATCGAGCAAAATCTAAGGTCTATGAAATCACAATATACTACTCATTGCGGAAGAAGTCCCATGGGGTTTCCAGGTTGTAAGGCGGTCTTTTCAACATGTCTACCACATGCGTGACGGTGGATCGCTCTAGTGGATCAGGTTTTAACAACTCATCCATACTTTGCTCAAACCGACGCGACAATGAACTTGGATTTTTGTTCTTCTGGAACAAGCTTGAAGAGCAATCGCGGTTGTAAATCCTCCTTGCCAAGTACCCCACTGCATACGCCTCAGATCTATGGTTGTGCTTATGCTTTATTCTCATTCTTCTCGGTGATGTTGCCGTTCCGGGCTTGCCATACACATGGAATAGCTCGGGGGCCGCATGTTGGTATTTACCTCTGTCAGCTTGCACCTCCCTGCTAGATGGTCGACCATAATTCGACATCTTATCTTCGCCGTCCCAAGATGCCATTCCCCAATCACACACCCCAATGTATACGGCGTCGGTTTTGTCTTTTGGGAAATGAAGCATTACATTGTTGGGACTCAAATCATTGTGCAATAGCCGTTGAGAATGTATCACGTCCATGATGCACATGAGTGCCCATGCTAAATATGCCCAGTTTTTGCGATAAATGCACAATTCTAGACGGACATCGAGGTCGATTCCAGCACTTCTTAGAATGTCATCCTCATGTTCCTCTTCGTATTTTGAGTCAATTCTCCAAACGGACGCGAGTGAGCCTCCGTTCCACCATAGAGTATATGACTCGTACGTTCTTCTATCGAGAAATTGAATCTTGATTACCCCCGCATGATCCACCGGACACGCTAGCGCCTTGATTGATCGTTTCTCCCGATTCTTCGTCTTCGAATCCTCCTTCATTGTCTTCCCCGCGAACTCTATACTTGGTGGAATGCAGCTCACACCTTCGATGCTCACACGTTGCACAATTCCAAAGCCACCTTCATAGTTCCTCCCATCTAGTCCCTTTATCACCGCCTCTAATGGGAGCCACACCACCCCTTCGCGACCTCTCGTTGCAATTCGCGCGGACAAATCACGTTCAATCCAAGGGACATTTTGGCTCCCTCTCCCTCGAGGCTTGACTTTCATTACCCCCTCCTTGAATTTATCTAACTTCACCTTCAATTCTTCCCACCCAGATATCACACGACCTTCTTTTGTTAATATCTTGGCTTGTACCTCCCAAAGCGTTATGACGGGGTTAAAAATGGCATTCTGAGTGTATTCCTTTACCCACTCTTCGTAAGAAAAACGGCGATTGTCTTCGGCAAATGTTTCTTCGTTAGCAACGCCGTCGACAATTGTTTTCAATCTCTCCCCCAACGATTCCAATCGAGCAGTACCTCGATTCAAGTAGCGTCTCTCCAGCTGACCTAGATCATGATCTTTATACCATGATAATAACTCGGCCACAACCTTGGTCCTGAAAG
Organism: Bryoerythrophyllum caledonicum; assembly: GCA_963971425.1. Classification (NCBI taxonomy): domain Eukaryota; kingdom Viridiplantae; phylum Streptophyta; class Bryopsida; order Pottiales; family Pottiaceae; genus Bryoerythrophyllum; species Bryoerythrophyllum caledonicum. Next base: position 43,250,359 of record OZ020514.1, read on the forward strand.
GCTTGCTCATCTGATCTACATGAGAGGTCCTTTGCCTTTTCTTCCCACATCCCGAGTCCTCTGAATCTGCTGGTCGTTTGCCCCGTCCACGTCCTATTGCGTCTGAAGGTTCGCTGGGAACTAAGGACTCTGATGGCGTTGGTACCACATTATGTGAAAGTGGTCGTACCGATGAGGCTCCACGCTCGGGATCAACACTGGAGCCACCTGAACTACGACCTCCAAGGTTTCGATCCCCAACCAAGCTTTCTGATCCTCGAGACCGCCCAGCTCCACGTCCTCCCCCCACAGATCCTCGTGTACCTCGTGAATGTGATTGTGATCCACGAGAATTACTTCGTCCGAGAGCAAAAAATTCTTGGTTCATTCCGGGTTCTCGTCTGCCACCTCTTTCGCTTGGTCCACCTCTGCTGCCTTGGCCTCTACCTAAGTTACCACCGCTGACATCGTTAGAAGCTGCAATAGCAGATGCATTTTCCACATTATAAGCTTCATGGAGTTGCATATCTGCATATTGGTAATGCACCCTGTTGTCAGCCATTGTGTGAAAAAATGTTAACCGGTTATCCGGTGTGCAACGTTTATGTGAGTGAGTCTGGAAAAAAACTGCAAGGGTTTCCCCGCAATTCGTCACTCCAAACTCCTGTACCGTCGAAACTCGTGCAATGCTGCTCACGCAACAAGGTCTCGGGTTCCCATTGGGCAAGGAGCGGAGTGCAAAAAGTGAAATCGTCAATGGCCTCGTTGCCTTTATATAGGCCCCGACGGGTCGCGAACATTGGGAACCGCACGATCGGGGAGCGGTCGGGGAGCGGACGGGCAGCGGATGGGCGCGGATGGGGAGCGGATGGGGGTTGGTGAGAGCGGATGGGGCGCGGATGAAAGAGCGTACAGGGGCTGCGGATGGTAACTGTTGATAGAGCGTGGATGAAGAGCAGACAGGGGTGCGGATAGGAGCTGCGGGTGGGGAGCGGGTGGGGAGCGGATGGGTGCGGATAGGCGCGGATGGGCATTGGACAGGGACTGCGGATGGAGTTGCAGAGGGGGAGCGGGTTGGGAGCGGATGGAGGCGGGTGGGGAGCGGATGGGGGCGAGTGGGAAGCGGATGGGGGCGGGTGGGGAGCGGATGGGTGCGGATGGGTGCGGATCGGTGCGGATCGGTGCGGATGGGCATCGGACAAGGACTGCGGATGGGAGCTGCGGATGGGAGCTGCGGATGGGTGCTGCGGATGGGAGCTGCGGATGGGTGCTGCGGATGGGTGCTGCGGATGGGAAGCGGGTGGGGAGCGGGTGGGGAGCGGATAGGCGCGGATGGGCATTGGACAGGGACTGCGGATGGGAGCTGCGGATGGGGAGCGGGTGGGAAGCAGATGGAGCGGATGGGGGCGGACATGGCCGACGTGTTTAAAAAGGAAGAGGAGTTCAATGTGGCCTCACTCTTTCTTACTCATCAGGACGCCCTGACGCACTTGCCTCTACGTTGACGGCGGGTGTGCGGGGTTTTCAGATGGGGAAGTGGCCCTTTTGAGGTCCAAGATTCTTCCAAGGGGGGGAATTTTTGTCCTCAAAACACAACTGATCAGGTACAAAAGACATCAGATATTCCAAGAAGGGTTTAGGGTCTTAATACTCCTAGGTAGCACTATTATGAAGTGCATGATTGGGACTTTATTTCAGTACTACTTTGAAGTGCAAGTAGTTGTGGTAGTTGTTATAGTTGTTTTAGTCGAGAAATCATTTGGAACTCTCATATCACAATAGATAATATCGCCAAGATAATAGGTTCAAACATAGTATTGTTTTGTATTGCGGGAGCCCATAGAGGTTTCCAATAATTTTCCACCATGCATAGTGGAGGTCGAGTTGTTAGTTCAGCGAAGAAGCCGAAGAGGAACCCTGCGGATTTGGAGCTTGAAGTATATCAAAATCGTGATGTTCTAGGGGAACCAGGATGGGAAAGTGTTTGCGAGCCATGGACTGCCACAAATGCTATGGACTATATTAAGTTCGCGCATCTTGATAGATGGTGGCCGGAAGAGCTCCACGAGAAACATTGTTCAGCAAAGGCTGTTACGTACTGCGACATCAAAGACGTGGATGTGAAGTGGAGGTTCCTCGAGATTCTACGAGCAATTTCCAACTTGAAGCGATGGCCCAAAAACAATATCCCTAGAAGTATCGCGGAATTGATGTATGCGGAACATCAATTGGGGAAGAGGGTGGATTGGTCAACGCTACACAAACCTTATTGTGGTGGGAAGATTCTTGGATGCCTCCTTTCTGCAAAGAAACCGGTAGAGATTCCAAGAAAATCCGTTCCTGCATGGTTCCGCAATAACCCAAGCTTGGTTGACGACCCTGATGAATCATTGCCAGTGGACGGAGAAGCACCTTCTAAATAAAAGAGGAAAGTAGTTAAGAGGACAAAAGTAGTGGATGCCATTGAACAATCATTGCGCGAGCCCGAAGTCACAGATGCAAGGCAGTTGGGCATCCATGTGAGTAATGAGATTAACGTGGAGTCAATGCCATCCCCATTATCTATGCAGGTGACCAATGCGGATCAAAACGAAGCCATTCAGATATCAACAACATGCATGCCGCATGGTACTGTAAGTGACCATGGGGGGTTTGTTGGCAAATAGGAAGTGATCATGAATACGAACGATTGGGCGATGCAATTGAAGGAACAAGGGCAATGGTCAGTATTGGTGATTTGCAAGCTCATGCAGACCCCAATATTCAGGATATGTGTGTTCAGTTGAAGGCGCAATTACAAGTGCTCCGCGTGGAAATTACAAGGTTGCAATGCGATAGGGACGCTGCCGTAGAAGTTGCATTCAAAGCATGTATGCTACAGTCAGAGAAGGACACCATGCTTGCCGAAATGGCCATGTTACGCAATGAGCTCGACCATTCCAAGAATGATATTGGAAATTATCAAGTTGAAATCGCAGGCTTGAGAAAGGAACTAGAAGAAGTCAAAGCACAACATATTACAAACGAGGCGACATGTGCAAATTTCCAACGTGAGGTGGATGAATTAAAGGCAATTAGTGCAAATGACGAATCGAAGATAAATAAATTGACAGCCTTAGTTTTAGAAACCGTTGCCGAGCGGGAAGAGATGATGCTTATAACGGTGTTTGCGGTGGCACGAGCACGGCAGTATGAGGCGGAATTCAAGAGCATTGTTGCCGAATGGACGTTGGAAAATAAATTGAGGACCCTCTTGCTCACATCGTGGCCTCTAGAGGAAACTATGTATTTGAAAAGTTGGGACAACAAGGAGCCGTCGATACAGACGAATAACAATAGCATTGATTGGAAGCACGTCACAGAAGACGATCATCATTGGAACATCGAGGATGTGCATGACTATCCGCTAGATATGATGGGGAAGCCGTTGTGGCTAAAACCACATCCAATGACATCCGACGGATCGTCATGTCCTATTTGCGGAAATGCTTGGGGCCCAGAAGGGTGTTTTACGATTGGATCATGTGGCCATTCGTTCCATCCACAATGTCTAATCAAGAGTATGATTCGCTCACGTATGTGCAGTATCTGTAGAGCGCCATTACATCCACGTTTATATCTGCAATTTGGCATCCGGGATTTCATGCCTAACCATTGGGTGTATCGCCAAGATGATTATGATTTTGAACTTGGCGACTTCAATGGGCACCCTGTTGAGTGGAGCTGGAGGCACAATATGTCAAAGGCAGAGGTGTGGCATAAGTTTGGGGGGGGAACTTGGAAGATGATGCAGAGAAACTAATTCAAGCTGCGAATGAGATGTATCCTGACAACCCGCTTGGGTACGGCATGAAGATGTTTTTTTATCAAACTATGGGATGGCATTGGAATCCTCAGAGGAAGGAGTTGGTGCACGGTTTAGGACCAAAACCATATTACAACTCATCTGGTGAGCGAGCGGTAGAGACCCTGGAACTACGCAGATCCTATCGTGGAACTCCTCTAGCTGTGAACACCGGTACAGAGGACTTGTTTTGGGAAGAACGCTACCATCGTAAACGACTACTGGTGGCGGCACTCGATGCCATATTGGATGAAGTTGCCCCAGAGGTAAAGGAATGGCTCAATGGTGGGGACATACCTCGATATTCGGAAATGGTGATTCGCCATGAACGCCATGGATATGGGACACGGAGTAATGTTCGTGCACAAGGCGGTGACTCCTCCAACCCTTCAAGACCGCAACAATAATTTGCCAAGGTTTAGGCAAGGAAACCGGGTAATATGATCGGCAATAGATTCCCCCTTCAATTAGTATCTTCGAAAATCCTCGTCCATGTTGTTGCCATTATGGACATAGCCATATAGGTACAATAATTTATGAAGGGATTTTTTTCCCTGTTTTGAATTTATTAACCCCTTGAGGACCAATTGTCAACAATGGCCTTTTTGAAAGTTTGGTCAGGTTCCTCGGGTTTAAATTTCCAACATTCCACTTTCAAATTTTTATTGTAGAAGGACATTACTAAGACCTTCATAGGATAACAATTTTTCCCTAAATCTGCCATTTAACCCCTAAATGACCACGACCACTTATGTTCTAAAACCAGTCCAAAACTGCCACTGCAAAAAAGAGACATGAAAATCACAATTTAAAGTGAATTTCGGATTTCCAACCGTAAGATCTTAAAATATACTTCTATAGAAACATGTTGTTCAATTTTGGTTGCAATCCACTGCACGGATTGATAGATTTTAGTGTTTAAAGTCTAAACAATGGTTCATTTTCTTTCCTGGGTTGAGCAGATCAGCAGACTTTGACCTCACTTTGTATCAAAAAAATTCATTGTACAAGGTCGAAATATTTTACCATTGTCTTAAGCATGATGTTATTTCCCGACACACCAATTTTTAGAAGTAAAAAAGGGGTGTAGCATATTCAAAACAAGTGTGCAAGGAGTGGAGGTTCAAAAATTGCCAGTTCACGTTTTATTTTTTTGTGAACTACGTATGTATTCAAATGATAATCCAAACGGTCAATAATAATTTTTTCACCACATATTGTTGTTGAAAAAATAAAAAGTGAAAAATATGAAGATCTCTAGGTTTTATGTACAAAAGATGAATTTTTTCTGAAAATTTCCAGAAAAGGAAATATTCTTTATATGTGTGAAAAATCTCAATGTCAATAGAAACTTTTGTCAAAAAATTTGGAGGTGCCCGGTGTCCCCACTTTTGGCTTTAAGTGGTACTAACTTTCAAACCACAAATCCAAAAAAAAAAAAAAAAAAATGTCCACAAAGCTCTTTTAAGAGGCAATCTAGAATAAAAATGTTAGAGAAAAAAAAAAATTCCGAATTTTAGGAACTGCCCAAAATCAGAAATCCCCCCGAAGGAGACTCTGGTCCTTTAGGGGTTAATGAAAAATTTAATAGGGTTTCCAATTTCAAATGGGAGAGCGGACACTTCGGGCAACTAAAAAAAGTTTTAATAGGACACTCTATTGAATGTGAGTTTTTCACACATTGTCTCGCAAGGTACCAAAAAAACATCTACTTTTCTAGAAGAAGAAGAAAAACATTGATCTCGGAAGGAGGCCGGCGTGAATAAAGTGTCTGTTCGATCCACTGCTAAGACCATGTCCACTACTAAGACCATGACCATTAATTTCTTTAATAGAATTGTATATGCCATAGCCAGCTTTTTCTTTGTGCTAGTTTCCCGGACTAACTTGTTCAGGTGGTTTGAGAGAGTCATCGGTATTATAACTGTATGCCGGGTCAAAATTTGGTGAAGTTAAGGTTTGGTAGTTTGGAAGGGGTGGAGGTGTTACAAGGTAATCTAATGTACTGTTGATGTAGTTTAGTTTTGCCCATTTTTTGCCATGAAAGAATCTCGGCAAACCACAATAGATTCTTATTTTGAATTAACGTAGTTGATTTATTATTCATATTTTTTTGTACTTTCGTTATTTAGTTTTATAAAAGTTTTGAATCTATGTTTGACGTCTTACAAATTGAATCTTTGATATTTATATGCAATTATTTTCTAAGTATTATAAAAGTTTTAAAACTATATTTGAAGTCTTAGAGAACTTGTGGTTTTTAATATTTGTTACACATTCATTTTTTAAGTATTATAAATTTTTTAAAACCTAGTGTTTGAAGTCTTAGAAATGTGTTTTTTCATATGTATTGTTCATTCTTTTTTTAAGTATTATAAGTTTGATACCTTGATAAATGTTACAAATTAATTTCTCATGGCTTAAAAGTGTTATTCTCGATATGTGTTATAATTATTTTTTTCCAAAATTTATAAGTGTTATTTTCAATGTGTTAGACCTCGATAAGTGTTAGGTGAAGTGGAAGGTTTTGAAGTCCTCATTATTCATGATGTGTGTGCCGTTTGGTAAAGTAATTTGTTTTAGTTTGAAAATAAGAAATGAGAGGATTTTTTGTAAGAGGTTTTCAGAGAGTTGGGCGTTGAGTGTGTTATGGTTTAGTGTTTCTTGATGCCATAATATTTCTAATGATGTTTGATAAAGGATCTACTTTTCTACATAAATCTTAGAGATCTTTTCATATTCAAATTTTCATTTTTTCCACAACAATATCTGGTGTAAGCCTTCCTATTTAACATTCGGATTATCAATTTAAAACATGTTTACTTCACAAAAAAATTAAAGCATGAATTGGCAAATTTTGAACCTCAATCCTTGCACAACTGATTTGAATATGCTACACTCTTTCGCCTCACAAAATTGGTGAATAAGGAACTAATATCATGCTTAATATGATGGTAATGGATTTGGACCTTGAATAGTGAAAAAAGTTGACACCAAATGAAGTCATCCGCGCTGATCCACTGAACGTAGGGAATAAAATGAACCATTTGCTTGACTTCAAACACTATAATCTATCAATCCGTGTGGTCAAAGTTTATTGCAAATTTTGAGAGTATGTTGCTTAATAAGTCTTAATTGAGATCCTAAGGTCAAAACTAGTAATATTATTTCTTTTCACATCGTTACAAACTATTTGTCTTTAGTGGAAAATTGCATTTCATTCCTAGTCAAAAAATTTGCACATTGCCACACATTGTCTGGCAAGGAATCCCAAAAAACTCTTCTTTCCACCCATCCTCAAACATCGTTCCAATGACAAGGACATGGATCCCGGTGACATGGACAATGAATTCCAATGACGAGGGAGAGGGAGAGGGAGAGTGAGGAAATTAAATATTATGCTCTTTTTTAAAAAAAACACAAATAAAGAAGAAGAGAAGGACGAACTTATTTAGAATATACAAAAGTACTTTTGCTATGTTGAATCTAATGAAGGTAGTTCTAGTTATGCACATGACATACATTTCTTTGCAATACAAATTAATGCACCTATGAGATTAATGCACCAAAAGAAGCCTTTGAATCAATACCTTCTACACACCAAAGGACACATGATTTTTCACAGAATATGACAGGTAGATATATTCATAACAACGCTGTACACAAAAAAAAAAATAGAAAATATCATCTAATGTTTTTCCTAAATATTTAATCGATGTTGAGACTATAGGCGCTCTATTGTTTGCTATCCGCATTGAGATTCACTTCCGCAACATCTCAAGAATTGCCGCATTATTTATCTTGGTTGCGACGAGGATGCATCAGTATCGCGCGTTTGGTTTCCATGAGAAGCATGAGGCACTTCCATTCCCCGTCTCAGTAGGTTTCTCTCACGTTCTAGCCAAGCCTTGACTTCTGGGGAAATATCGTTTAATATAACGTCTAGTGCCGCGGCCCTCAGTCGTGCATGATGGTATGTTCTTTCTTCAAGCAGATCCTCTTCTGCACTTCGAGCTTCTTGAATATCTTGCACACGCCGATATAATCGGTTGAATCCTGCAGTGGTAAGCGCCTCTACTCCCCTAGAGTTGTAATGCGGTCCGATTCCCATTCCCGGCAATAACGTCATGCTCTCTCAATCGTAATGCCACCCCATTACGTTGTAGAAAAACATCTTCAAGCCGAAATCCGGTGGTTGATTTGGATACATGCCCTCTGCCGCCTTCATTAAATTCTCTGGATCATTTAATGTGCCAGCTTCTTCATTTGTGGCAATAAGTTGTGCGGATGAGACATTGTATCTCCAATTCCACGTGACAGGTTGTCCGACATCAGCGCCAATGTCAAAATCTGGGAAGTCTTCTTGGCGATACACCCAATGTCTTGGCATGAAATCCCGAAGGCCAAATTGAAGATACAATCGGGCATGATAAGGCGATTTGCAAACCGTGCACGTACACTTTCGTATCATATCCTCGATTAGACATTGAGGGTGGTACGAATTACCACATGATCCAAGGGTGAAGCACCCTTCTAGGCCCCACGGATTTTGGCAAATGGCACACCGCGATCCATCATTGGTCTTCTCATCCACGTGGCCCCATATTTTATGGACATCTCCGAGGCCACCAACCGTCTCGTGAATATTCCATCGGTGATCCTCTTCGACAATATACCCCCAGTCAATGCTACCGTTGGCCTTAAACACTGGTGGATCTATGTCATCCCAATTGCTTGGATACATATCATCTAACGTTGGCCAAGACGTAAGTAACAATGTTCTCAGCCTACCGTTGGTTGTCCACTCAGCAGAAATCTTTGCCAACTCTGCCTCGTACTGCTTCGCCTTTGTCGAAGCTAACACCGTGCCTAGCATCATAGTGTCCCGCTCGTTGTGGAGTTTGCTAACATCGCGTTGCAATTTAGTAACATCCTCCTCGTATTTCGATTTTTGAATGTTTGCTTCTTGTAACTCGATGCGCAAATGGGCCATGTTGGCAACCAGATCGTTCTTCTCTGCTTCCAACGTCAATGTTTTCATCGCCGCTTCTCTTGCACGCTCCTCCATCAACGCCTTGTATGCAGTAAATTCCACATTTAATTCTTGGCATCGTTGCGATGTGCCATCTGTGATATTGATGCGCTCGATACCATGTCCCACTACCTCGGTTTGTCCAAGCCCGGGATGTTCACTTCCACCGCTAATTGGCGTGTTCGACTCCACATCCATTGCATCGGTGTTGAGAATGGCAAGTTCATCATATAACTCTAATGGTAAATCCGCCACCTCTCAAGCTTTTGTTGCAGTAGCTCGTCTCTTTGGCAATTCTCGATCCGGTGGCAACGGTTGGTCCGGTGGATCAACCAAGCTACTGTTGGTGCGGAACCATTCTGGAACCGGGTTCCTCGGAATGTCAATGATGGGTTGCTTCGCGGAAAGTAGGGGGCCAAGAAACTTCCCAACATTGCCACCCACGGTTATCGATTGGTGAATTGTTGACCAATCAACCCGCTTGTGCAACACACTCCGCATACACCATGGCTCCTATCCTCCTCGGAATGCTATTTTTGGGCCAACGTCCTTGGTGAGAGATGGCTCGTAAAATCTCCAAGAATCTCCACTTCGAATCCACGTCGGTAATGGCATTCCACGAGAGTTGTCTGTTGCGGCAATGCTCTTTGTGAGATTCCTCCGGGTACCACCGATCGAGATGCGCAAAACCAACAAGGTTGAAGGCCTGCTGACATGTCCATGGCTCTGGCACATCTTCCCATCCATCATACGCCAATAGTTCGGTGTTTCTAAAAATATCCATCTCCAAAGGCACCCCTTTCTTCGGTTTCTATGAGGAACCAGCTTCCGCGCTTGGAGCATTTGGTCTCCTCCGGCCTGCATGATCTCCACCACCGCCTTGCATTGCCATTTCTTTCCTCTAAAATCACCACCACCACGAAATAACGTCAAGTGGCTATCCTATACTGATTGACTAAGCTGGTAAACTAACTATTCTAATATGAAAATCCTAGCTGTAACTAAACTCCCATAAACACCCTAAAACTAACTGCACTTCAAAATAGTGCTAAAATAACCCCAAGCATGCACTTCAAAATAGTGCTGCGTAGGAGTGCATACAAATGTTTAGAAAAAACCGGCCTTCAACAGATCTCTGACGTCTTCGGTACCTGTTCTGTTGCCTTTGAGGACAAATTCCCCCTTGAGGGAATCAATGTCCTCAAAAGGACCACTCTCCAACCTGGAAACCCCGCACACCCGCCGTCAACAAGGAGGCAAGTGCGTCAGAGCGCCCGAGAAAGTGGGAAAGAGTAACCTTGTTTTACTTCACCCTCCTTTTTATACCGTAGCCGCGGCCCACCATCCGCGACCTGTCCGCACCGGTCCATTCGGCCCATCCGCGGCCCGTCCCAAACCGTACACGCCCCATCCGCCACCCACCCGCTCCCCATCCGCGCCCCATCCGCGCCCCATCCGCGCCCGTTCGCTGCCCATCCGCTTCCCACCCGCTCCCCACCCGCTCCCCATCTGCCACCCACCCGCTCCCACCCACTCCCCATCCGCTCCCCATCCGCGCCGGTTCGCTGCCCATCCGCTCCCCACCCGCTCCCGTCCGCTGCCCATCCGTGTCTCGTCCGCATCTCCCAGTCCGCTCCCCATCCGCGCCCGTCCGCTGCACATCCGCTCCCCACCCGCTCCCCACCCGCTCCCGTCCGCTGCCCATCCGCGTCTCGTCCGCATATCCTAGTCCGCTCCCCATCCGCGCCTTGTCCGCTTCCTAGTTCCCCTCATCCGCCCTCCATCCGCCCCCCGTTCGCGGCCCATCCGCGCCCATCCGCGCGCATTCGTGCCCCGTTCGCTTGAACGTCCCCCTCCCATCCGTACCCATCCGCTGCCCATCTGCTGCCCATCCGCGCCGCATCCGCTTTCGAGTATGCAACCCAGTCCGCTCCCCATCCACTCCCATCCGCTGCCCATCCGCTTCCACTTCTAAGTATTTGTGGGCAAGAATAGTTTTGTTTTGGTATGTGCTTGCATTGACAATGTGTCGCAATTTTAGAAATTGGCAATTCTGAAGATCTCCAAAAACAATTCAAAGCTCGGTGCTTAAAGATTATACGAGGATGGAAAATAAGAAATGAAGACTGAAAACCCGAATGGTAAAAAGACCGCTTATCCAGTACCTTAGTATGAATAGCATATGTACAGTTTGAATTTTTAACATCTCCCTAAACATACGCAAATAAAGCTCTTCCATCATACAGAGATGGCAAATTAGGAAGTAACAAAGTCAACACCAAATGGTTGAGAACAAGACTAATTCATTAATCAGCAAATATTGTATAATCTTCTAGGCAATGCACATAGCATGAGAATTGCCGCCGAATACACGAAGGGGTAAATACCACCGCCAAGAGCTTGCCGATGAGCACATGAAGTTCCTCACACCCCACCAAGGCACCTTAAACATTGTACTCCTCCTCCCCAAACCACATGTGAAATTGCTAATCACTTGAAGAATCCACATATATATATATTTAACAAGCAACCATATCTAGGCAGTAATTTTGGCAAACTAATTCCAACTGACTAGGCATGTGCTCAAATTGCTCAGGTTCGTTTTGTGACCACCCCCTCTTGACTATGTCAATTGTTGAATGCACGAAGCTTTTTTCATCTTCCAATGTATTGCCATGATCCAAGAGTCGTGCTCATGTGTGTAAAGGTCTCTAATGCTCTGACTTCCAAAGCTTCTACCTTTCTAGCTCCATTGTCGGAACATTCGGTTCCTGGTTCAATTATCACCACGTACGATGTATACTCTTAGAAAGTAGAGGGATGAGGTTGGATTGACAATATGGTGATTTCGGTGTTAATAAAACTGTAAACATGGACATGGAGGTTGCCATGTGGAGTTTGTTCCCATGCGAGATCCTTGAGCAAGTGCCTGCGTTTGTGACGGTCCCTCACACGTGCAAGGACCGCGTCATATGCGAGGCCTTTGACCGCCTCATGAAGAAGTTGTTCTTGTTTATTCTTGTAATGTTAGCGCATTGAGGATAACATGTCATTACAATAGTTCAAAACAATGGTGCATAAACTCGAGGTCCAAGAATAAAAATCCAAATGGCCAATACAAAGAAGAACTTGCACAATTTAGGAAAAATAAATTAAAAAAACACATGAAGATCTTGGAGTTTTATATGGAAGTGGGGAGAGGTTTTGTTGGTATTGCTTGGATAGAGTATGTCAATTTGACAAATGTGTCAAACTCTAACAATTATACAATTTTGAATACCTCCCCAAAAAAATTGAGCTCAAAGCTCATAGGGAATACAAATTTGCAAAAATAAGAAATTAAGAAGGATAATCCGAATGGTTAAAAAGACTAGTTAACCGACATTTTGTATGATTTTTAAAAAAAACGGGAATTACAAATGTCTCTAAAAACACACGTAGATAAAGCTTTGTAATCATACAAAGCTGAAAAATAGGAAGTAACAATGCAAATCCGAATGGTTAAAACATCTTTGAATCATTAAAATATACTACCACTTAATCTAGCAACGTACACCTTAAACATCTATACTAATAAATTGCTAAGAACCATAGCAGATATAAATTAAAAATATTATAAATAGACCTCGTCTTACGTGTATTGGGAAATTTAGACATCCCACTAGGACTTAAGTTCGCACTCGAACTGTGGGGTCGTTTTCTTCTATGCACCGTGGATCCACATCAGACTCGTCTGTGCTCTCTTCGTCATCGGATTGAGGAGTACCACTTCTCAGTTGTAAGTTGTCGTCCCTAGTAATGACCAACCTCCTTGTTGGACAAGATCCCTCGGCGTCAAGTAACCCATCATCATCCAAATTGGGTCTTCCATCTGATGGGTCGTAATCTTCACCGGTAAATGGAATTGTACTACCTTGATTCCTTCGACGTCTCTTTGTTCCTCGTGTAGTTCTCCGCCATCTATTATTGCTTACGGTGCTAGTGGAAGCTACTCCGCAATGTGGAAGAACTATAGGTACGTGGACAACCACATTGAGGTCTACATCCGAGGAGGAAGCCATTCCTCTTAATACTATTCCAGACCCCCTCCCACCACTTTGCACGACATCGCCTTGTTGATTTTGACGAGCAAGAGGTTGCCTTCGCATGCAAGGAAGTTGAACGCTACTAAGCTTATTGGCTTGACGACGATTTTGTCCCGTTCCATTGTTGGGACGATCATTATGAAGGGCTACCAATGAAGCACCAATCCCCCGTGTAGTTGTTGCACCGGTTCTACCCACAATTACATGACTACGGGTCACCGGCCGATGTGGTATTCCAACTTGGGAAGACACTTCGATCTCTGTGGTTCCAGCATTCCCCATAACTTCATCAAGGGGCACGGTTACCCTTCCTATGATTGAAGTTGGATTACATTGTGGACTTGAATTGCAATTGCGAACCGACCTCGACGGCGTTAAGGAGATACGACCAACCGTTGTAGGGACCTCCACTTCTTGATGATTCAAGATATGTTGCCCTTCATCACCAAATGATAGCGAATCACTTTGAGGTTGGGAAGGCAAGTCAACGTTTGCAGGGATCACCAAGTTCGGTAGCCCCCCTTTGTGGTCACGCCAAAGTCCCTGACCAGCACAAAGTTGTCCAAACGACGGCCCATCAACATCTCCACTTGGGTTCAATGGACCTTGAACATGTTGTTGTGCTGCCTCGACTTCGTTGAAATCAAAAATCCCTATGCCTCCACCTCCACCATCACCATCAGAGTTTTGTCCATCCGAGTCCCACACGTCCTCGCCCACACGATGACCACCACCACTGCCATCATCGGAATCTCCACTATCCAAATCCAAATTGTCTTCGTCTATGTCAAGATTACCTTCTTCGTCATTCTCGTTAGGATCTTCTCCGTTGCTTTCATCATCGGAATGCACACCATTTAACTCAAGCCACTGACCAACCCTTGTCCCCCTTCGATGCCTTAGAAGCCTAGAATTTGTGTAAATGTACACGAGGTCCTCCGCTCGACTATGTTTAAGGCGATTGCGGGACTTGTTGTGTACATAGGAGTACATGCTCCAATTGCGTTCGCATGCTGATGAGGAACACACTTGAGCAAGTATGCGTCTTGCAATTATCTGCAATGCCTTTGCGCCACCTCCCATTGCATCCCACCATTCATGGGGCAATACATTAAGCACATTTGGATCCATCGAATCTACAAATGATCCTCTATTTTCAATGAAGTCTTGGTATTGGTTGAGGACCCTTCCAAAATCTTCCTCACTCGAAACTAGCTTTCGAAGGACTTGATTTAAGATTGGTCTTGAATGCTCATTCTCATGCAAAGGGGCCCATCGTCGTAAAGAAGGGTTTAACATAGCTCCCGCCCAATGAAGGTCAGTTATCATAAGCCCCCACCTCGCGTTAAAGGCATCTAGTGCCCGTGTTGCCAATTCTTGCCCCAATTGGAAAGGGGCCCTGACAAACCCTTGAACATGGATTTCCAAATCATGCATAACCTTCCATGCAACGCCCATAGCAGGAGCATTGTCGTCAAATACACGAAGGGTACGTACCACAGGCAACACCATGTACTGAAAATTCACACATGTATCCCAAAATCCGTCGGAGTGTATCACCTGCCGTGCAAACAAGCCTTTAATATGTGTAGCTGGGGCTTTTGTCCGCAACTCCGCCATGAAAGCATGCCATGCGTCATCAACCACCATTCTCTCTAGGGCTTGGCGAACTTGGAGGAGGCGTTCAATCATGATGAAGTTGGTTGCAAATCGTGTCTCATTGGACATACGAATAGCAAGATCTGGTGAAAGCCTTCGGAAGATTGCTTGTGGAGCGTGGTGGTTCTTGATGAATAAACAAATAACCCTAGCCTTCCTCACAGTCCTTTTCACCCAATTTTCTTTGCCCCAATCCTCCAGTAAAAGATCCAAGCAATGAGTAGCGCATCCCTGAACATAGAGATGGGGAATCACTTGCATGATGTCACGGCAAGCAGACGCCATGACTGGAGCGTTATCGGTGCATACCTGGACAACATTTTGGGGCCCAACTGTTTGCAAAAACGGTTGGATTCGAGAAGCAACGTAGAAGTGGTCCTTATAATTCCCCGATGTATCGATGGTGCCCAAGAAAACATCCCCTTTCGTGCCTGACTGAACAACATTTAGCAATGGCCGATTCTGAACGTTGTCCCAATCATCACTACATATTGTTACTCCATACTTTGATATAGAGTCACCCATTTTCTCTTTGATCCCCCTTTCTAGATCTGCTCGCTTGTTTGTCAACAACTTCGTACGAATAGCGTTGTAGGACGGTGGGTTGTATGCCGGCATTCGTACGTGTGCAGTTTCACGAACCGCTTTTAAAAAAGCAGGGTGCCTAATGATATTAAATGGAATGTTTGCTTTGTAAAAAGCACTAGACCAAACCCTATCCAAAAGTTGTTTTGCAGAAGAGTTGAACCCCTCGGTCAAAGAAAGTTGTCGTAGCTCTCTAGGTTCAGTCTCTATCCGTGTCGGTTCCACGTCACCAGTGCTTTGCAAATTTTGAACTTGCTCGACGACATTGTTCTGAGACAATGATAATAAAGGTTCCACCCAAACTTCATCCTCGCCAGCTCTGTGAAAGGATATATTGTTGGCAACATCAGGACGATCCGGGACACCCCCATCACATTCTTGAAACAACACACGCACATGTGGAGGCACCATCCTACACACTTGAACATCACGTCCTGCCTCGTTACGAGGGCGGTACCCCATGTGGGACAACATCATGTCCGCTCTATAGGACATGGTGTGAGAACAAAATCGACATTTCACTTGTCGTGCCGATCTTGAAGAAGTGAGACCCATGTCTTCATACCATAGATCCCATACAGAATTTCGACGCGGCATGGCGTCCCAAGAATGAAAGTGCTACTAAGGGCTCCTCAAACCTTCCTCAGCAGTGGGGTCTCATGCAATGCATTCTTGTACAAAGAATCCAAGGTCTTGAAACGCACTAAGCGAGAATAAGTAAGGTCACCCTAGGAAGATAGGAATTTATACCGGACCTCGTACGGAGCATGCGGACGGCTAGGCGCGGATGAGGCAGGGTCTAGCCAGCGGACGGGCGAAGGACCTTGGGCGAATGGGGGCGGACAGGGCTTGATGAGAATTACGGATGGGGGCGGGTGGGGAGCGGATGGGGGCGGATGGGGAGCGGATGGAGGCGGATGGGGACTGCGGATGGGGTGCGGAAGGGGGCGGATGGAGACTGCGGATGGGGAGCGGAAGGGCGGATGGGTGCGGGTGGGGAGCGGATGGGGGCGGGTGGGGACTGCGGATGGCACGCGGATGGGGAGCGGAAGGGCGGGTGGGGACTGCGGATGGGGAGCGGATGGGGCGGGTGGGAACTGCGGATGGCACGCGGATGGCACGGATGAAGGCGCGGATGGGGAGCGGGCGAAGATCGGACGGTTTACAGGGATGGAAATTGGATACGGTGCAGATGCGTGCGCGGATGGGCCGCGGATGCTGTGCGAATGGCCCCCGGATGGAGAGCGGATTCAGAGCAAAATGCTTGGACGGGGCGGACGGGGACTACGGACAATGTGGTAAATTACCGAGCATGTAATTAATTTGGTTGATGACATGTCCGCACATGTGGCACACAAATTCCGACGTGTCTCTTTTGAGGTAAATGTAAATATTGATTTCTGGAAGTAAAAATAGCTCCGTCAGGATTATGTCACGAACCGTCATAATGACGGCATGACATTGTGTCGTGACATTGTGACATTGTGACGGATTTTGACACCGTCACGACACAATAGACAACCCTGGCTGTATCCTAGCACGAACTATCGTAACTACCTACTAAATTTTTTTGTTTTGGCCGGAATTTAAAGTTAACTTCCGGCACCATGTGGGAACGGAGTCCCACAGTCACGCACGGTGACCTTGGACTCTGCGGAGAAGACATCTACGAGCAAGAAAGTTGGAGTGCAGCAGGTGGTGAGGAAGGAAGATAAAGAAGAGGTGGGAACGCGACAGGTAGGGACTTTGACGGGTAGAGCACCAGATTTGAGAAGGGAAGAAGAAGACCGGAGGCATGAGGACAAAGATTAGGTGAAGACGTGCTAATTTAGAAGTCTAAGGAAAGTAGCCACAGACGTGTGTTAGAGGGAAAATTTAGCAATCACGGTGATTCAACACGTCAGGATTTCCGACCGGAACCGGCTCCGTGATTTGGGGATCTGATCGGTGATTTCCAGTTCTGGTCAGTATGTAAGTTGGAAAGATGGTTGTTTACAGCTGTCAAGCGCCGTTTTCGGCTGCCAGGTAAACATGGTGGAAAGAGAGATCCACGATGTTTTGCGACTCCATTCACACATAATGCCGGAAGTTAACCTTAAAACCCGGCAAAAACAAAAAAATTAGTTAAGTAGTTCCAATAGTCCGTGCTATAATACAACCTAGAGTCAGCATGTAAGAATAAAGACGGATGGACCCGGTTGCAAACCCTAATTGAGTCTAAAGTTGCTAAACGCAGAGCCAGAGTAGTTAACGGAATTCCGGGACAGTATGTTATTCGGAACCGTCAGCCGGAGCTGTCACCATCAACTGTCATCATGTGGGGTACTAACGGCCAGACTAGAAAAGGTCGGGGCTCAAGGGGAAACTCTTTCTTTTCGTTTCGTCTTTGCGTGTTGAGGTTCCGCTCCTACTCGCATTCTCTCTCTCTTTTTCTCTCGCTCGCTCTTGCGATTTTCTAACCACTAGCCATTAGGGTTTAGAGTTTCGACGATTACAACGGACATGCGTCCGTTAGAGAGAGTTTTGGTGAGGTTGGTGCATGCAGGGACAACGTTGAGGGACTGTGAGAAAGTAGGCAGGACTCATGAAGGCGGTCCCTATGGCCAAGAAGAAGAGAACGGATAGAGATGGCCGCGGACGGAGAGACGAAGAGCCGGCCACTGCGCTCCCTCCCTTGACTCGAGTGACTCCGAACATCCCGGAGGACTTGGACGAGTGCAGTATGCTGAAGGAGAGCTTGAAGATGATGGGGTGCGAAGGCTTGCTCAAGGTAGCTTGGGGCATCCGGAAGGATATTTATGTTAAGGAGCTAGTAGGCACTCCGGACCCGAAGTACGAAGGGTTGTTGCGAGCCCATCCGGAGCTCTGGGAAGTTCCAGAATGGTCCCAGGCGTACGACTTCCGAGTCGGCCGCAACAAGGTGGTGGAACGGCGGGATGAATTCCTGGCGGGGGATTTCGACAAACAAGCCGACCCGAAGGAAGGCTACAACATGCAAGACCTTTTGCATCGGGATGCCCAACTTGTGCTAGGGTTTTTAAACCCTATTTTTCATCTGGAGAAGCCGAGGTGGGTGGTGGCAAAGTAGGCCTGTACCTTCCTCAGAGACCTTTGGGGGAGAATCAACGTAGACTGGGGGACGCTCATGACAGAAATGATCAACCGATTGGTGGCCAATCTCCAGAAGGTGAAGAAATTGGCGACCCCCTTATCTTCCTACGTGGTGCATCTCTACTGCCACCACCAACAGCTCACTGTGGCAGAGGTAAGACTGTATGACGAAGTGCTCAACTTCCAAAAGTATGGAGGGGAAGAGTCGGAGGAAGAATCCGAAGGGAAGGAGCCCGTGTCGGAAGCAACAACCGCCGATACACCGGAAGGCAGGAAGGCTCAGAAGAGACCTTGGGGGAAGGAGCCAGTGCTGGAGAGTCTAGACATCCGCAGCTCCTCCGCATCGTTCGAAGAAGATGAGTCCGGACCCTGAGCGGAAACCAGCTGGAAGAAGAGGAAGGTTGACCAGGAAGAGTCCAAGGGTCAACTGAAGCAGATGGACGAGCTCACGCGCGAGATCGGCTGGAGAGTTGGCCTCCTTAAGGCGACCAACTACATCATCACTACCAGCATAGAATAGATCTTTCGGAGTCTGGACGTCGACCGGCTGGAGGACACCATCAACAGGGTGGAGGAACTCCGGAGCACGGACACCGATACGAAGGCGTTGCACCTCCAAATCTCCACCATGTACAAGGCCAGCACGGAGATGGAGAAGAAGGTAAAGCACTACCTCCAGGAGGCAACTCTGGCGGTGACGGCCCGGAAACAGGCGCAGGCAAAGGCCAACGCCTCCGCAGCTGCTCTGACGGAGGTCCAGAAGGCCCTGGAGGTGTCGGTTGAAGTGGTCAACCGGAGCCAACTCTTCACTGAAGTGGTATAGAAGGAGAAGAAGGTGACCACGGCCAACATCATCCGGTTTCTCCTCAATCAAACGGAGAAGATGGGTCGGACTTGGGAGCAGATGAAGCTGCTGGTCAAGAACATCACCCAAGTGCTTCCAGAAGATCCAACAACACCTGGACCGGAAGGCGCCACGACCCCGGAACGAACCACGGTCCCTCCGGAACCACCACAACCCAAGACAACACCAACTCCAGGTACCTCAGCAAATCCGGAGTCTCTTGACACTCGGTCACCTCGGACGCCGGCGGAGGGCATCGTACCTCCCAACCCCAGTACGAGTGAGATCCTGAAGAAGCTGCCGGATCTGTTGTCGCCACCCAATATGCGCTTGCCCGATCCTCCGGCAGAAGACGACCTCCCAGCACCACCAAAGACCGTGTCCTAGAGGTTGGCGCCATGGCCAAGGAGTTCATTCGGAAGCTACAGGGACTTGGTCCAGGAGACTAGGTCAGCTTCCGAGACGAGACCACCGACAGCTCTTGTTCCGGAAGGTTCACCGGAGCAGCCACTTCCACCGCCGGACTCCAAGACTCTGGTGGCTAGGGTTTCTCCAGCGACCGGACCGTCGTCTCGGAAGACCACCCTTTCGCCGGCAACATCGAAGAGAGCGAAGGGCAAGCAGCGAGCTCTGGTAGAGATCTCCCCCTCTCGCAGGAATGGAAGAAACCGGGGACCACGTGCTCCGACTTAGGGTAGTTAGGTTTAGCATTTTTTTTGGGCCTTAGATTCCAGATCACGAAGTGATTAACGATGGGGCTCCAAGTGCACCCGGCTGCTAACGGAATCGACTGCCAGTTTTGTAGTAAGAATAGGAATTCTAGAGCCGGAACTATTCCGAGATTATAGGATCTAAGATCCGATCTGGGACCTTTCCGGATTTCTCGGATCTTTTAGATAAGATCTAGCGGATTTCCCGTGGGGGTAGGTAGGAGGAAAACTAAGTTTAGAAGGGACTTAGTTAGTACTTAGTAGTGAGGTTTTGGGGAAAAACTTTTCATCTTGTCTCTCTCACTTGGAAATATATGTCACCCGTTTGTACTAGACTTGATCTCTGATATTTTTTGTCTGAAGTATACACTTTGTGAGTAGCGGATCCATTCCTTTGTGAGCAATTGTGTCAATATCTTTCCAGAGTGGGGTGATAGCTAGTTCGTCAAGAGAGAGAGTGCTCAAGATCCGTGTCGGGAGATTGCCTAGAAGAGCTGGAGGGCTATTGTAGAGGTGTGCCTGGTAGACTCCAGGGTCTGGAAGTAGCCAGGAGGGAAGAGATGAACTGCAGAGGTGTTCTTGGTAATCTCTAGGAGACAGAAGTATCCGTGCTAACTTGAATTTCGGTCAAGACCGGAGTTCTCCCCAAAGATAGGAAAAAGCCTGATTCGTAAGCTCATGCGGATTACCCTTGACGAGTAGCAGCCTCCGCTTTGGAGAAGTACATTCATACTTACCGGAATGTCGTTGTATTTTGGATTTGACTTTGTGTGACTGCATCCGGAGGGCCATCTGGATGTCGTGAGAGTCTAAGTCTAGCAACATCAATCAAATCACCGGTTAGCAAAGTAGGAGAGTAGTGTTTGGTCACTATAAGTTCCGGGCAGTGTAGGTCTAGTCACTTTAAGTCACTAAGTAGTGGGAAATCTAGCCACTTACACAAAACAGGATCAGTGGACTTTGGCCACTTACTTAAAAACTCCAGAAGACCCTCTGAGGAGGAACAAAGATTAATCAAACTACCCTCCGGACTTCCGGAAACTACTTCCGGAAGTCGTTGTACCAACTCTGGACTTTGGAAGGATCCGGATTCGTAATACGTAAGTAAAGAACATAGCTAACCTTTGAACGATTGGTGTGATAGTTTAGTAATCGAGAGTATTGATAAAAGAACATTAGGTCTCTGTGGGAACGAAACCGGAGCGGTTACTTTTTTAAAAGCATTTAGTGACGATTAGGTGCATTTCGGAGGAATATTGGCTCTATGAACTGCAACAGATGCACACCATCAATTTATCGGATTTTGTTATGAAAGGATGAGTATTTTGTGGTTAGTTGCAAGGGTGTTAGGATCTGGTGAGTTCATCTAGTCCTAAGGATATTAGAAGACTACAGGTCAGGTTTCCACTTGGATTTCCGTAAATGGGTTGGAAGCCTTGATTGGTCGCAATCGTATCCACTATCCGGATTCCGTTATCCTAGTGATAAGAAGGGTTTAGTAAGCACCACTTGTTCGGCGGATTTCCTTACATCTATAAGAGATACGCTACCATGTTTTGTGTCAAGTTTGTGTCGCTAATCTTGATACCTTTCAACTTCCGTTTGAATGTGCACCTATGTAGCCCTAACACGGTAGCACCCCATTAGCTGATGAATAAGTTGCTTTTGGATGCTTGAACTGTTGTGAAATAGAGAGGTTGCAGATTCTGGTTTTTTTAGGATTCCGAAAATATGTTAGAAGCCTTGACTAGTCGTAATCGGATCCGGATTCTTGAAGAAAGTTGTCGTTGTAGTAAGCAAAGGGTCGGAATGTTTCTTGCGTAACCGGCTGTCTAGCGGCATCCTATAGTTGTGAGGAAGTAGACACCACCCTGGTGCATGTATGTGTTGTCTTTAGAAGTGATCGAGGTAGATAGTAGAGTCTATTGCCACTCTAATCTACGAGAGGAGAGTTTTAAACACCATCCCTCACCCAATAGGACGTGTCCTGCAATAGCTAACATCATGGTAGAAAACTAGAGCTGGATTATTTTGGTTTGATATTCTCAAATTTGGAATGATAACCAAAAATAAGAAGACAGGAAGGACATTCCGAATTAGAAGAGTGAGGTAACTAGAATGGGTCTGATTGAGAGGCAAATAAGAAGAATCGTAGGTAGAAATGAATGACCGGGTTAGCCTGAAAATTGGCTAACTTCACCTGAATCCCTAGAACCATACACAAGTCACAACTAGGGATGTTTTGGCACTTAAATCACTCAAGGAAACTCACACACGACCTTGTTTCGACGGTATCTCTCTAGTGCATTGTGAATGGTGTCAGCAACTACGACATCTTTGCGGGCTTGCAAGCATTTTATCCACTTGGTTTTGAGGGTGGATAACAAGACAGAAGAGGCCAAGATGAGGCCTTGGCAGTCTGCCGGTGATGGCACGAAGGAGCTCAATGTTGTTGTCTTTGCAGCTAGCACGCTGTTTTCCACAACGGATGCTATGTTTAGGTGGAGTGCCTTGGCATCCGATTTGCCATGTGGTTCTACGCTTTTGGAGGAGATATGTGCTTATATATTGAGGGTAGCGGAATCACGTAAGCACAAATCAGTGGAGATCCCTGCACGTCATTGCAAGGATCCACTTTCAACTTGGAGGACCAAATTAGAGCTCACATGTCGCAGCGAGGATATTGCAAATGCTCTTCATGCTCCACAATTCTCAGTGGGCTCTTCCATCCCATTGATAGCTTTGTACTATTGAGTGGCCACCACCAAATGAGGGTATCATTCTTGTGGAGCTATTTGCCGGTGTTGGTACGGATTGGTGACTGTATTGGAGGCTGCGCTCAAGGTACGCCAATACATCCACGTGGATAGTGGCTTTGCACCCAACCGTGCCGCTAACCATGACATTCACTATCTATTGGCGAGTATTCGGAGGAGTTACCACCTTTTGCCATTCAGAGGTGTTTTGGCAAACTTCCACGTGATGTAACATTATTCAGTACAAATTATCTGCGTCGATTAGGTTACGTGGACTTGGTGATTGCCGGAAGGCCTTGCCAAGGCCATTTATGGGCAGGAAGTGGACATAGCTTAGATGATCCACGATTGGATCTCTTAGCAGATTTGCTCACGTTTCTGATGGTGGACTATCTACCAATCGACGCCATCGGGGTACATTTTTGAGAATGTACCCCCATTAAGAGATACACGGACAAAAATGCGTGAGGACACGGCATATATCTATCACCTTCTTGGTCCCCTCGTAGTTATAGATGTTGCAGCGTTGAGCTCTTATGCCCATTGGCCACGTTGGATTTAGACCAACATGGCATCATCGGCAACGCTCACCTATGTTCTTGTTTAAGTGCAACGACCCGTGCGTCGTGAGGTTGATGACATCTTGGACGACCACCGTGTTTTCATGGATGTTACCAAGGATGATGAGCCACCATTGGCCGTGGTGAACCGCGTCGGATTCACTTGGTGGGCATTTCCCACGTTGGTGTGCTTCTCAGAGTCTTTTGCCTATAGGACACGCGGTTCGAGTATGGTTTGAGATTTTACTTTCCAAATTTACGAAGAGCCTTCTGCTAATCAGAAATAGCGAGCGATAGGATTTTTAACACGCACCACCGTTGCAATGGATCTCTCTGAGGGCTGGAGTTGTTATTTGTTGGATGAAGCCATTGACCTTTAAGACTCTTAATTGGGTCTGTGGCCTCTATTTTGCCAATCAGCGTTGTTTGCGTGACTCTCTAGGCATGCTAAGGCCAGACTCTAATGGCCATGGAACATCAATGCCACATCTTATGGAGATCAAGGAAGCGAAGCTCCTTTTTTGTTTGAAGGGACACGCAGCCGAGGAGCTTTGTGCTCAGCGTGTCTTTGCAGCCTTAGCCAAGGAATTTGGTTGAGAAGATGCGCGGAATATATATTTTCCTGATTTTATCATCACAACACAAGATTTTCCGTAGATCCCATGGGCAAAGAGTCTGAAAGCATGAATGTCCTCTCTGCTACCAAGTAGTAGTCACCGGTTGTGCCGGTACGAGATGAGTCTTCTACGGTGGAGAAGGGGACCACGGAGTTTGATGATTGGCCTTTGGATTTGGGGCCACATCTTACTGGTGCCAAGGCAAGAAGGATATAAGCGTATATACGTTTGTATAGTAGTTAGTTTGCCAATAACCTCTGTGATTTGGCGGAGTATAGAGGCAAGCCAATTCACATTCACTTGGAAAACAACCACCCGATCTTCTGACTACCGTACAAGCTTAATCTTTCAAAGACAGTTGGTTTCTGACTTGTTGTCAACTATTGTTGGCCGCCAGCTTGATTGAGCTTTCTAACGGCAAGTACGCTTGTGCCACGATTATGCCATCAAAAAATAATATCTTTGGCAACTAGACGGAGAAGTGGATGTGTGGGGATCATAGGCCGGTAATTTGTAAACCAAGTCAGACTGGTACCCATGCCCACGCTAGAGGATTTATTTGATGAGGTGTGCCACATTAGAGTATTAAATACTTTAGATTGGCGGTCTGGTTATGACCAGTCACCATTGCAAGTGGCTGTCCGGGTGAAGACTACATATTAGGGAGTTGATCAAGATAGAAGAGATCTACTCTACCATTGGAAATTTCTCCCATTTAACATGAAAAACGCACCCGCTAAGGTTTTAGAGGGTGATGGACTGGGTGTTGACCAATTTATCGTTTGTTAGATGCTACATTGATGATGTTATCATTTTTAGTAGCACTCCATAGGAGCATGTGAGGCATCTTCAGGCGGTGTTGGAGAGGATATAGCAGTAGGGATTGCGCTTGCACCATGGCAAGTGCAAGTTCTTCCGCAATCGGTTGCCATATTTGGAACATATGATTGTTCCAGGGGGTCTTGGCGTAGAGCATGCCAAGGTGGATGTGTTGTAGATGAATCGTGCCCTAATTCACGTATCATGACTTCCAGATTTTCTTTTCTTTGCAAATTATTATCGCCGGTTTGTCAATAATGTCACTATCAAAAGTCTGCATTGCCTTTAGTAGTGGTGCCACTACAAAATCAAAGTTAGTGCACCGATGCCAGAAACTCTCGTCTAGAACAATGGCCCGTACCTGCCATGCCTTCGCATGGGCACGGTGCCCGTTCTGCCTATCGAAAAGAGAGGATACATAGGTTATCCATGTTGGGTCTATCACAACCATCTCCAGGGCATTCTTCACTTCCAAGAGTCGATGGATCATTATGTAATTGCATGCAAACCTTGTTGTTGTTGGCCACAACAGAGACAATTTTGGCAAAAACCGACGAAAAAGAGCCATGGGCACATGGTGGTTCCGGATATACAATGCAATCTGTTTTGCCTTCTGCACGAGGTCTGCAAATATGTCTTCCTTCCCCCAGTCCTCGAGGAGGAGGTCCAAAATATGTGCACAAAACCCTTGAGTATATATGTGCGGGTACTCCTCGTTGACCTTCTTCATTGCCCCCAACATGTTTGAAGCATTATCAGTGCACACTTGGACCACATTCAATGGTTCAACCTCACGGATAAAACTTTTCAATTGGTCCCCTATATATGCCGTAGATTTCTTCACACCGGTTGTGTCTATAGATTCCAAGAAGATATCACCCATTGAGCATACGAGCATGATATTCATGAGAGGGCGACGCGTAACATTGTCCCACCCGTCCGAGCATATTGTTGCGCCATACTTAGCAATATCTACACCGGTCTTCTTGTCGACAAGGTCTTTTATTTTATTTTTAGAGGCTCAATGTATGTCGTCCTCATGGCATTGTACGATGGCACTGTATGATTGAAACCCGCCTTTGACAATGAGAGTGTGGCCTTGATGAAGGCCGGATGTCTAACCACGTTGAATGCAACATTTGCTTATAAAATTAATTGTGTCCATAATTCGTCCAACTCTTTTCTTTTTTTCTATTTGGTAAGCCTCTAGGAAGCTCTGTTGCTATACTGATCCTGGTGTCAATGATGCTGCTTGGCTTAGAGGATTTGTGGATTGTGTGTTCTCCTCATTTCAAGATTCCAAGAAACTACCTTGTTGGATTGATTGGCTAGAACAAGGTTCAGCGGAACATGTTGCTGATGCGCTTGGAAGGCCAAGGATCTCCGCCTCGGTCATTCTAGTAGGAATAATATTCCCGCATCTTTTAAAATGGGCCTTAACAGCTGTTGGGGCCTTAGTGCACGAAGTCTTTGTCGATTGTGGATACCCATAGTGAGACACACACCTCCCACGTTTGTATGCAAACGCGTAATTGCACCAAACACATGTCTCTTGATCCTTCTTGTTAAATGTAAACCATAGAGCCCACTCCTTCATTTGAGCCCTTTGTTGGGAGAACACCACAATAAAATCGGCGCGCAGTATTGTGCCAAAGAGAATTCACCAAAAATAATAGGAAATTGTGTGCTAATAGAAAATGTGGACCCTAAGGTCACTCACAAACTTGTAGATTCATGCAAGGAGCCCAATAAGGAGTTCCAGGACACAAGGCAAAGGATGTGAGGTGAGTCAAGCACATCGCACATGGTTCTTATATAGTGCTGGAGCATGAGCATATCGAGCCAGGCGCGCTCAAGGATGACGGCGCGCGTACTCTATGTGGCCGAGCACGCACGCAGTGGGGGCGTGCCCATATGCTCTAGGGCGGGGCGCGCACAATGTGGGGGCGTGCGCGTACGCATTAGGGCCGGGCACGCACAATGTTGGGACGTGCGCGTACTTTATGTGGTCAAGCGCGCACGCTTTGGGGCCCGCCGCATTCAATGTGTGGCTAGGCGCGCACGATTTGGGGCCGGGCGCGCGCATCGTCCAGTCAGGCGCGTACTCTAAGGGTCGGACGCGCGCGGTTTAGGTTTTTCCAAAATTCTTTAAGGTTTGCACTAATTCGTCGATATATTGAAATATTGCAAAACTGAACATTTTGATATGTAAAAAATCTCATAAAACTCTACTAAATATACATGATGCCACTCAATACACAAGATTTTATTAAATATACAAAATTTCACTCAATATTCAATGGCAATTACAAAATTGCCGAAAGCTCTTGTTCTGAAACGTTTCAACATTGCTCTATGTACATTTCTAGCACTATTGTAGTTCTAAACTCCACTATAGCCAGTCAAAAATGAAAGAAGACGATCTTTCTCCCGAACTTGTTCCTTCAAGTCTTGAATTTATTCGTGGCATTCCGCAACTTCATTTCCCTTATCATCAACTTCTTCTCCTAGATCCTCAATTATCTTCAAGCTTTGCTCTAGTTGCTTCAAAACTCAAAAATAATCGTCAAGACTCACCCAGTCACCCTCCGTAAACTTTTTTTTATTATCCACTCCTCCTCAGGTACCGCATCCGTCTTTGTGGCATCCCTTTCTTCTTGTGAAATTGACGGCTCTTTGTTCAAGCCTGATTTAAAGGAAAATTCTTGTTGCCTACGCACAAACGGATGACATCCAGTATCCGAGTCGTCAGATGAAGTTTTGGACCACTCGACTTTTTTATCTGAAGGTTCAACTTCCATGGTTCTCCGGAGACCTTCTCTCGGAAACTTTTGCACAAATGGTATTGTTAATCCAATGGCTGGCGCCATCTATGAGTTTGTTTGGATTTCCATTGTCCTCCAATCAACCAGTACGCCAAGTACACCTCCGCATAAACCATCCATAAAATTGAATAATTTACTGAGTTGCGGCACACTTTCGCCTCGTCATAAATGTATTGGTACGCTTGGATGCAACGCTCTTTGAAGATTTCATTGGTGCAGCACCCAAGTTGGCCCTATATGTACGTCGCAATAGTGCATATCGCGAGTATGGCCACAGGTGCCCTATATGACACCATTCAATGTATTTTGCACATTGTGCAAATGTCCGTGGATTTGGAACTGCCTCCCAACCAGAAAATGCCTTCAACTCTTCATCAATCAACACGTGAAAGTGCTTCTTGTGCTTTTTGCGTGCGTGATGTTTATCACGTTGTGGTTTTCCGTGGGAACTGCGAGTGGTAGATGGCTCTCTAGAATGCATGGTTCGAATTGGCATGACGAGGTGGAGAAATACGAAGGTGGAGAAATACAAAGCTGCCAATAGACACCGAAAAAACTTTCCAAAAGTGCCAAGCAAGCTGCCGCCATGTGACAGTTGCAGGCCAAAGCGCCTAGGAAGTGGGGCCCTTAACTTGGAAATCCAATATTTGTAGACAACCATTGACCTATGGCAGGCACATATGACCTAGGAGCGCGCGTACACAAGGGGGCTACACGCGTATGCGAGAGGGGTGTGCGCATACGCGAGGGGGTTGCGCACGATCGCAATGGGATTGCGTGCCTGACAGACGGGGCTACGCACGATCGCGATGGGGCTTCGCGCATACGAGATGGAGCTACGTACATATGAGATGGGGCTGGTCGGGCGTGTTCCAACAGGGCCGGGCGCGCACATTTCTGGATCAAGCACCTACCTAGTGGAGAGAACTAGACATATACTAATTTCAAAAATTCCATTTTCAACATGTAGAAATACCAATGTCAAGTTCAATCAAGTTTACATGACGGGTCATCTAAATATAATTACTAATTTGCAATATCCATGATATCTATAAAAGTAAAAATTGCATATAGTGGGTAGATTGGGTTTGCATATGGAAATTTTTATCTCTGTTACAATATATTACTACAATTTTGGCGCTATTACAATCTAGTGAATTTATTTGGTTGGCTCAAATGATTTGACTTCTATCTTCCAGAAATCTATGAGCATGTACTGAAAATTTGATTTACGTACAAAAAAATCATAAACAATCCAATATTTTTGAAATGTTCAAGGAAAGTAGTCAAACACTATAATGTTTTAAAAACATCTTCTAAAAATGTTATTAACACAATACTTATGTTTATTTAATGATTTTTTGGGGAGAGTTAGTACCTTCAATTAGCATGGGAAATGATTTGTATGGCAAACTTATACTCATATTAAGATATAAGATGGAGAATTTGTATGGTAGAATGCCATTTCTTATCATTTGGAAGGCCGTCACAATTAGTTACATATAATATAACATTCAACCAAGAATAATAATGTTGCATTAATATTTGGGATTTTGTTACATCACAAATCATTTATTATGCAAGAAAGTAACATGATTTTTATTGTTTAGTCTTATGATTTACATGTTTGAGACAAAAGTTTTAGTTTTATTCTTCAACACATGATATAAATTCCACTACAAAAAAATTCTCGATGATTCTACAGACTAGTGTAGTGGGTTTTCAAATATTAGACAAAAGTGAATTTAATTTATTGATTAGAGTGCATAAAGTTGTACGATTATGGAAGATCATATTATGGTCATCAAATATTTAATTTAAAGGTGTACAAGAGCTTAGAGAAGATCCACTTTATTACATTGTACAAATTCAAAAACATGTTGAACCATACAAACTTGATTAACATCAGAGATAAACAACATTGTTTTGAACTCAAGCCATTTACAAATGAAGTGCAATTTACAAAAATCACAAGGTCTCTGATTTCAAAATGTTACAAAATTGCCCATTTATCATTCATGGCACTACTTCCATTGCTATCAAATTCTATGACTTTAAAGTAAACACCAACTTTGCGTATTCCTGGATTTGATCGACCTTTTCTTGGAATAGTGCTCATAATTTTTGAAGTTTGTCTTTGATGCGGCTGGCTTCTTCTACTCGATTCTTGTTTTTCTATAAACTTTGCTTATATTTAGCAAGGAGTTGAAGATGAACCTCTCGGCCGATTGGAACATCATCAAAAGACTCTAGGTTTTCATTGATGTTCTTGAATGCAACTGAATTCATCTCAATGGCATCTTCTTCCTTGCCAGAATCTTCTCCAATTGTTGGTGTTTCTTGGAGGGCAGAATCTAGTCAGTGGCAATTAATAAATCCTTCAATCTCCTTGCGAAAATATGAGTCGCATCCAGTGCTCGAGTCACTATTGGAAGTGTTAGACCACACAACTTCCTCGTTTGGAACTTCAACCTTCTTTGTTTTTTTTCTAGAGCTTTGCCCGGAAACTTGCGCTCTATTGGTAGTGTCGTCGTGGATACTGGTGTCATCTTGGAGTTTGGTTGTATTTCCATCGTCCTCCAATCGACTACTACTCCGAGTATAATTTCTACATACACCATACGTAAAATGGATAGATTCACCTCGTTCCGGTGAACCTTTGCCGTGTTGTAGATGTGCAGGTATGCTTGGATGCACCGTTCTTTGAATACTTCATTGGTGCAGTAATTTAAATTACCCTTGTCGTACCACCCAAGTTGCAAATATCGTGAATGCGGCCACATTTGTCCCAAGTGACACCAAGCAATGTACTTTGCACAATCTTTAAATGTCCATAGACTTGGTACATCTCCCCTACCTCGAAATGCTTTCAGTTCACCATCGATGAATATGTGAATGCGTTTCTTCTACTTGTGGTTGCACACTCGTCCCGCATCTCGCTGTCGTTTCTTCATTTTCTTCTTGGAATCCCAAATCTCAAAAAGGCCACTTGAATCCATGCTTGAAACTAGCGTGAAGGGGTGCCGGAGGTAAAAGGGTGTCAATAGACACCGGGATCCACTTCCCAATAGCGCTTAGCAAGCAGCTGCCACATGGCAGTTGCAGGCCAAAGCGCCTAGGAAGTGGGCCCATCGTGCCACGATTTTCAAACTTATAGTGAGGCGCGCATGCCCCCCGTAGGTCGCGCGCGTACAATATGGGACGGGCGTGTACCAATCATGATCGGACGCGTACAAACATCGTGGCCGGGCCCATGCGAATGAGGGCCGAGCGCGTGCAAATGGGAGACGTGCGCGTGTGAATGGGGGTCGGGCGCGTGCGAAAGGTGGCCGGGCGCATGCAAATGGGGGTTGGAGGCGTGCAAACAGGGGCCAGGCGCGTGCGCTTTGGGGCCGGGCGCGCCCATACGGGGTCAGGCTTGTGCGAACATGGGCCGGGCGCGCGCGCTTTTGGGATGGGCGCATGCGCTTTGGGGCCGGTGCGCGCAAACAGGGGCCGTGAAATGTTCAGTTCTTTCAACTTGAGGGAGTTAAATGTCACAAAATCATTTCAATAATTCAAAGGAGGTGCCAAAAATGGGTCAATGCTTTAAAGATGCCCTTATATTGCCTATCCAAATGTCGTAACATACAAAATGGTTATAAATGCTACGCTTTCATCTTGCATTCTATTTGCCCATACTCCACTTCATCACTCGTTAGCTTCACTTAATTCACCACTTCATCCAACCCCATCATCAAGCAATTTACGAGCCGCTCGCAACCTCCGGTGAGGCTTATCCGAGATTATCGGAGCACGTAACATTTTGGAGTTTCGAAGTGATTTGAGAGGCTACATAGTCGCCGGACTATGTTCCTCAAGAAGGAAGTCAATAGCTTCCTCCTTCCAGGTTTCCTTCCACTGCAATTATTCCCATTGCAACGTATTGCGAAGGTCAAGATGAGTGGCCTCTCCCAATTCTGACACCACACATCCCTAGTGATTCTACAGTTTTCCATCTGGATGTCGCCCGAATTGGAATAGCTTCCATCTAGCATCCCAATATCCGCCCATGACTTGGTAGAAGAAGTTTCGTTTACCAAATGGTCTGCGGTGGTTCCCGATATGAACTTCTAGGCCACTCGTAGAATTTCTTCGTGGTCATTTTCTCAACCAAATTGCGAGCTTACACTGGACTTATGTAGTTGGTGGCACCCTGCACGCCAACTCCACACCAAATCTTCTCCCCACTTTTGAGCATAGGCGTCCTCAGGTGCAGTCTTCGGGTTCAACTCCCAACTAGGTGGCATGTAGGTGGTGAGGCCAAGCAAATCACACAAGCGCTTAAGAAATGGTGTTCTACACTTTGCGCAAAACCTACGTGTCAAGAGACCACCTAGGAGGCACATTGGATGGTATAAACACCGACACGTGCCAACAACATATGCACCTTCTGGCTCGAAAGGATTTAAACAAACTGGGCAAGCATCTTCATTTTGCGTGAAGCTTACTGGTGTTGGCCATAATCTGCGTGGTGCCACGTTTCCGCTTGGTTGAAGGGCATGAGAAGACATAGCCTCTGCGTGGTCCCACTCCAACTTTGCCCAGTCAATAGATTTACCATCTGTCAACAGAGGCAATTCAGTTGGAATCATCTCATCGATGTGAGCCCAAGATGTGAGTCCAAAGTCACAGCGCGTATTATTCGTCAGATATTTGTTGTCAATCTTCTGGACCTCTATTGCCAATTGCCTTGCACGGTCAACATTCAAGATGCATTCCACCTTCCATTCATAGTACTGCTTGCCCACCGATCTAATCCTTTTTCGAAAAATGTCGTTTGCAGTGCGAAGCTGAACAAGTTCCGTGCTTGGATTGGCTGGGGAAAACGACAGAGAACCCTCGATGCCGATGGAATCTACAAATGGCTACGCTGCTGCAGTCGGCGGCGGTAGAAAAACTAACAGACGACTAGCAAAGCGGTGATGCAGTGGTCTCGTCGGGGTCTCTAGCAAGCAGCTAGTAATGTTGCCAACCGAATTGTCAAGAATTTGTCGTCCACACCTCGAGCAACACCGCCATTATCAGCCTAGCTCGCAACAGGTTTTGGACGCAACTCTTCTATCTCGAGTGCTTGCTTGGTGATAATATCACCCATTTCACTGGATTGCAGCTTGAGGTTTTGAATCTCTTCTTGGAGACATTGAATCATCTCATCCTTCAAGCTTATAGTGTCCATTAACTCCTGGTGAGCATCGACGGTCATACTTCCGGACCCTGATGCTACATGCTTGGTGTTGGAAGTGGTGACTACAACATCCATCATTGGCATTTCATCCATAACATGCATGAGTTCTTTATCTCCAACACCCCCAAGGCGGGCTATGGGATCATGATCGCCAACAAGATTTACCATTGGTAAATCTACTTGGCCACCTCCTTGAACCAATAGATGTCCTGCTTGATGGAGCTTCACTCATTGGCGTTTTTTTCAAGAAACACGCTCCACTACAGAAGTCGATGAACGCCGACCTACACTTCCATCTAAGTCCAAATCAGGTGATGAATCTGACTCTATTGGAGGCACTTCTTCAGGGCCATCCGTTTTCTGTGGCCCTAGTGCCGTAAAATGAAACACTGGATGCTGCTCCCTAGGCACATCGGCACCCATCTACACCCTCGGCCTTTTTGGAGTTTCCGCACAATCCTCCAATCCACTCGCTTATTGAGAATGACCTCTGCATATACCATGCAAGCGAGATAGAGGGGACAATCATTGCGAGGCATGAATTTGAGCTTGTATAAGTACTGGTGCGCTTGGAGGGCACGAGCTCGAAACTGCTCGTTGATGCAATACTTCAAATTCGCCTTGTTTGTGCGACGATTAATTAAATGGCAATGTGGAGGAAACATCTTTGACAAGTGGCACCACTCCATATAATCCTCGCAAGTGAGGAGAGACCATGGCGATGGCTCATCTTGCCAATCCACAAATGCATTTTTTGCTGGATTGTTGAACACGTGCATTAGCTTCTTCTGGAGCTTCCCGTGCCTCGGCCTATCCTTGTCTTTTTCCCTCTTCCTTTGCGCAGTGGACATTGGTGGCTACTATTGGGCTTCCGGCTCACTCTCACTTTCCACAGCGGAACACTCTAAAAATATCTACCAAAATATCCATTAACTACGCTAAGCTATATCTCAACAAAAGCAAACAAAAATTACCACCTCCGATTTCAAAATAATCCAAGGTAGTGATGTTAACTAAATTGACCCGCGAACAAAGGTGATGCAATACGTTGTACTAATGTGTGCAATTCAGGAGCCCCAATCAAAGATCACGCAATCAACCACCTTTATAAGATAGTTAAAGACCACGATGTCCAATTGGAGTTTGTAAGATGGGCTGGGCGTGGCCGTTTATATCTACGGGGCGGGCGCGCTCGCGGCATGGGGACTCGGCGCATGCCATATGGGGACCGAGCGCGTACGCGGGGGTCTCGCGCGTACGAGTTGGAATCTTGAGCGTAGGATCAAGGGTCTCGCGCGTACGATCTAGGGTCGAGCACGTGAAATCTAGGGCTGGGCGTGAGCGAGAACGGGCGACGCTCGTACTGGAATTGACCAGGCGCGAGCGGAAACGGGTCGGGCACGTGCGGAAATAGGCCGGGCGCGTGTGGAAAACGAACCGGGCGCGAGCGGGAAGGGGCTAAGCGCGACCGAGAACGGACCGGGCGCGTGCGGGAAGAGGCCGTGCGCGAGCTTGAAGGGGTTGTGGGCGAGCGGCAACGGACCGGGCACGTACGGGAAGAAGCCATGCGCGTGCGGGAAGGGGTTGTGCGAGAGCAGAAACGAGCCGGGCGTGAGCAGAAACGGACTTGACGCGAGCGGAAACGGACCAAGCGCGTGCGGAAAACGGACCGGGCGTGTGCAGGAACGGGTCGGGCGCCAGCGGGAACTGGTCGAGCGCGTGCGGGAAACAGGTCAGGCGCGAGCGGGAACGGACCGGACGCGTGGCGTCTGGGTCAGGAGCATGCAGACGTGCATGCGAGGCCCAGGTTTATCATTTCACTATAAATGGGACAGATTCTAATCTCAAATCACATAGGCTCCTCTCAAGTGGCTCCTTGTCCTAGTAGTATTTGTACTTTTCTAGGAACTAAGAGGCAAGCCACCACACATTGGGTTTGGGGGAGGTTTTGATTTTTTTTATAAAATTCTAGTTTGTGTAGGGGTGTGATTATTGCAATGGCCAATGATCATAATATTGGAAAGCGCCCCGCGTTTGTTGATTTAGATGCTCCAGATGCATCTAAGCTTCCACCTACTAACGTTACGGAGTCGAGTCGCAATCCTTCCGATGAACCGAAGGCACCGTCAAAGAGGGCGAAGCAAAAAATGTCTACACACGAGAAGGATGCGGGTTATCCACCAAAGGAGTATACCGGATTTCTTCGAGGTGTGGCAATACAATATTACCGTTGGTGGTGTGAAACTGACGTGGTGCGATTTCATCAAGTTTATTTGGAGAAGGGAGAGCCAGGAATCATGTGCCTACAAGCCGACCTCCAATCAAAATTCGAGCGCGCTCTGGAGAGTTTTGAGTCATACAAGGATGCATACGGCATATACCACTATGCCTCATTCATGGAGAGAGTCATCACTCAATGCACGAGTAATGCATCGCATATATTGAATTCTGAGGTGAAAAAACCTCACAGGGGCTAGCATCAGCCTTGAGACTTGGAACTCTGCAAGTTCTTCGAAGGTGTGAAGACTACCATCAGCAGGTTTTCAAGCTCTCGTACGAGAGGCATGCCTTGGAATGAACAAGCAATGAAGTCGGCCATAGAGATGTATATGCTGCACAACATGCAATTCCTTCCAGAAGATATCGGAGTCTATGGACTTTCCAGATATGACGCCGTTGGTGGGTACAGAAAGGTTCGGAAGGTCTGCATCGTGGGTGTGAGAGCCATTTTGGCATACATGGAGTTTGCCGGGAAAATGCCAACGGCGTCTCATTCAAAGGAGAAATTTAGACAACGGTCTCAGGAGGCCATGATATGTCATGTTGCACACCTAGGAGTTATAAAGTTTTGGGTGGTGAATACGAAGAATATGGAGGCGTACATATTGTGGTGGAATAGTGGTAGCTGGGCCCATTTTAAAACCGTCGATTCAAAGGCAAATCCGGCAGCTTTGAGCAACTCAATCATTTCAGCTCGATACATTTTGGCGGAGGATACTGTACAAATCTAAGCCTTTCGGAAGAATAGAGCAAGACTTGCTTGGGCTTTGATGTGCACCATGGCCCAAGTCCACAAGGCAAATGTCATTCACAATGACATAGCTCCCACAAACGTGCTTCTCCACTTTCTTCCAGAGAAACCGGGGTCCGTCTTCATTGGCGTTTGTGATTGGAGAATTGCGAGCCAAGTATCACACAAAGACCCATCAAAATATGGATTCCGGACTGAGACGGAGCTTGACAATCAACGCCGTAGACGACATTGGGTAGCTCCACAGTTGTTTTACAAATTCGGCCTACAAGATTCGGAAATGGCATTGGATGTGATGTAGCGGCAATACCAATACACCCAGCTCGCCGATTTGTACTCCGTTGGGTGGATGGCTAGAGCAATTTGGAAGAAAGGATCTGAATCAGCATTCTTCAAATCAACCGTCAACTACAAAGCTTTTCAATTGAAGATCGAGAAGTTACTGGAGCAAGATCCAATCAAACGTCCGACAGTCTTCAAAGTGGTTGACGAGCTAATGGCTAAACCAATTAACTTTGAAGTTCCGGACGCTTGCTTCTGCTATGAGATATAGCAATTTTGACTTAGCATATTGATAGTGAAGGAAAATTGTTGATCAGTTTGCATTATGTACTAGCATTGTGATGTAACAATGTGTTTTGTCCATCTCGTGATAAATAAAAGTTTAACATTTTTGATACACATTGCAATATGAAGCTCATGCATGTTAAACAGTAAGAGAGCGCGCACGACCCCTGAATTCAATAACCGTATGCGTGGGCCCCCTAACGCCACGCGCCTGGCCCAACCCTCTCCACAAACACGCCCAGCCCCCCCCACGAATGCGTCCAACCCTCAGCTCGTGTGCGCGACCTTGGTCAGACGCACCAGCCCTTCTAAGTATGCGCCTGGCCTTTCACTGTGCGTGCCTTGCCCCTTGCGGTACGCGCCTGATCCCTCCTTGTATGCGCCCGGTCCCTCACAATACGCGTGCGGTCCTCCGTGTACGCGCCCGGTCCTCCCATGTACGCGCTTGGCCCCTTAGGTACGCGTCCGGCCCATCTCCGTACGCGCTTGCCCCCTTCATGCGCCCGCCCCTCTGTCTGCACGCGCGCGACCTTGTTGTCGATGTGTCAGCCACGTAGTCGCCTTTGCGGCAGTGGGTAAATTGATTTATCTCGAGTCATGGTCAAACTAGGGTTGACCCTTATCGAACGGACAGCAGCCTCTACGAGACGGACAGCCGGACGGACGGATACTACCGGACGGACAGACGGCCGAACAACCCTGATCATTTCCTAGTTTAATTTTTGTATATAATTTGGGATTTCTTTGTTGTTGTTGTTGTTTTGGTTTTCCTATTCTTTTTCTTCTGCTTTTGTATTGTTTAGTAATATATAGATATATTATTGTTTTTTTTATATGTATTTTGAAGTCATTATGGGTTTTTTTAAATATATATTTTGGTGTATAGATATACAAAGATTTTTTTGTTATATATATTTTTGGTATATTTAGTTTTTTGGGTTTTATATTAATCTTGTAGTATATATATCAACCATAATGTATTTGTCCATTGTAGCATTTTTTGATGCTATTAGTTTGACGTGTCCATCTTGCTTTCAATGGCTTGTTCTTGCTCTTATGCTTGTGTCTCCGCTCCCATAATGGTAGCAATGTATTGGGCCCGAAGGGTTGACATTTTTCCCCTAAGAGATTTGACCGTGTTTGCTTGCACCATATCCGCATATTGTCTTGCTTCTTCCACATCTCTCCCTTCATGGTCTTTATTTCTCTCCAAAGTTGCTGAAGAATCATACTATTGCCTTTGTTAAGGCTATTTTCCATGGCAATTACGGCGTTTGATAAAGCCGAGTTTACATCTGTAAATTCTACTCTTGTTAATTCATAAGCACTCGGTTTATTACTACCATGAAAACTCGGGGGATGGGGGGTATACATGACATATTTATCATGAAGCTTTTTACTTTGTTTGACATATTTTTTTATACGGCCGCATTTAAACACTCAATGTTGCTAGTCCCTACATGCCTTTCATCCTCAAGCTTAAAGAATGAATCTACTACATACTTGTCCCTTAGTGTGAGTTTGATACCATCTGCAATTTCCTTCTTAGTTTTTGTTTTGTTGAGGTTCTTTGCAATGAGAATTAGGCAAAAACATTTTGCAATCTTATCCTCATCCATCTTCCGATTTGCAAAGGCAGGCACAAAGATCTCAGTATATAATGAGATTTTATGATCCTTTGCTTTGGTACCATCTTTGAATATGTCAAAAAAGAATTCTTGAGTTTAGTGTTGAAAAACATTTTAAATCAAGTCAAACATTTTTTCACATTTAGGGCAAGCAGGAAAAAAATCTTCTATTCTTCTACATAAAACCTAGAAATCTTCATATTTTGGACTTTTATTTTTTCTTCAAAGATATGTGGTGAGAAACTTCTATTGAGTATTTGGATTATCAATTTAAAACATATTAAGTTCACAAAAAAATAAAACATGAATTGACAAATTTTGAACCCTCACTCCTTGCACACTTCTTTTGAATATGCAACACCCCATTTCTACCTCTAAAAATTGGTGTATGAAGAGCTAACTTCATGCTTGACACAATGATAAGAGCTTTAGATCTTTTGTGGTGCAAAAATTTGATGCCAAGTGTAGTCAAATCTGTTAGTCTACTGAACGTAGGGAAGAAAATGAACCATTTGCTTGACTTCAAACACAATAATTTTTTAATCCGCGGGGTCAAAGTTCTTAAAAAATTTGTGAGTATGTTACTTTATAAGTCTTATTTGAGATTGTACTGTCAAAACTATATAAATAAGGTTTTGCTTTTTTCCGTATTTATTGCACTAGAATCAACAACTTTGAAGTGTTTTTGGTGTGAAATTGTCACGATCCTTAAGGGGTTAAAGTTCCACTCAAATAAACTTTGTACTGAAAACCAATGGGTCTAGTGAGGGGTCCCTTATATGTGGGCCTCGTTAGGTGGTCCAACTTGCGGCTCTTGCCAACGTTTTACAAGTCTACGTCTTCTACCAACGTCTCCTAAATTTGCGCCTACTAACCTCGATTTCAAGTTCGGTTGTGACTCAGCGCTGGCTGGTTGTGGGTGAGGAAAATGCGCGGTGCTCAATATGTTTTGGCAGCGATCATGCTCTGGCTGCGCGCTGCAAAATTCTACAACGGATTTTGTTAGTAGGCTCTTACGGCACACAACAGGCTTCGGCTCTAGCCGACGTGTTCTGAATAGGGACTTCGAGCATTGGCAACGGACAAGAGTGTTCTTGGAGTTCTCGAGGAGATCCTCTGTTTGCGAGTATTTGACGTGGATCTTTACCTTCCTCTTGCAGTGTGCATGATCTGTTTCCTTCATTCTCATCAGTCTCTCGTTAGTAATTAACAGCAACTCTCTTGTTGTCTAAAGAAGATGCACAGGGATCAAACTAACATAGGTCAATACGTATGTAGGCAAGGCATGCAAGTAAAGCAACAAATGTGGAGATAGGATAAGTAGATTTTTACAAGTGTGGAGCGTCCGCATTGGATTTAAAAGTTGCCGCCTTTGCTAATACTTCACGTCTCTAAGTAGACATGTGACCTCTATTTGGATGGCAAAGACTATATATAGTGTACAAAGGAAAGGGAGGCGAGTGAAAAATGATTTTCCGAGAGGAAGTGGGTGCAATTTACACCTAATTAGATCACATTAGAGGTTGATGGATTTTTTTGTTGATGATGAACGTTATCTTCTTTTTTGTATCAGGCGGCTAGGTTTGTTTGTTGATGCTGATTGTTTGATATGGTCTTGACGATTGTGAGGACTAGAAGTTGGATCTTTGTTGATTTATTCTATGGCTGGGTTGTATGTTTGATAAAAGAAGTTGGAATTTTGCCTTGACGTATTTGCTATGGCTGACTTGGTGTAGGGATCATAGATTTGTTGATTCTGTTGTCTTCTACAATAGGAGTAATCAAGTTGGACTACATTGGAAATTGTGTTGGTGATCACTTCCCTCTTTTGGCTGCTACGGTTTATTGGTGGTGATTTTGGTCTCCTTGGGCACTTTCTAACAAGTAGAGGCCAAGCATCTAGGAGAAATGCGAGAAACAAGGCAAAAGTACTTACGTGTATTGTAATGACCTTTGCTATGCGTGGCTATATCCACAGCTGCTTACTGCAAGTGTTGAATCTCTGCTTGCTTTTCTTCACAACACTCCATGGTTTGATCCCAATTGTTGCCTATGGGTCTTCAACATATTGTGTGTTGTGTGTATCCCATTGTCTCTACTTGTAAGCTTTGTCATGTGTCTTCAGTTTCTTGATCGCGCCATTTTTGTGTATCCTCGTCTGCGTTGTCCATGCATCCTCTATTGTACTTCATATGCGCTTGTGCTGTATTTACCATGACTCAACCTTCAGCTTTGTGGTGTGCATGCGGTTGTACACACTTGATGTTGTCTATCGGTGAGTTTGATGCGTGCTCTTTGCGATGCTCAAGTGGGTTGTGGTTTCTGTGTTTTAGGCATGTCCTCTGACATTTGGGTGGTCTAGGTGCTTTGAGGATTCTCCTCTTTGTTGGTTTGTTGTTGTTGATCTCCTTGACTGGATCTTGAAGGTCTTTTGCTTTTGTAAGGGTGATGCACCATGTTCCAAGAGCAAGGCATCATACGTTTTAATTTGGTATGAGTGGCTTATCTGATCCTTCTTGTAATGTTGAAAGTACTAATGTGTTTGCTCATATCATAGTTGTGTTGAGTCGACAATTTGTTGGTGTCCGCCTACATGACTAGTCAAGTTTGATCTCTGATCTTGCCTTTCCGCTATAATTGAACTCCATCTTGACTCAATGCTTGTATTGTACGGTATGTTAAATGGTTGATTTGTAGGTGTGAATATTCTTGTGGGCAGCATTATGTTATTGCAGGGCATGTTGCTACAATCATAGCATACTTATGGGCATTCTACTATCTATGTTAAAAAGTCAAAGCTTCAGTAGTACAAACCATGCAATAAAATAATGTGACTTATTTGTCTCTTTGTGATCTGGTTGTCTTCTACGTTGTTGTGTTTGTGTCCACTTGCATTGTATTCTCTCTATGTTGTGCCTGTTTGTGGCTTGGAAGAGTGGATGTGTGATACATTGTGGAGTAGAGAAGTATCCATATCTAGATCTAGTTGTACTTGTATATCATAATGATGGTAAATCTAGATCTTGATCTAATCCAACACTAAGCCCCACTTCAGAACTGCTCTCTAGATCTAGTATCAAATTTTTGCATCTTCTATCACATATGTTGCAACAACTGATCAAGATGTTGTAATCCTTTTCAACACTTGGTACTACACTAGATACCAATTAGTAGATCCACAATCAGATCCAACGTCTCTCATTGCCTTTGTGCCTCACTTTTGTGCCTAACACCCAAGCTCCTCCTCACCACAAATTGTAGAGCTACTCCTCACTCATATTTCCTCAATCTAACAAGTGCCAAATTTTGAACACTTTAACAATAAATACTGTCATTTAGCACATCTCTTGACAATTGAGGATCAGAATATTGGATGTTGAAGCAAAATATAATTAAGTGTATGAAATACCAAAACAATGTAGCAAATTTATGAAGATTTTAAAAAACATATAGGACATTTTACAATATACAAATCAACTTATCTTGAATTTTAGTGGTATTGCCAAACATGTCGTTAAAAGTTTTGTACCAAGGCCACTTCATGGATGCAGCTTTTGTTGTTCCCTACAAGTCGATCACCGCTTTATATATGAGCTTCAATTGCAACCATTTGTCTCTACACTATTCTCAAGTGCAAACCAACGGTGGAACAAGAAACTGCTCATTCATATTGTACGCAAATTCTATTCAATGTTTCTTCCTAAAAGGTTTGCGATCACTCTCCTAGTACTTCTCAAACAAAAAGCTTGAAAAGAAATGTACACTCTCATGTGAGCACTCTCTATAAGACTTTTTCTTCACAAGACTTTCCTCTTGAGCCACTTGAGACCGTCTTTGAGCAAGAAATTTTAAAGGTCATCCACAAGAAAAGATGCCATGTTTGCACAACTTCTATACACTCTAAAATTTTAGAATAGAGAGAGATGGAGAAGAGAAAGAGAAAGGAAAACATTAGTGTTGGTAGTAGTAGTCGCAATGGTGGATGAAAAGATAAAATTTGTAAAAAAAGTTATAGAAAGTGAGTTTGATGGGGTAGTTTCATGCTAGTTTACCCCTTGCAGATCGTTTTGGTTGCCAGCCCCATAAGGTCATCTCTAGTGGGGCACAGGGCTCCGGCAGATTTGTGCATATATCGTGAATCATGACGATC
Source organism: Bryoerythrophyllum caledonicum (assembly GCA_963971425.1). Taxonomy (NCBI): domain Eukaryota; kingdom Viridiplantae; phylum Streptophyta; class Bryopsida; order Pottiales; family Pottiaceae; genus Bryoerythrophyllum; species Bryoerythrophyllum caledonicum. The sequence continues at coordinate 43,292,388 of OZ020514.1, forward strand.
CAGCCCACACCGCAGGCGTCATCTCGGAAAACGGTGCCACTGCTCTTGTAAACTTATACAATTTGAGCAACAAACTATGTTGTGTTGCCCTACCACTGCCCGTGTGCCACGTGACGCGACGGGAGTAGTTGCGCTCTTTGGACCCAATTTTATCTCTCGTCCAGTGCACTTAACCTCCTCTTCACTTCAAGTTTACTTTTCTTCGTGTCTTTCTCATTTTCACATGGTTTTTGAAGCTTTTCTTTCCCATTAATCTTGCACTGCAGCATATCATCTCATCCTCCTTGGATGTTTGAAGGTTTATTTTTCCCATGCTGTGCATGTCTTCTTGGTTGTGCTTTACAAAGTTGCATATCAATTTTTCTTGCTTTTGTTTTTAAGAAATGATTGTGTTTTTCTATTCTACAAATTCCTCTGTTGTCTAAGAGCCTTGGCATCATGAAGGTTACATGTGCATAATCTTATGTTTCTTCGGCCTACCTTAAATGACCCTCCAAACGTCAATTGAAACTGTGTATAGTAGCACGCATTTTACATTGTCCTATACAAGTTCTATGAGAAAGAAGGTATTTCTTTACTCTTATTTAATTTACTTCTATCAAGTTTGCAGTAAATCAACTAAGAAGCTCAAAGTATTTTGTTCCTCGCCTCTATCAAATACGATTGCAAACAATTTCTTGTATTTAGTAGAGTGACATTCAGATTGGCATTTGCGCAATTCCAAGGATGGTGTCCCACACTACTGCCAACTTTGACACCCTCCACCGGGCTAAAAAATTGTTATTTTATCCTAAAATTTTGGAGACAATATCGCATCTATGTGAAAAACATGCTTATCAAATTTGAAGTCCATGGAACTCATAATACAAAAGATATAAAAGATTAACCACCATGGGGTAGTTGAAAGAAAAGTTTCATAGCTGCCAACTTTGACACCCTCCCAAGGATTGAGGAACTTTTTTTGCCCATGGAATTTTTGGAGTAAAAACGTCTTTGTGTTGATTACATGTGTGGAAATTTTCAAGTCCAAAAAATGCACGAAAATATCACATCCCAAATCTACCAACATGTGTAGTTGTGAGAAACAAAGGGAAAAACCATTTTACTACTTCCAACTTTGACACCCGCTCTAGGGCTGAGAGTTTGTTATTCCAACATAAAATATTTGAGACACGGTTACCTTTATGTTGACAACATGTGGGAAGATTTTCAAGGCTAGAAAATGTATTCAAAAGAAGATTTTCAAAAGCTACTAACATGGTGGTTAGTTGTGAGAAAAATTTCACAACTGCCCACTTTGACACCCTCCAAAGAATTCAAAAAAATATATTTTTCCGTGAAATTTTAAGAATGAAGTCACCTTTATGTCAAATACAAGTGTGGAAAATTTCAAATCCAAAAGATCTACAGAAAAAACATATACCAAGTCTACCAACATGTGTTGTTGTGAGAAACAAAGGGGAAAGCTTACCACTACTTCCAATTTCAACACCCTTCCTAGGATCGAGTTTTTGTTGATACATGATGAAATTTTGGCCACAAGATCATCTCTATGTTGGTAGCATGTCAGATGGATTTTATAGCCAAAAGATGTGTATACAAAAAAAATATTCCATATCTACTAATGTTTGAAACAATGAGAAACTATATTGAAGGGGCATATTGAGAATTTTGAAATATCTTTGACACCTCACACTCCTCATTGATTGTATTCATGTGACAAAGCAACCAAATATAATTTCGTTTTAAAGATATCAATAAAATCTACATGTAAAAGTGATGAGGTGTTCCATGTAGAAGAATCCACTTGGTCATAAGGTGTGTATTATGTACGTATGACGAGTTTTCTCTTCCAAACATCTATTGAACACTATATAAAGGAAATGTTGTGTGTGTTTTGTCATGTGATTTGTGATAAACTAAATGTTGAGATGATATTGAGAGCATATAATGTCATATTGTGATGCATGAATGTTTAGATGTAGGGCATATGGATTGAGTGGATATATAACGTGTGGGTTGAGTATTGTTGACTGATTGAGTGGACATATCACATATGGATTGATTCATTCAAGGGACATATCATTTTTCTGGATGGATGTTGCTGACTGGTTTAGTGAGTGTGGACAAATCACATGTGGCATGAGTATGTCCAAGAGTATTTTCTAGTTCACTCAATTGATGCATATGCCATGGTGGTCACCTATTGCACATGCCAGTGTGAGTATTATGTTGATGACTGATTTATTTAGTGCACATGCCATGAGCTCATTCCTTCGTGTTCACTGATCCATTTAATCCAAATGCCATAGGTTGAGTATAATATTGACCATTTGTTGAAAGGCATTTAGTATTATATCAACATAATAAAAAATAGTCGAGAATGGCAATTTCAGATCAAATTTGTGCTTGCATAATAGGTTTGAGTGAGGGAGGAAATACAAGCGTTCAAATTGCAGTCACTACTAGAGTTTCTGTTAGAACAGTTCAGAGGTTAGTAAAAACGTTTAAAGAAGATGGAACTTACAAGCGCAAACCTTGCACTAGAAGTCATGCTAAAAAACTTAGTGAGAGAGATGTGCAATAGTATTATGCGTTACGCAAAAACTCATCGTCGCTCCTCGATCTCAAAGAGTATTAGTATACGCCGTATCCAAGTGTGTAGACGTACTATTCAAAAGGTATTTAATAAAAGTGGTACTTTTAATCAAATAACAGTCAAATAACCTTTCTTGAAACCGGTCACGTGTCTCAACAGATAGCTTTCGCTTAGAAGTACCGAAGATGGAGTCCTGAAGAGTGGGAGC